>CM021768.1:90995848-91129625 GCA_011076525.1 Nettapus auritus | reverse complement strand
AAAAAAAAAAAAAAAAAAAAAAGGCAGCAATAATGTGTTTATCTTTTCTATTTTATCTTTTCAGGTTTCTTTTTGCGTTACCTGTTTCCTGGGATGGATTCCCATAAGAGTTCAGGATTTAGTCCAGATATGTTTTTTTTAGATCTGCTTGTGGTTCCACCTTCAAGGTAAAAAATCCCTGAAACAAATCCAAAGCAAATCATGGGTTTTACCACATACTCTTCTCAGAAGTCAGAGATGCAAACACCTATAGTACGGACACTAAAATGTCAGTGGAGACTTTAAAAAACAAAAGTGACAGCAGAAACTGATGATAACTTTTACCAAACTCCTTTGAAGTTATACTAAAGGAGTGAAATAGTAGTTTTGAAAAAAGAGTATTTTGGTATTAGTATTTCAAATTACTACAGAATATTAGGATATTCCAGTAGTAGAGTGCTGGTAGAATGTCTTGTTAAGGAATCATTCCTCTTATGACTGTGCCAGTATAATAAATGAAGTTTCAAATGCTCACTGTTAGTTTATAGGGATTATTTTTCCTGCGTTGAAGACTTAGCTTAGTATGTTTGAGATCTATTATGCTGCTTTTTGGTGACGCTGATCTTCTAAAATGATCCTGATCTCCTGTAGATACCGTCCTGTGAATCGTATTGGAGACCGGATGTTTACGAATGGTCAGACTGTCAACCTGCAGGCCGTCATGAAGGATGCCAAACTGATACGGAAGCTCTTGGTTTTCATGGCAAAAGAACAATGTCAGCCAATTAAACCTGTAGAAGGTGAAATCCAAACAGTAAGAGTTGCCAGTTATCTTATTCTTTACTATTTGGATATGTGGGGTGCAGTTTGGGTAGGCTCTTGTTTGAACTGTCTCAGTAACATTTTTTGCCTGGTCTGTTGGAATATATGCTGTTGGATGTGTTCTCTAGGTATTTTTGCTCACATCTTTCCACTCAGCTCTAGTACAAAGGGAGTAACATTTTATGCGGACTTCTTTAGTTGTGTTTTTTGTATTAGTCTACTGTATGTGGAACGTGGGCTCCTGTTACTGGAAAATGAAATATGTACAGCAGAAACAGTTTATGATAAAACTTTTCCAGCATCTTAAATTAAAAATGGTGGTGGAAAAAAGCCACTTTATCTTTTAAGCCTAGTAGAGCCAGTTATGATCCTGGTTATTGTTAACCATTAATGTCTAGTTGAACTAAAAAATTTCCAAATAACCATAATTAGTAACCATGCTTGCTTACAGCCAACCAGTTCACATGGTAATATGTATCACCATCATACATCCAGGCTATGTGGCCTCATGCTGTTTTTCCAATATTTGTATTGAGAATGCTTCAGGGAGAAAGCTAGGGACACCTCAGTGTTAGTGTTTAGGCTGTGAATCATGGAGTTTGCTTACAGAGGGAACTTTCTGCATGGTACGTTGGACCGTGAAATTGCAGAGCACTAAATATGTGCATGCTCACTCATAATTAAGTACTAAGTGCCCTTTTCTAAGCACAATTGACATACAGTCCGCAACTCTTTGTGGAGTTATAAGGTTTGGACATATATCTCTTGCCTTAGAAATCTCCATTTTGATAACATAACTGTGAAGAAAAGGTAGATTCGGTTCGGATATCCCCAGCTTCTGCATGATATATTTTTTTCTTCTGTAATAACAGTTATACCCCTGTTTTGGAGTGTCACCTGTATTCCAGCTATTTTACCTCCACTGATAGGAAGCCTAATATTTTTCGGACAGCCTTCATACAACCTAACCTGCTCTGTCTCTATGGTGTTTAGGCTGGAGGAAATTTTGTATTTCTGGCAGACGTTCACTCCAATGTACTGCTCTACAATAGAACAAAAGAAACTTATTGTATCTAATTTGAAAAAGAAAAGTAGTGCAGATTAACCAACACACTTAACCTACAGAGCAGAAATTGGTCATAAGCATACCGAAAGCCTCTTATCATATTTATTTGTGAAGTGTGTTATTAAGGGTTCTTTGATACTAGGCTTCGTTTCAGCTGGAAACTTGGTATACATCCTGAAGTTTAAGGTTTTTTTATACATTTTATTTTAGTTACTGAGAGTTTGGCCACTAGGTGGAGATGTGCTCTGAAAATGTTTGAGGTGGCAATGTGAAAAAATGTGTTTTGGAGCTGGTATACAGCCTCCTAGACTGTGAGAACAAAGTGTTGTAAGTGCTACAAGCTCTTGGATTTGGATTTTCATCTGAAAATAGGGCTTCCTGGTAGAACAGTGATTCTTAGCCTACACTGACTAACCAGTAAAAAGCTAATTTGGAAAGAGGACTTTCATGTACCAAGCAATCAGCTAGTAAAATGCCACTGGAATATGTAAATGTGGTCTTTGGAGATCTCCCATCCAAGTCAGTTTCTAAACCTTGACAGCAGACCAGTCCGAAACACTTAGGTGTAACAACAGTGTAAACATCTTTAATTTTATTTTTTGATTTGGTTTCTTCAGTGAGGTGCAAAATAGTGGACAATATTTTGTTTGCTATTTAACACTGTGGTTTCAGCTTGGTATATAGTACGTATTTTTTGTTAACTCCAAGTTTCTGTTTTCTGTTTCTGTAGGAGACCGCTGAGAGTAACGAACCTCTGGACCATTCTGTCCTGGCAACAATTCCAGGACAGACCATTGCAGATAAGCTTTACAACGCTTGGATTCGTCTTCAGACTCACGTCAACATTGTCTTTGACAGTGACATGGACAAACTAATGACTGAAAAATACCCTGGTATTCGTCAGGTGGGTGGCAGGGAGCGTGTTAGAGACCTTGTGTGTCACAGTGTTAAAGCAAGAGAAATGGATGGAATAAGAACAGTGTTACATTTTGTGCTCATTATATAGGGGTTATAATCATCACAGCAATGTCTTGAGAATCTCTCATGTTGCATGCTTTTGTCTTTCCCATTTTAATCATTAACTTTTGTTTTCAAAGCTGTTAGAGAAAAAGGAAGGACTCTTCCGCAAGCACATGATGGGAAAACGTGTGGATTTTGCAGCTCGATCAGTCATTTGCCCTGACATGTACATTGGCACCAATGAGATTGGCATTCCCATGGTAAGAAGAAAGAAGGGAGTATTTCTTTATGGTACAGCTGGGGACTGAGCTATACTTTCGTGTTTTCAGCTACGCAGTAAACAGTTTAAAATGTAGAGATTTACTGACCCGTCTGGACCTTTTCCTCCCTAGTGCGTCACAGTTGTATCTTACCGTTGGATGTTAATGAAGAAGGAACACTGAAGAGCAGGAAATTCTTACCATTATACTGAACACTAAGTCTAGGAAAGAGGATGTTTAAAAAAAAAAAGCTCCCTTGCCTTATGAATTAGTGCAAACTTTCTAAGTAGGTTCTGTGACTCTTGATCTTTGTAGAGTGTCTTGTAACAGGCCTGGCAGCTTTTAAGAAACAGCCCTAGATATGTCTCAACCTTCATCTTTAATGACTCCCAGAGGTTACGCCAATCCTGAACTTGAACTTCTCACAAATGGTCTTTTCTGCTGGCCTGTCTGAGAACAGTGAGCCTGGTGGTTATACGTTTTTCCCCTGTATTGTCAGTTTGTTTGCAGAATCTAAAATCATGCCCAGGACAATAGGTTGAGGAGGAGACGCATCCAAAATCTTCGAGTAATTGATGTTTACATTGTCTGAGTTAACGTTTGACCCTGTTTCCTCAGTGACTTCTGTTCTAAGTGAAAGCTGAACAATTAGTTATTTCTCTCCTTCTTTTTTCCTTCCTGTCTAGGTATTTGCTACCAAACTGACCTACCCTCAGCCGGTCACTCCCTGGAATGTCAAAGAGCTGCGGCAAGCTGTCATAAACGGCCCGAAGGTTCACCCTGGGGCCTCCATGGTTATTAATGAGGACGGGTCTCGTACGGTGCTGAGTGCCAGCAGCCTGACCCAGAGGGAAGCCATAGCTAAGCAGCTTCTCACCCCTTCTTCAGGTGCACCCCCAACAGGACTGAAGATTGTGAGTATGACAAAGACTTGGCTTGGCAGAACCCTCCGATGTGTGTGGTGGGTTTTTTAAGTGATAATACCATCCTTGGTCGTGGTTCTAGTAGGCTCCAAAAGACTCCCTGAGCAGCATTGTCTTGTCTTTTAGTAGGTGGCTTGGAAAAGGTTGAGGGAGTATGTGAGAAGAAAAGCTTGATACTTTTTTCAGATCTTAATAACCAGTTTTCCATCCTCAATTTCACTCATCTCTTAATGTGCTGTGTGTGGTGGTCATCTTGTCAAGATGCTGAAGAGTCTTTCTCTTACAGCTGGGTGTTCTTGGAAAGTCTCAGTAGTGTGGAAGATACTTATTAATTACTATTCTTATGCTTCTGTGTTCCCGTGCCTCCCCATCCTTCTCAGCCAATTTTAGAGTTTTTTCATCTCCTTTAGAAATACCAAAATGTTCTATATTTGGAGCAGTTTCGTGGTGGTAGCTGAAATTCAGTGTGTTTGTAGAGTAGGTGCACCACAAGCAGCTGATGTGACCTGTCTGCCACGATGTATTGCTTCTGTTTCCTGGACGAGCCTAAAGCCTTTTAAGAAGAGGTCTGTTTTCAGGCAAGCAGAACCCACGCGCTCCTGGCTTCCAGCCTAGGTGCCTGTTAAGTAAAAGTGATGGTTGAGCTTTCACCTTTTGAAAGCCATCCTCTCTCCTCAGGGTTCATCAGTGCAAACAGTATGTGCAGACCTCTGACAGAGGTTTATATCCAAGACAGAGAGTAAAAGGAGCTGCTTTTGGTATCATGTGAAGCGGAAGGGCAAGAGCAAGAAGAGGGAATATCTTACTGACCAGTACAGTGGTTCAAGGAGAGGGCTTTAGCTCCTGAGTGCTTTCATGAACTCTACAGATAGAGCAGTTTTTTTCCTTGGCATCGTAATTTGTTTTAATTTGGGTGGCATTTGAAACTGGTTGTCACTGTTGTGTGCTGTGGCAGAAAAGTATCTATGAATTGCAGTGCTAAAGCTAAGGTTTTTCCAGTAATAACTCAGTAGCATGCTTTGGAAATGAATTACTCTGGCCACCTGATGAGGAAAATAACATATGGGATTGTCAGATGTATGTGATTGTCGGGTTATAAAAATATCCTAAATGTTAGAATTTGGTCAGTTCTGGCTCAAATAAATTCATGTAGGAAGATCATTAAATGGAGTAGTAAATCGTTGGACAGCTCAGTACTCACTGTTTTCGTATCGTTCCTGAATTTTCGTAGAGTCCCTCTTTTAATGTATATTTTTTGGTCTGAGAATAATCCTCCAGGGCTACACAGAATCCTACACGTGGTAAATACGCAGGGAAGGAAAACAGGTTTTTGGAGGGCCTCCAAACGTCAGGGTTCAGGCATTGAAGTTTTGGCTCCAATGCGGATCTTTGTGGGCATTTCCAATCAAAGCATTGCATAAAGTCAATCTAAAGTTTCTTTACTTGGAAGGAATAAATTATCTCCCCCTTACATTACACACTGTTATGAGGCCCCAGACTGAGCGTCGCAGTGGGATCAGCAAGGATGCCACCCGGTCTTCTTGCATACAAGGTGGTGCTTGAGGTTCACAAAGTGTTGGTGTGGTTCCTGAGGGCTGGAGTGGAAATCGGTCATTCCTTGGGTGCTTACCGCACCAGACTGCAAAATTGCATCCGTCACAGATGCAGTGTTCTGTGGCTTTAGGTTGTCAGTCCTGCTCAGTAGGAAGAACTTCAAAATTTCACCTTGGCTTATTTTACTGGGACGATAACCTGCAAAACAGATGTGAAAGTTGAGCTCACGGATGAACCAGGCGCTGAAGACTCCCACAAACCAGGCTAAGAATGCATTCTGTAATGTTGAGCCCAGCATGTTTAAGCTCTGTTTGCTGCTAACTCGTGGAAATGGCAGCATGCCTGCTGAAATCTTCATATATTCAATAAGCACTGAGCATTTAGACTGCATGAACAGGTTATCTTAAGCTGTTTATGATCGCTTTGATGGATCTATTATAGAGTATGTATACTGACAAATTAAAGTGAGACTATTTTGAGAGGCTGTGTTCTAGAAGAGAATTTGTTGTCTGACCACTACTATGTGCTTTATTCAAACATGAAGTTAGAACTCAGAGCTCCCTGCCTCCTCTCCAGCTACCTGGTCCTGTTATCTTATTCCAAGCTGTCCAGCATTGGCTGTATGGTGACAGGCACTATCACTTTGGCTTTGGGTAAATGTGGTTTATTTTCTCACTTACAAATACCAGACTTTCCCTTTTTTGGTCTTTGATGCCTGCATTGCCAGGGGAGAGGAGAGCCTGGTAGGGTGGGGCTTGCACGCGGCTACCTTGGTTTGATTGCTGTGGTTTGTGGGTGTTAATGGAGCTCAAAGCAGGCTTAGGTTGTGGTTTGGTAGAGAGCAGAGAGCTTCAGGGGTAAGTAGTCTTGATTGATTCTCTTAAACCTTTTGCACAGAATGTTAATGCTAGAAAGAAAATGCTTTGAATGTGTGTTAAGAGATGGATTCTTTTCACGCATGGAAAAGTTTTACAGGCAGCAACTGAAATTCTCTTTCAGGTTTGTCGTCACATTAAAACCGGAGACGTCCTCTTGCTGAACCGCCAGCCCACTCTTCACAGACCCTCCATCCAAGCTCACCGGGCCAGAATCCTGCCTGGAGAAAAAGTGCTGAGGCTTCACTATGCCAACTGCAAGGCTTACAACGCTGATTTTGACGGTGACGAAATGAATGCCCATTTTCCACAAAGCGAGCTGGGTAGAGCAGAGGCGTACACTTTAGCCTTTACTGATGAGCAGTATCTAGTTCCAAAGGTAAATAAAACTGTTGAATAAACTTCTTCCTACATGAAATCACATTGTTTAAAATGTTTTGTTATGTGTTTTTTTTTGTTTGTTTTGTTTTGTTTTTTGTTTTTTTCCTATGGATAAATGAGATTAAATTTGTTCTTATTTATTTATTTATTTATTATTTCCCGTTTCCTTTCCTGTTCCCATTTTTTGCCAGCTATGCTCTTTCCCTCAGCACATTTTTGTTGTTCAGGCATTATTACTTGCTTCTCATCTCCCCAAATCGATTTGTTCTCTCTCTTCTAGAGAGGGCACATCACATCTAAACAATCTTGTTCCTTTTAATTGTTGGAGAGATTTAGAAGAGAGCTGTACAGTAATGAACCGTTCTTCAGAAGGGACTTTGGTGCTTTTATCCAGCTGGATTAATATTGGGAGCTGCTAGCATTTGACCCCCACCAAACCTTTTTTCTTCCAAATTTGTTTAGGATGGCAAGCCGCTTCCAGGACTGATCCAGGATCACATGATTTCTGGAGTCAGCATGACAACCCGGGGCTGCTTCTTCACCAGAGAGCAATACATGGAGCTTGTTTACCGGGGACTGACAGACAAAAAAGGAAGGATTAAAGTATTTCCTCCTGCCATTATGAAACCACAACGACTATGGACAGGAAAGCAGGTAGTTTATAATTTATTGGGTTAAAGAACGCTGGCGGTTCCGAAGCAAGCAGAACACTAGTGTTAAAATCAGTGCTGATGGGGGCTGATGAAAAGCTGGATCCTGTTGTCTAAGCAAAACCATATGGATACTCTGGTATTTGAATTTTTGGTTGAGATCATCATTATATTGATGTGGTATCTGAGAAGCCTAAGTGGATGGACAGTTATTTTTTGCAGTAACAAGGAAATAAAAAAAAAGCACTGGTGCCGTTTGTTTCAGAGTAGCTGTGTCTCATGGATCTTTCAGATGCTAGAGTTGCAAGAGCATATTCCTGTCTTGTAAGCATCAGATTTTTGAGCTTTTAAAGATCTGTTGTCAGTGAAAAATAGATGCATAGATTTTTTTTTGTTTCCTCCTCTTTGCCAAATTCTTTACAGTGAGAAAGGAATATGGGAAATAAATAGTTCCTGCCATTCTTTCTGCTTCGTTATAGGTTGTTTCTACGTTGCTAATAAACATCATTCCAGAAAACCATGTCCCACTGAATTTGACTGGAAAAGCTAAGATTGGTGGAAGAGCCTGGATAAAGGGACCTGCAAACGGATGTCTAAACCTTGATTCAATGTGTGAATCACAGGTATGCTGGTGCAGCAACTCTGGAGGCTGGGCTGGGATGCGTTTGAATCTAAATGTGTATGGAGTGGAGGAACGGGAAGGGAAACAGGAAGATGATGAAGTTAAAAACAGGTAAAAACAGGAATTGAAAGATACTTACTGACAGAAGGTGGTAATTAGAGGATTGGCTTAGGTATAAAGAGTAAACTCTCTTCTATAATCCTGCCTGATGCAGATTCCATCTAAATACAGGTAAACAGCTAATATTGGTGAATATCTTTTAACCGTTCGCCAGTATGTGGGCTTCTAAAGCTTTTTACCTAAAGACTTTTTTTCATGTGTCTTACTTACCTTCTCAGGTTTTTCTGAGTCATATTGGGATCAAAGTTTCTTTTTTCCTGAAGAGTTGTGTTTTCTTTTTCAGGTTATTATTAGAAATGGGGAATTACTTTGTGGCGTGTTGGACAAAGCTCACTTTGGCAGCTCTGCCTACGGCCTGGTCCACTGTTGCTATGAAATCTACGGGGGTGAAACTAGTGGGAAGGTGCTAACGTGTCTGGGACGCCTCTTTACAGCTTATCTGCAGCTCTACAGGGGATTTACGATGGGTGAGTAACACAAGGACTAATTCACCGTGGCACTGCAGCACCTCATGAGGTATAAAACAGACAGTGTTGGGTAGAATACATGCCAAGAGTTCTGTAAATAAACTTCCACAAGACAGTGTCCTTGACTGGGATTGCTGTTTGCCAACTCTTTTTTTCCCCTCACTCCTGTTTTTTACATTGCTGGCCTTTTAAGCATGAAGAGAAAGTATAATCTTAAAGATGTCCATTAAATTCTCTCATCTGTCCTGCCTGACCAAAGTGTGAAGAGTGTAAATGTCCTGTGTTTAAATTTTATTTTGACAAAACCTCCTATGAAGCTGCATGTTTTTTTACTTCTCTGAAAAGAATGATTGCACAGAATCCATAACAACTGATAAGTGAGATGGGAGGACTTTGAGGGGTTATTAGTCAAGTCTTGCATACCTCATTCTACTGTAAAACTTTGGGTAAATATTTGACTTTCATTACAGTTTTGCAAACTCATACAAAAATGCACTTGGCAGTCAATAAAAAATTGACCCTTACTCTGCTTCCTCTTCTTGCAATAGTTAAAACGTTTCAAATGACCCTGTAGAGCTTTGCAAGATGTTCTTATGCTAATAAAAAATTCATAGTATGTAGCATCAGGAGAGTTTAAATTCACTTGTGACGGCACAACATAATCACTCAGAGTTACATAGAGCAGTAGTAAGCTTTGGCAGCAGCAAGGAACCAACAGTCTTCTGTGAACCAGGGAAGAGCAGGAGATCTGATGAAGTAAGACAATTAATTGCCTGTAAGATACAGAAAATATATCTTGAGAGTAAGGGTATGAAAGCTTGTTTGACAGAGTTAATGAGCAAAGAGCCTGGGATCATTAGATTATTAAAACATCAGAAAAAGGGAAGTGGGACTGGAGCAGGAGCCTGGCATTTGGTGAAGATGAGATGATTCAGGACTGAACAAAATGAGACTTAGAGATGAGATGAATGAGGTTCACAAGGAGCCCATGAAGAGGACACAAGTTTGTACTGGGAAGTAGAGAGCAGGGATTAGATAGTGAAGAGACTTGTAATGGGATCATAAGCTCCTTTGTGTTATAAACCTGTGTGCAGCTCGGTACTAGAGTCCCACTGGGCCCCATACAAATGCTGAACACGTAGAGTCTTGGAATAATTTAGCCTGGGAGGGACCCATGGAGGTGATGTAATGCAGCTCTCTGCTCAAAGCAAGTCCTGCCAGGTGAGCTTGTTCAGGGCTGTGTCCAGTCAAGTATCTTCAGGGATGGCAGTTCTACAATCTCTCTTGGCCAGCATTTGTCCTTGATTAGCATGATTTTTTTTTTCCTCTTAAAGCAATTTTTATTTCCTTCTACCTTTAAAAGCCAAACAATTGCACCTCTTTCAGTCTCTCCTCATCCATCGTGTTCTGTCCATTTTAGTGACCATTTTTGGTGACTTCTGCAGGAACTGGTGAATACGTTCTCAGTTGTTTCTCTGGTTGGATCATTATGTGGTCTGTCTGTCTTTAACAGGGATTGAAGATATCTTGGTTAAACCTGAAGCAGACCAGAAAAGACAAAAAATCATCAAAAAATCAAACCAGCATGGTATTGAAGTAAGTTGTTTTTGCAGAACATTTTTTCAGAATAATTAAAAAAAATGAGAAAATCTGCCCTATGTAATCATGTCTGCTTGGCACCTAAAAAACCCTGTGTTTTATTTTCAGGCTGTTAGAGCTGCTCTTAATTTGCCAGAAGCAACATCATGTGAGGAGGTCCAAGGGAAATGGCAGGATGCCCATCTCTGCAAAGACCAGAGGGATTTTAACATGGTTGATCTGAAATTCAAGGAGGAAGTAAACAATTACAACAATGAAGTTAACAAGGTAGGCATCGAGGCATCTGTATATACTAATCTTGTTTGGAAAGTTAATTTCATGTTGATGAGGGGTGCCTGACTGTTCTGGAGGCTGGAGCTTTCCATCTGTCCCCAGTTTAGGCTTCACATTCTGCCTTGCCCTCGTCCTCCCTGAATGAGAAGGTGGCTTAATATTCAAGATGCTTTCAAAATCATAAATAGGAAAGCCTGTGATTTGTCCTGGTTTTACTTTTTAAAGCATTTGACAGGAATTACTTTGGTTCATTATTTTTTTACTAATAGTTTTGTTTTGTTCCCCTCACCACGATTTCAACTCTTTAGGTTTGTATGCCCCTTGGTCTGCACAGGAGCTTTCCGGAGAACAATTTGCAATTGATGGTACAGTCAGGAGCCAAAGGGTCCACCGTAAATACAGTACAGGTAATGACAGTTATATTTGCTGAGCAGCTACGTATATTAATGTAATTTGTCCAAAAATATAAGTTACTGAGTAGGTCTTGTATGACTCTCTAATTGCAGTGCAGGATTTTTGTTGTGGGCTTTGGGAATGCAAGTTTTTGCATGGAAAAATTTTGGAAGAGTATTATAAAGACCTCAGCAGATAGTCTTGCTGTTATTTTAAGCAGTTCTTAGTACATTAGGATTTATAGAAACTGCAGGCCTCCTTGTTGGAAGGAATGCTGCAGATAATACAAACAAATCTGCAGGAGAAAGAACTTTGCCTAGCCCTTGCTGGAAACTTTACCCATTTCCTTCTTCCACTGCTAAATAGGAACAAAATCTTACTTTGGATTTAGTAGAAATGGCAACAATGGTTTTTTATTTTGCCTTTGCAATGCAGACAAAACACCAAACATGCTGTATAAAAAGGCTATCTAAAGTACCAAAGGTCAGGAGAGGTTTTGTTTGGTTAGCTGGTTCATTTTTGTTTGTTTTGTTTTTCTGTTCTGTTTTTAGTGCACTGCTGGGAGGTGGTGAGGGTACTAACTATTTAAAACATTTTAGTTTCACATCTATTTGTATTAAAATATTCATACAGAATGTGAAAATAAGTGTTGAGAGTGAGTCAAGGGGCTGGAATAACTTTATTTTAAAAGACCAGGTGAGATCCACATGCTGTTAAAAACACCAGATGAAATCCACATGCTGTTACTGCCCATCAGTAGCAAGAACACCTAGTGAACATGTAATTGCTTTATTAAGTTTTTCAAGAAAAAACATTGCACTTAAGTGAGCAAAAAGTTTGATGGAAAAGTGATGTTTCTTTTTTTTTTTTTTTTCCCTTCTTTCTTGCCTGTGCTCTTCCTGTCCACACGTAGATTTCCTGTTTGCTGGGCCAGATTGAGTTGGAAGGTCGAAGACCCCCGCTGATGGCATCTGGCAAGTCTCTGCCGTGTTTCCAACCTTACGATTTCTCCCCTAGCTCAGGAGGGTTTGTGACTGGCAGATTTCTCACTGGAATCAAACCATCCGTAAGCTTAATACTCATTCTGCTTATACTGAAATTTATTTAGATCTTGCTGTTTTAATACAGAGTCTTTGCAATGATAGGTAAATCAGCTATGTTTACCCAGCTTTCAAATGTAGCTTTTCAGAAAGAGTGTGAATGACCAGTCTTTGTGTGCTTGTCAGCAGAATGCTGATGGGATTGTGCTTATGTTTAGGAATTCTTCTTTCACTGCATGGCTGGCAGGGAAGGTCTTGTGGATACAGCTGTCAAAACCAGCCGCTCTGGGTACCTACAGAGGTAAGGGGCTTATTAAAGAATCCCAGCCTTTAAGTTATATTTTTTACTATAGTACTGTAGACTGGAGGAAGTACTTAGGTATCTTAGATTAGTTTCATAGCATATTTAATTTTCACAAAAGGAGTTTGCTGTTTGAAATTCACTAAATTTCCTGGGACAAGGAAAGACACACATTCCTGGCAACTCACAGTTTTTTAGGCCACATTGTGGGGCTCGTCTTTATTCAGGCCACACCCGCAGCATATAGAAGAAAGTGGAAATTCTGGATGGTAGTGAGGGGTTCTAAAAGAGAGTTGCCTTCTTCTTGCACACAGCTGTTTGTGTGAGAACAGAAATAGCAGGTAACTTGCTGTTTCATTAAGTTTTTTCAGTCCAAGGAAGTTGGATCGAGCGACACGTAGAAAACATTGCAATATCATTGCACATTTTGTTTGTATGTCATGTCTAAGATTTTTTGCTTGCAGAATTCCTGGTAAGTCCTTAAGTGCAATTAAGATCTAACATGAAAAATACTGTTTTCAGTAAGAGTTATCATCCTTGTTACTGAGTAGCCTCAACATTTTTTAATTTTCTTGGAGATAGGTGTATCATAAAACATCTGGAAGGACTGGTGGTTCAGTATGACCTGACTGTCCGTGATAGCGATGGCAGTGTTGTGCAGTTTCTGTATGGAGAAGACGGCCTTGATATCCCTAAAACTCAGTTCTTACAGCCTGAGCAGTTTCCTTTCATTGCTGAAAACTATGAGGTAGAGCACCTAAATCTTAATTATTTATATGTTGTGAAGGGGAAGACTGAAACGTGTGGTTAATTTTTGGCATGTCCGTTAGTGATCTAGTGGCATAGGTGTTTGCATGTCACTTTCAGACTATGCTACATTTAAATTGCCGTTGTTTTTGAATTATGGAAATGATTCTTAAGTCTGTAGAATGATTTGAGCAGTTTGAAATTCATCAGCACCAAATGCTCTCCCTGGTTGTCTCTTCTATTTGAACTCTGCAGTTGGATTCTTCTCAACTCAGATGATGTAACTGTTCAGCTTCCTAAGTTTGATAACTTCCTTTTACCAATGTAATTTCAATAACTACTTAGAGAAGAGCAGCACTAGTCACATAAAGATAAATGGCTTTGAAAATTGTTGTACTGCAGCTGAACCTTTTGAGTTGCAGTAGATACCTATTCAGTTTGCTCTGCCTTTTCAGCTACTGTGAGTATAGAGAGGAAAGTAATCATAATGGTAACTTTCTTGTAGGTGATCCAGAAGGCAAACCATCTGGATGAAGCTTTAGCAAGGATGGAGTCTCACCAAGCTAACCAGCAGTTCAAAGCCATCAGAAAGTGGCAAGCCAGGCACCAGAACTCTGTGCAAAGAGAAGGAGGTTTTCTGATGTTTTCCCAGAAGAAAATGGCAAGTGTAAAAGCACAGATGCCAGGAGGAGAGAGCAAAAACGGAAGAGATCCTGCTACTTTACAGGTAACATGGAAGCATTTGAAGCACTTGAATTGACCTAGCCCTTTTTTTTTTTTTTTTTAATGAAGTTGCAGAATTCAGTGGCTTTTGTTGTTCCAATGTGTTTCAAGGTGTATTAAACAAGCTATCTTTTGAAGGGATCATCTGTCAGCCGTGTGAGTAATGAAACTGAGTTTCATTTATTCCTGCTTAAAGTCTGTGGGCCAAAGAGCTAGGACAGAGGCCAAAAATTGAGGTAAAACTGGTTTTAGGAAACAGCCCACAGGGGTATTTTTGTGTGTTTTACACAGAGGAGATCTCTTGAGCCAGCCCTGCTGTTTCAAAAAGTAAGCTTATGTATTCTTGTACACCAGGGCACTGATATATATGGCTTCTATCAAGGAATGAACGTATGGCCACAAAATGCAGACGGGTGCTGCTTCACAGCCTTGCTTTCACAATGAATTTGCCCTGTTGTGATGTGGACAGTTTGCATGAAATTCCAAACTGAAGGTGTTAAGATAAACTAACAGAAGTTAAGTGTCTGCAGATGTTAGGCCTTGTCACTGGTATATTTACTCAGCTACGCTGAATTTATGTTGCTGTTGGTGCATCTGCTACCACCCAGAACAATTTGGCATGGGGATTCGTTTGCTTTTTTCTTTCAGCAGTAAGTAGGAAAGGATATATATTTATCTCTGTCTCAGTATATTATAAAGCTCAGTGGACAGATGACCGTGACACAAGGCAGCTTCTCCTTCATTAACAGCAAAGCTTGTAAAAGCTCATGTTCTGTATTGTTTTTTTTTGAAGTCAGCGTTAACTTTTTCCTCTATTAAATGCAACATATGAAGTGTGCCAACTGAAGAATAGAAAAAAGAAAGATGAGCATGTATAAGCTGCAAGCTGTGTTTAAGGTTTCTTCTGGACTCCTGAGGTTGAGTGTAGACAACTGACAACAAGAAAAGCTCTTCTGTCATGCTAGCTTTGGACAGGTGAGGTGCTAGTCAGCTAGAAATAAAGATTAAAGTAAGTCAAGGAGTTTCACTTCCACGTTAAAAGCATTCTTAGTTGTATTTCACTGGTTTCTGAAGTAGTTCCTATGGGTAGATACTCGATTTCAAGTGTATAGAGAATCTTGAAGACATTTGGGGTTAAAATAGTAAGTACCAAAAAATGGAGAATGCCGTATTTGTATCTGAGTTGTTCTCTACTGTGTGTTCCATACACCCTTAAGTGTTCTGCAGGTAATCTTTTCCTCCTTCTCTACTGCTAGATTGCTGGTGGAAGTGGTGATATTTTGCTTTGGTCTTACTGTGGCTGAACCAGCTGGCTTAAAAATTCTCTATTTCCAGTTACTGAAGATGTGGTATGAGCTAGATGAGAAGAAGCGAAGAAAGTATCAGAAGAAAACCAATAAGTGTCCCGACCCCAGTCTTGCAGTTTGGCGTCCAGATACACATTTTGCGTCTGTTTCAGAAACATTTGAAAATGGAGTCAAAGATTTTATCAAGAAATGGGAATGTGAGAACAGAGGAAGTTGCATGCAACCAGCACTTTCTTCTGATAGGTAGTAACTTCTCTGTGCTTACTGCTTTGTGCTGAGCCCCCAAAAAAAGTATTTTTTGACTGAGTTTACGAAGGATGAAAACTTTTGATCAAATCATGGTTTTTGTTGTGACCTTTGTGAAGCAAAGTTGAGGGTTTCAGAACGGTTCCTGAAAGCAGAGTGTGCCTAGTGCCTGGAGGAAAGGCTCTGGTTATCTGTTTGTTCCAAACCTGAGTTTTCCATGCTGGTAAGAACTTCGGCAAAGACTATAGAATAAAAGCAGCATAGTGGTGTTCCCATATGCAACGGTTGAAAAGGAAAATATGCTCTTGCCACATCTTGGAGTCAGAAAGACAGTTGAGATGAGGAAATGAGTGTAAATAATTCTCTTTTGACAACGTGGGAATTAGCAGTAGGAGTAAAAGACAGTTTGTCCTAAGCTCCCAGTTCTGTGTTAATGAGCTGTGTTTGTCAGATCAAATTAGGATCAAATGCACTTTTACAGTTCCTGAAGTGCATTTATCCACAGCCTACCAATAGAAATTGGCTGAATGTTTCAGTTTGCACTGAGTTTTTTATGTTGAGCTAAACATCTGCTTATTTAATGCCTTTCAGATTAAAGGATTTGTTGTATTTAAAGTGGCAACGATCTCTTTGTGACCCAGGAGAAGCTGTGGGTCTCCTTGCAGCTCAGAGTATTGGGGAACCTTCCACACAGATGACTCTGAACACCTTTCATTTTGCTGGCAGAGGTGAAATGAATGTGACTTTGGGTATTCCAAGGTGAGAAAGCTGTGTTCTCAGTGGGTCCTTTGCCATTTTCGGCACTTAAATAATTTTTTACTGTGCTGGCAGGTGTGTGTGATCTTGAGAGCAAATGATCCTTTAGTTTAACTGTGAATTGTACTTGTTCAGAAATATCTTCATGTCATACCATTTTATGGGAGTTTTGGCTCAGTTTCCATGAAAGATCAATGGAGATCTCTTACTGGGTGTATGACAGATGACTTCTTTTGTTTCTGTTTTTCATTCGGCACAGTAAAAGCCTAAAGAAGCCATGCTTTGTGGGTTTGCCCTCTGCTCACCTTTTCTTCCCCCTAGTATCTTTTAAGCCTGTTTGGTTTTCACACGAAAAATTTCACTGCAAATGACTGCAAAGTCTTGCAGGATTATCATCACCTTGACAGAAGGAGACCTGTTTCATAGCAGCAAGGTTTCTCCTGGCTCTTCCTTGCACTGACAGGCACTTTGCAAGCACACACACGTCTACCAGCCAGTCACCAGCTTGTTCTGAACAGCACGAGTGCTGACCGTGGCTTTGTAAATGGGTGTGAGGGATGAGGTGGCAGGCGATTGTGTGACTTTAGTGCAGCAGGGGAGAGGGAGAAGACATGAGGAGCATACATTATGCATCTGTAGGAAGCAGGCTTCATTAGTTCTTCTGTTCTGGGAACAACTTATTACCATCTCTGTTTTTTTTTCCCGTAATTGGAGCGATAATCTAATGGAGCCAGTAAAGCTGTGCCTGGTGAGGAACCAGGGAAGTGGCGAGGAGTGGTGCAATGGTAACCACAACTCCCGATATGTATGGTTTTGGTGGGACTGGCAGTTGCTGCATGCTGGTTTATTTAATAAGCATGCTGCTGCATGCTGTCTTATTAAATGAAGTAGATGTTTATTTGATCGCAGAGTGCTTTTATTGCTTCATTTGAAGGATCATTCTTTATTTAAAGGTTGCGGGAAATACTGATGGTAGCCAGTGCAAATATTAAAACACCAACAATGAGCGTTCCTGTGCTTAATACCAAGAAAGCTCACAAGAAGGTGAAGCAGCTTAAGAAACAGCTCACAAGAGTGAGCTTAGCTGAGGTGAGCCTATTCAGTGTATCCTTAGAGAATCAGCAAAACACAATTTCTGCTTTGTGCTTACGGCTTTGTCTGGCTTTGCAGCAGTTTCCTTTTTTGCAGGCTCACCTGTGGGTGCACAGTAAGGTGGGTCCTTTCTTTTCACCTCTTGCCTACTGAACGTATGATACGTTGAAAGGAGCTGGAGTTACTGTGGCCGTATGAGACTTAAATTCAATTTATCCTGTAGACATCATCACAGGATGCGAACTATAGAGTGTAAAGCAAGTGTAACAGCTTTGGCATAGCAATAGTATAACATGGGAGGATTTGTTTTTACTGCTATAGCCTTGTTTGGCTTTTCTTGGACTCCTACCTGCATGCCCTGTCCTCTTCTGTCTTATTTCAAGTTGGGGTGCAGCAAGGATAGGATTGTCAGTTCCACTGCACTACTGTCATGTTTGGTGAGCAAGTAACATGCTTCAATAAAACGAAGCTGTTGGCCCCCTAAGAAGTGTGGCCTCTTGTGCAGAATTGGGACAGGAGGTGAGCCTGTTCTCCCAGCATTGTCTAAATTAATTGTTGGGAGCATCTTAAGCCAGAAAGATGGCAGTACGGTAGTCATCTTCCCCAGGAGCTGCCACAAAGCCCACAGAAAAGTTTTCCAGTTAGTCTTGTGTAATTCTGATCTCATGAAAGGCGCTGGAGTTGCAGGAAATAAATAAAGTGCCTTCACCAAAGGACTTATGTTCCTACTTGTTCCTTCTGTAGGTTTTGCAGAAAGTTGAGTTAGAGGAATGCCTGCGTGTAAAGAGCAAGCAGGACAGGCATCGCCTCTACAAAATCAAATTCTATTTCTTGCCCCACGAGTATTACCGAGAGGAGAAATGTGTGAAGCCCAGGGACATCTTGCACTTCATGGAAACAAGGTTAGTTTGCTTTCAGATGCTCTCATGTTTGTTTTTCTTTTGCCTTTCTGTGGGCTCTAGGGGTCATCACTTGTTGTTTGTTATTGCTGTTACGGCTCTCAGAGCAGCAGTGTCCTGAAGACATGCTTGCAGAAACATCTACATGATGCATCTACATGATGGATTCTTGTCTCGAGTAAGACTGTATCTGTGGCTTGGCTACAGTGCAGAACTCTGTTGAGGAAGATCTTTCTTGTGTCTCTGATATACTCAAGAGAAGAGCCTGTATAAGCAATGTTGCATTCCTCATCTTTGGATGCTTACGTGTTTATTAGCAGCAAAAATGTTTGAATGCTTTAAGTATCCCTTGCTCTCATAGAGAATAAATAAAACTTGTGGGGGTTTTGTTTGTTTTAAAAGAAGAACGTTTAAAAAAAAAAAAAAAAGGCTTCACTGATTTGTTCTTCATTCAAGCTGAGTTACTTTGTATAACCATTTTGCATGTGCTTGTTGGTTTAAAAAAATAATGTTAGATGTCCAATAGTAAGCTATCTCTTCTGAAGGTCAGTTTGATGTGCTGATTTTATGTCTAGATGAGCTTATAACCTTTGGATGCATTGCTATTGTCTGTAATTGTAAGAGAGGTGATGCCAAACTTTTATTCCTAAGGAAATGGGAAAGGGACAAGAGGAAAATTTTAATTTCCTTACCCTTGAAACATTTTTGTATCCACCAAGATATATGTTAAGTCATGAGTTGACCGGCTTCTTAAAATACATTCCATTTATGATAGCTCAAAAATGACTGCAGTATTGCTGAACTTGGACCTCTTGGGTTGCTTCTTCTTTCAGATTCTTTAAAATAGTCCTGGAAGCAATTAAACGGAAGAGTGCAAAGATGGCATCTTTTACTGAAGTCAGTACACGGAAAGCAAATCGGAAGGATTTAGATGGTGACGGAGACAAGGTACAGAAAAACATTACCTGAAGTGTCCCTCACTTTTCTTACCTATTTTTGAGAACTAGAATTTAGGAAAACATCGTGTTTTGATATGAACACTAATTGTGTGAATACTGAATTAGTGCTTAAGCCGTTTCTTTTTGTATAAATTCTCTTTGTATTCTCATCAAATTAGCAAGGAAATAGTTGTTTCATATAAAATCCTAATTTACTTACGCATTCTCCTTACATGATGTTACTTGTTTTAAGCGTTATTATAGAAATTAGTTCCTTCTTAAAGGTAGAACAGGGGATGTCTGCCATAAAGATGGACAGGGGATTGATAAATTACAAATGTTTGCCTTTGGATAAAGTTCATGCTTTACAGCAGGGTCAGCCTGATTGTCTCGTCTGTTATGGATTTCTAGGCACAAAATAGTCAGGAAGCTCCGGAAGAGGAAGAGAAAATTGTTGATGCAGAAGCTGACGAAGGGGATGGTGACGCTACAGAAGCAAAACGGAGGAAGAACCAGGAGGAAGAGGTAATGATCTTATAGGTGCTCAGCACTGCACTTGAGTTCTGTTTCCACTGCCCAGGTCTGAGTTTGGGAAGGAAGACTTCTATTGAAGCAAAAAGCCAGCAAGAAAGCCAATAATAATACAGTAAAGGCACAAGGGAGAGGTCTCTGATTTGTGCTGATTAGTTTTAATTTGGATGGGGGGAGAAATCTATAGCAGGAAATGTGGGCTGAGACTTCTGATAATGTGCTTATTGTGGTTGAGCCTGGTCGTTGTAGTCCTTTAGAGTAATGCAGAACGGTGCAAGTTAAAGATGGAAGAGATCTTTCAGATTTTATTCAAAGCCCCCTTCTTCAGCTATTGGATGGATGTGTCTGGCAATCAGGTTGTCTGTGCTGTAGTTCAGCTTTACTTTGTCTTGCTATTTTCACATCATTAGTTGTGTTTAAAACAGCACTGCAGTTGTTATAAATATTCTGGCTGTGCATGTTCATTCCATATGTATTGGAATATTCCATATTCCACTTTGTATTACTGTACGAAGGATGTAGAGGTCAGCTGCAGTTTCAGCAAGAGTAAAATCCTGAGGGACTCCAGTCATCAGAGCTAGATTATGGGAAGAGCCTTTTGGGCCTTAATAATAATAATAATAATAATTCTGCCACAGTTGCAATAAGCTATAGCATCCATGATTGCATTGAGAAATAACAGCAAGGCTATGAAGAAATAGTTACTGAACCAAATCGTGCTGTATTGTCTTTGTAACATGACTACATTTTCATTGTGTCATAGGCAAGGTACTTGCAACTCATCTGCCAAGAATATTCATGAATAAAACTGCTTCCTAGTGTGTTTATTTCTGTATGTGCTCTGCCCTACGTAATTACATCATTGTTTCTTTTAGGTTGATTATGAGAGTGAGGAAGAGAATGCGGAAGAAAATGTTGCTGAGAATCCAGAAGATGAAGAGGCTGAATCAGAAAAAGAAGAGAAGGCTCAAGGTGCTGATGAAGGAGATCAGAATGGAGCAGATGACGATCCTCAACATCTGTCCTTCATATCTCAGACTAAAAAAGAGAGAAATCTGTTGCTCAAGTCAGCCGAGATGCGAATAAATGCTGTTCTGAACAGCCACCCGTCAATACAGGACTACGCGTTTGACACTGAAAACGAACTTTGGTGTGAGGTAAGATGGGGGTGCCTGCAAGCAGCTGTGTGTGGCTGCACAACGGCTGCACGTAGCTCTTGTAACCCATCTCTCTTCAGTGGAGTGCTGCTGTTTCGTCTCATCAGCAGTCCCCTATTAGTACAGAGCAGTGGAAGTGCGTGCCTCAGCACAAATGTTCTTCTTGACACAGTTATTTACAGCTGACTTTCAAAACCCCAGTGAAACTTTTTGAAAAGACAACTGATGTGGTTGTTTATAAACAAATATATTTATACTGTATTTCTAGTCAGACATTTAAGTTCCTAAAACACACAATTAGGATAATCCTATTTGCCTGCTTTTTGCCTAAAAAGAAGTAGGTTGCTGAGCCTAACGCTCAAGTTTTTTTACAGAAAAACACTGCTTTTGTTTTCTCTTTTTAGGTTTCGTTGACACTTCCATTGATGAAGGTGTACTTCGATCTCTCTTCTTTGCTTCTCTCTCTGGCCCGAAACACGGTCATTCATGAAGTGAAGGGGATCACCCGGTGCTTGTTGAATGAAAGTACCAATAAGCAAGGAGAGAAAGAACTCATTCTGCATACTGAGGGGATAAATCTTGCAGAGCTGTTCAGATACTCTGATGTACGTAGTCTATAATCCTGAACTTCAGTGATCTTCTGTGCTCTACAGAGAGGGGGTGGATGATAGAAGTTAGGGTTGACGTGTCGCCTTTTCAGCTCTTAGGCTTCCTTCCTTCTCCTTTTCCCCCCAGCTGCGTTCAGAGTTCACTGAAGCCTTTTCTCAAGGGTAAATTGCAAATTGTTTTTTTGTGCAGCAGCCCAGTATCTAATGACAGATAATTCCACACTATGCTTGTAACTGTCTCTATAAATGTTACTTGAGGGAGTTCTTCCATCTAAATGAATTGCAGTACTTGGAGATGAATAGTTCTGTTATGCCATCTAGCCCATAACTCTACAAATAGAGGATTGTTTTATGCTACATATTTTCTTCTGCTTTTGTTAAGAGTTCTGGTTGGTTGAGACAGACTGGGCATAACATTTCTTGGAAGACTTTAACGTGTCCTTCTGCTACTAGGAATGGTTAGTTGGTTGGTTTGTTTTCTAAACTCAGGTCACTTTTTTTCTGTGTTGAATTTTGATTCTGACCTGTGTATAAAGCACAATGATCGCTTGCTTAAACATAAATCTCCAAAAAAGTCATTTTTTGGCTCTGAGCTACAGTCTTGTGCAACTTTTGGTGGTGTTTAAGCTAATGAAAGGTGGAGGGAAAAAAGCTATTAGCTTACTTAGCTTAGCTTAAGCTATTTGGAAAAAAATGGAGTAGTTACTGACCTAATTTATGTCCGTGACTTTTTTTCTTTCAGATTTTGGACCTGAACAGACTTTATTCCAATGATATTCATGCCATGGCTAAGCATTACGGTATTGAGTCTGCCCTGAGGGTCCTTATAAAGGAAATAAAAGACGTGTTTGCTGTATATGGTAGGATTTGTTTGTATCTTTGAAGATGGTCTTTATTATAATTGGCACATTGATCCCATTTATGTCTCTTTGTTCATCATTCTGATGATTATAGTGCCTTTGGTGAAGAATTCATTATTCAAGTTCTGTTTAATCTGTAGAAAATTCACTAGACAAGGTTGAATTTTTTCCATGCATCACAGATTTTTTTTCTATTCCATTAATGTGCAAGTTGGAAAGTCCAGAGGAATTAATTATTAACGTGAGAAACCTTAACTATGTTAGACCTGCATAGTGGCCCTGAGAATAGGATTAATCTTGCCGCATTCTAGCTTTTTAATGATAAGAGTCTAGGTTCCTTGTACAGTTAAGTTTATATAATTCCTAAAATGATAGAAACTGTGTTGATCCTGCATTGTCTGAAGGTTTCTCCCTCTGCGTTACTAAGAGAGTCCCAGTTTAGGGAGGATGCCTGACTTGTTAGGCTGCTGAAGCTTGGCATGTTAAATTTGCCTCAAGTGAGCTAAGTCAGGCTGTGAATTAAACTCTTGAAAAGAGGGAAGATTGATGCAGTGGGAGTTTTAGCAACCGGTCTCATCCAACAAATTTTTCGGCTGGCAGCCCAGAATGGTCCAACCTTCAAGTTGTTCAAGAACTGGTAGGTAAATGTTGACAGAACTGTTAATGATCTCCCATCGCACTTGACACCGCAGCGTTACTTAAAATAAGTACTGTTTCTTTTTAGACTGAATGTTTTTGTTTGTTTGTTCCTTTTTTTTGCGGATGCCTAACGTCTTACGCAGAAAATACCAGAACCTTGCTGCCTCCAGTGGCTAGCTAATACAGGCCACGAGTGAGAGGCTGGAGCTCTGTCCTGTCACAAATGGCTGGATGCGTGTAAACAAAAATGACACAGATCTTACAGATTTTATGTAGAGTGAAACACTGCCTCGTTGCTGCATTCCTGACATCTTAGTTTCCTTGCAGAAGTACTGTTTTATATTAAAATGAGGAGTGTCCAGCTTGGATATTTGAGGGGAGCCGCTACACAAACCACATACAAAGACTTGCAGCCACCAGAAGGATGTTAAAAGAGATGTTCTCCATGTTGATTAGATCCAGGGGATTAATTTAGATCAGATTTCTTTTTTTAGACAAAAATACCTTAGCACTTAAGTGCTCTGATGATTGCTCTTTCCTGTGTCCTTAGGCATTGTGGTAGACCCTCGGCACCTTTCACTGGTGGCAGATTACATGTGTTTTGAAGGAGTTTATAAACCGCTGAATCGTTTTGGAATCCAGTCCAGCTCCTCCCCTCTGCAACAGATGACGTTTGAAACCAGTTACAAGTTCTTGAAGGAAGCAACAATGATGGGTAAATGGTTTAGTTTGAACTGCATCGCTGCAGAATTTCACATGTGCTTTGTTTTCATCATAAATTTCCACTATTTCGAGTAATGCATAATTGTGTTAGTAAAAAAGGCCAGAGGCTAACATTTTAATTAAGTCCTTGCCTAGGAAAATGTTCCAGACATTTTTAATAAAATTCTGTCAGCTTAAATGAAGTCAGCTCCCACATGTAATCTGTGGGGTCTGCGATTCCTGTCTTTAAGAATTAGATAGGCTTTTTTATAACAAACCTTAAAACTGTTACGGTTTGTTATAGCAAAGCCTTACAACAGATTATTAAATCTGCCTTTTTCTGTCTCTGCTTAGACCATTAAAGTTGTCATCTCTGCTTGGTTTTCCTGTCTCTGTTATAACTCCCACATTTTCATCTCTTCTGCTCTAAAATTGCTGTTTTATTGTGAGAGCAGTCTTCCTGGTTGTAACAGGACAAACAGGTTGTTTCATTCTGGTTTTCTTCTGCTTTGTAGAACTTACTGTCTTTGGGCTGTCCCCCCAACCACAGACAAAGGGTCAGATTCATTTGGCTAATTGGAGGTTTCCGGTGCAATTTTGGATAACCAAGAGTATGGTGGCCTTTTCTGGCCCCTGTTTGCTGTTCTGGAAGTTGTGCAAATCTCTTGGGTTCTCTGCCTCGTCCAGCAGACCACATAACAGCACAGATCCTTTAGGGCATTTAAATGGCACTAACCATCTGTATTTAGGGGTCCCTTCCAAAGAAGCTATAAGTCTGTCACTGAACAGTTTGATCTCACGTTTTGGATACTAATTACACGTCCTTTTTGCTCTTGATTTTTGTCACTTGCCTGTTGGATGCTCCTTCTTGGATGCTCTTCTGCCACCATTTTGTTACCTAATGCAAATGGGAAAAGCTGCCAACACAGTCTCTTCAACCTGTGTCTCAAGCTGCCTGGCACAGATGTCAGGGAGAGACATTTCACTTAATTCTCACTCAATTCCTTTCTCTTAATGCTGTTTTGCACCTTGCCTGGGAAGGTAACGTGGGTTTTACTGAATAGTATTGGTTACAAGTGACTTCGAAATCACCCAAAAATCAGAAAGGAAAAATGTAAATTTGGAGAGAAATGGAGCAGAAGAGGAAGATGGTTGCACAGTTGCTTCCTCAGGAAGTGTATCATAGCACATGTTGACTTAGAAAAAAAAGATATAGCTTTTGTCAGGTGAAAAATAATTACATTTATGGATAATATTACAAATAAAGACATGAAGTGCATGCTAACAGAAGGGCATGGCGAATTTGCAGGAAAGCCGCACTGATTGCAAGTGCAGGGATTTATTGATTTTCCCCAAGATGGAAACCAAGCCGTAATGTGGATTACAGCAGTCTGGATCTAATTTGCTTTAATGCAGCTGATAACTTGAGTGTACATTTAAATAGATACCGTGCCCACTTACAACCTGAATCAATAAGACACAAAAAGGAAGGGCTGCAGCCACGGGGCGCTGCTAACAGAGCAGAAAGTGCCACGAGAGCGCAGGTGTGACCCAGCAGATTGCTGACCAGGGTTTGGTGCAAGAGCACATCTGCATCGGAAGCGAGATCCTTCTGGCTGTTTGCTCAGAGAATAACTCTTTGTGACTATCACGTGAGCGAACAGCACAGTTACGTCTTTGACCTAACAAAGAACCTTTTTTTTTTCCTTTTCTCGGTTGACATACATTTAGGAGCGGTTTACTTGTAGAGCTGTAGCTGAGATCCAAGCAGCAAGCACACAGCATACGCTGCTATGGCCCAGCACCTTCCCCTGCATCCTCTGTATAATAAAAAGTTAGTTCATTTTGCTCAGTAGAATAACAATGACCTGAATTTACCAAAAGTTTAACAATTTTTTAACAATTTTCTGACATGCTTTACTAAAAAAAATGCAGCTTGCTGATATTTAGGATGAATGAAAACCAGCCTGGTTGCTTATAAAAAAATGCAGCAACGGTGAAAGCAAAATGCAGCAAGCATTGACCAGCCATGTCATCTGGAGAGCTTCCAAATTTCGGTGACAATATTTCGCTACAATGAGTAACCACAAAATCAGAGGAATTCAGGGAATGTCTCTCCAGTGAAAAGTTCTCTTCGTATCTTGTCAGAAGGATTTAAAATCCCTATCAAAAGGATTCACTCTAACAAAGAGAAAAGGCTCCACGGGAGAAAGGCAGCAAATGGAAAGGGTTTCTTTTCGGTTTTGCTTCACTGGTGTATTTTTTTTTTAAGCAATTTAGTTAATCAGCAAAATGTGTTCACTGGAAGGTCAAATCTGTTCTCTTGGAATTGGGAATGTATTATCTTTTCCTGCTGAATAGGAGGAATTTAGAAATGTGTAGCCTAATCCTCTGCTTATACACAGAGATTGGGAAGAGGAAATTGTTGTAGGGAGAGGCAGGAAGAGTTCTGGAGCTCTGCACTCAGAAACATAAGTTCAGTCTGGACAGTAGGTGGCAATGCCTTTCTGAAGCTAGGGAGGCCGAACCAGATGAGTATGTAAACTCATCTGAACCAGACCAGCATGCAAAATGAACTGCTTTATTTTCAGCGCTGACCTTTGAGAAACCTTTGGAAACATCTAATTCAACTTTGAATTCTGTTGTAGGTGCTTACGATGAACTGAGATCGCCTTCTGCGTGCCTGGTGCTTGGAAAAGTTGTCAAAGGAGGGACTGGTTTGTTTGACCTCAAGCAACCGCTTAGGTAGTGTTTTGCCTATAACTTAAGGATTCTGTTTAAAGTATTCACTGTAAGGTGCATGTGTATCTACGTGCCTACAGCATCTGTAACAAGTGCACACACTGTTTCCAGATGTCTTCCCTGTGCCAACAGCTGCGTTGATCTGGCTACCTGATGGACCTAATCTATTTAATGAAAGTGTTTGCACCTACAGGAGCTATCCTTTGGCCCAAAGAAATGTTTATTTACTGATTGTCAAGGTAAAAAATGGGATTATTGGCTTACGTGGAAAAGAATAAGATGAAATAGACTGGCAGGGTTTCAGACAGGCTACGCAACAGCCTTGGCAGGCAGAAATCAAAGTAGAATCTGTTTATGCTGTCTGAATTCTGTGGGGCAGAATTCCATCTGGGTGAGCGGTGCCAGTTGCCACGTGGTTGTGATCCAGATTTCTTTATTAGCCAAAGACACGAATTCAGAACTTTCCTGGCTTCTCCACACATCTTCCAATGTCTGCCCTTGCAGCTTCTTTGTACGGAACAGATCCTGGCACAGCGAGAAACGAGATGTTTGTGAAGATTTTAATCCTTAAATGGCGGCGTGAGCAGCTGTCACAGTGACTGTACACAGTAGCCCTGTGAGAATTACTTAAAACAGAGTTTTCAAACTATTTTTGTTTAAGGTTTTATATCAAAAAGGATACTTAATAAAAGACATTACAAAGAAATATTGTAGACGCGCTGTTATGTGACTGTGTTACCAAGGGAGTTTTGTCACGCGGCCAACAGCCATCGCTTTGATGTCTGCTAAATAGCCGAGAGCTACTATCTGCTCTTCAGAAATCAGGCTTTCTTGCTTATACATTTGTTTTAAATCAGACTGAAATGTTTAAATTCTTTGGAGTTTGCTCGCTACCGTATGGGTGCGTTTTCTGACTGATTTCGACCCTCTGCCATTCCCCGTGACGCCCCTGAGCTAGCAGCTAAGTGCCAGGGCTCATTTAACCAGCCGAGGAGCTCCTGCTTCCGGTGGAGCTGCACTAAAAGGATTACATCAGATAGTGGGAGACGTTATCTGGGGATTGTGAAAGAGTCTCTGCGGGATATCTCGACTGTCTCCATTCTGCTTCAGACCCTTAAAACTGTGTCAAATGCGCTGCAAATTGCACTGAAGCTCAACAAATGCATTAGACCAGTAGTTCTCTGGTTTCCCTCTGCAGATTTCTTCGCCAAAGACTTCCTTGCGTCTTTCTCCAGCCTTAACACCTGCTAAGCATTTCTCAAAAATGCGTCACCACAGGAAGTAATTACTTGGATGCAGTTTTTCAAACGGTGAGAGAGGGGAAGGAGCAAACGTAGTAACAAAAGATTCTTAATTTCAGACTGCAGCCTGTAGTGTTACAGACCACTTGCTGAGGAGTATCCCTAAGAGGTGTTCACCGTCCTGCTGCCAATACCACCTGTGGCATGTTTTCTACGTGGAGATGTGGTATTCTTTAGATCTGTAAAGAGTTTAATGTAACTAATTTATCCAAGTGTTCCTATCACTTCTAAGTGAAATGAAGAGGTTGTTGTGATTGTGTCGTGGTGATGAGTTGCCCTCATTGCTATGGAGTCACGAAATAGAGGAGAACCTAGCGGTCTCATACTTGGGGTAAATCCAACGAGAGGTTTTGCATATTTGAAAAATGCGTACGCATGAAATGATTCTGAGGAGGTGGTGGGTCTTCTGAGCAATCTGAGGATGTCCTTTTTGAGGCACTAGCTTCCTTTTCTGTTGCTGTTTGCTTTTTCTGCGGTGAGAAGTACTGCTGTGTGCTGGTGGAGCAGCAGCCAGGTGCTTTAGGGGAACGAGAGGGCACTAAGTGGGCAGGGCAGTGAGGTAAATGTTGCACAGCCACGTTCTGAGAAAAGATACCGAATTGATTGTCCTTGGGTGAACATCGTGTGCCAAAGAGCTGGTTCTTGGTCCCTGCAGAATCCATTGAGTAGGAAACGGTGACAAATTCAGCAGGCAGACATGCCACCAGGCTATCTAACAGCGAGGAGACTTTAAATAGAGCCCTTGGAAAGGCTGCTGGATGAAAGTCTGGGGCTGGATGAGCCAAGCTTTGCTTTCAGTTCTGAGTTGTCTTTAAAATCTAGGTAGAGGTCAGTATTTCTGATCGGTACTGCAATAAGTCAGACTTATTTCTCCAGGAAAGCCCCTAACAGTACAATCCAGATCTGAACTGGTGTCTGCTGAGAAAAACAAAGTAGGTGGCTGCTCCTGGGGACAAAAGGGAGAGGGGAGAGAATATGGCAGGGCCTCAGCTGTGTCTATGGATGGAGAAACGTGCGTATTTTGGCACATAAGTGGGGTTGGTTTACACTGTGATTCTTCATGCTCTGTGGAGGAAGAAGGGCAGCTGAGGTAGCAATTACTGCTAATCCGTGGGGTGAGCATGTTGGCTGCGGGCTCAACTGCACATTCTTCTGAGAAAGGAAGAGTTTGAATTTTTTTGACATTCGTGTGTGCAGAAAATAGAAGTAGAAGCAATGTCTGGCTTCCTGTGCTCAGAAAATGTTCCTATTTGTACGCCACGTAGTCCTCTGCAGCTAGACCTCGCGTGTCTTACAGGTTTTTTTCTTCCTTGCTCCTCACAACAGTTCCTGGTGCTGTACAGTTCTTTTTGAGGATGTGAGCTACCTGTCCTCAGCCTCCTGGGAGAGGGCTTTAATGATGTTTGGTGCTCCTGCTGCTTTTGTAATTGTACAAAACAGAGAAGCAGGGGCAGTTTGGGAGTTTAGTGCCCCTAAGAGTTGGCAGTAGATGTGATTTCATAAAGGAGAGGAGATCATGACTGAAAGGATGCAAAAACGGCTAGAGGGCCATTTTATAGGTTTTAGAACAAGAATTAAGCTTTGCAAATATTTAAATAAAATCAGAATCCATAACGGAGATGGCGCACACACAGTGTCTTACTGCTCTGGATCAGAATTCGGTGTAATTTTTTTTTTTCCTGCAGATTTCCTTTTTTTCTGTTTTCTGCCCTGGTTCTCTCTAGCGGCAGATGAAGCTCGATTAGTAAG
Organism: Nettapus auritus; assembly: GCA_011076525.1. Lineage (NCBI taxonomy): Eukaryota > Metazoa > Chordata > Aves > Anseriformes > Anatidae > Nettapus > Nettapus auritus. The sequence continues at coordinate 91,100,343 of CM021768.1, read as the reverse complement.
AACTGGTGAAGAACCGCGACAAACAGCACTGAGAAAACCCCTCCTGCTATTTCTGACTGTTTTCCGCAGGCTCGGTTTGAATGCACACTATTTACGAGTCTTTCTTCAAATGTCTTTGGCTTCGTGATTTTGACAATTATCAAAAATAATGCAAGACTGGTACTGAATGGTCAAACTTTGACAATTGCCTGTGGTTCATGCCTATGTGCTGCACTTCGTTTTGTAGGTGATTTCGCAGTCAGGTGCAGGCAGCATTGTAATGCTTTTTCCACAGAAACTAGCTGCTCTCTTACTGATCTTCAGTGCCGTGTGGTGCCAAGTTACCCTAAGACTGTGAAAACGCAACGAGAGAAGAAAAAGTAGCTTACAGAGTTGCTTTCTAAATGTGTTCGTTAACAATACCGTATGATGTCTGGCACGCTGAAGGTTTTAAGCTTGGCTGAATGCACGCTCCAGGAATTGGTAGGTTAGCATATGCAGATCTAAAAGCCGGGGGAAGAGGATGTAATAGATTTAAAAATACTTAAAACTGTAGCGAAAGGAACTTTTCGACAGGAAGGGAAGTAGCAGTCCTCAGAAATCTCGGATGTTTTCTGGTCGTGCTTGCTTTGCTGTTGTGCCCTGGTCGTGTGGTGCAGAAGACCAGCCGACTGGTTCAGATTTGTTACAGACAAGACAGGGCTAACGAATATTTTCCTTTTGTTGGTAACGTTCAGTTTGCCTTTTTTTGTACAGCAGTTGGAAAGTGAGCTTCTGAAGCTTAATAAATCATAATCAGAGGCGTGGTCTTGTCAGTACACCATAAAAAATAAATCCAAATCGGGCAACGAGAACACTTCCAAACAGGAAGTAGTGCTGCTTTCATCTCAGAAGTGAAGCTGAATATTGGAAGACAAGGAGCAGAGGAGTTTGTTTGTGTGGTGGTTGTGCTTGTGGATGTCAGTGCCCGAGCAGCAGCACAGCTCTGAAAGATATTCAGTCACCCAGAGCCTTTCTTGCACAAGCCACTTGAAGTGTGCCGCTAAGCGCTGACGTCTGGATGCTAAATCCTTAGCAGATGAGCTCAGGGTTTTGGCAGGCGCCCGGGCGTGTGGCACCTCGGGGACACTTTGCACAAGGTCCCACTGGGGTGGCCGGACCACACGCCTGGCTCCAGCTGGTGCAGCTGGCTGCAGGCAGGTTGGGCCAAAGCAAAACCTTCCTCTTCTCCAAGATGAGGTGACACAGGACAACTTGTGGGCATCGCTCACAAAGGTGGAGATGTGGAAAGTGTTTCGGTTTCCGTGCTGACCGTGGCAGTCTTGACCTTGTGGTGGATGTGAAGACAAGCACTGTGGTAGGTGAGAATGAGACCTGTGGCTTAGCCAGACGGGGGTGTTGGAAACCTTGTTTGGCTTCAGCCTCCGCTTTTCCTGCAGTTTATGCAGCGTGGATGCTTCCTCACCCTAAAGACTTGCACTGATCTGGTGGGAGTTGGCCCTGCCCCGGCAAAGCGGGGTGGAACTTAAGGTCTTTTCCAATCCAAACCATGCTGAGACTCCTGAGGTTGTGTGTTTTAGGTAAGGGCATAACAATGATATAACTAAAAGGTAGCAAATGCAACTTCTGAGTACAACCAGGAGAGAGGAGGCGTGATTACGCCAGGTCGTTCCTAAAAGCCCGGTGTTGAGAGCAGTCACTGGGGATGTGGGAGGCTGGATTTCGGCTCTGTGTGATGCCCCGTAGGGATTCAGTGATTACTGAGGATGTGGGAGGCTGGGTTTTGGCTCTCTGTGGTGCCCCGTGGGGATTCAGCCTGCCTCCTGAGCACCCCAGCCACCAGCTTGAGGCCCAGCATGGGACAGGGAAGCTTCAGGTTTCCTGCTCTGAAGCTCCCTGCTGCTGCTGGAAGTAACATCCTGACTTTAGGGATAGGAAAGGGAGGAGTTAGTTCCCTGTTCCCAGGGGTAGGTAGGGAAAATCAGGCCATACGATCCCTTGGGCTTTCTTGGAAGATGAGAAATCTTTTCCCTTGTGCTGCCTCATCCTAAAGGGCAGAGAGAAATCCAGCCTCCGGACAGGATCAGACAGGATTATGGCAATCTTTTCTTTCTTTTTTTTTTTCCCTCTCAGGGTTTTAAGGCACTCTGCTGGGATGTGAAAGACGAGGGTTTGAGGTCTCTCAGGCAGAAGAGGGGTACTGAAGACCTGTATTAGAGATGTAGCTGTCCCCTGGGTGAGGCAGCCACCCAGCTGCTCCACCTTCGTCTTTCTGTGTTGCTCCCAGTTCGCTCTGTAGCCTCGTACTGGTTTGGTGAGACCCAGAGGATGCTGCTGGTGGGAGGTGGACAGTGCTAGAGCAATGAAGGTGCCTGGATGCTGAGCCATTGGGGTGTTCAGGAGCATGATGGGGTACTCAGTGCCGTGGGATGAGAAGTCACGGTGCTTACAGAGCTCTGATGGTTGCGGAGCCAAGGTGCAGAGCAATGCAGCGTTGACCAAGATTGCCCAGAGAGGTTGTGGAGTCTCCCCCTGCTTGGGGATCTCCAGGAGCCGCCTGGACGTGGGGATGGGTCCCCCTGCTCGGGGTGGCCCTGCTGGGGCAGGGCTCGGAGCAGATGGCCCCAGCCAGCCTCAGGCATCCTGTGGTTGTGTGCAGGGTTCCTCCCGGGGAGGCAGAGGGTGCAGGTATTGCAGCACATCTCCCGTGGAGGTCCGTGCCACCCCGTGCAGCCGCCGAACCAAGCGGAGCTGTTGGCAAGCTGGCGAGCCTGCTCCAGCGGATGTCACAGAGCCAGGAATAAGCAAGCTGCTCGTTAATGATCTTTTACAGTTTTCTGGCTGGGATCCATCAGAAGAGTCGACGATGCAATTGCCCTGGAAAAGGTGAGGATGTCGGGCTGTTCCCGTCTTCTGGGTGCAGCGTACTCGGCCAGCTTTGGGAACGGGAATGTCCCCGAGCTCCTCGTGGGGCTGTGCTGGCTCTGGTGGGGCTGCAGCCTGCTCTGTAGGATCGCTGCCGCAGTTGTTTGGGTTCTGGAGCCCTGCCTAGAGCTACGGCGAGGGCAACGAGTGATCAAGGAGTATGAGCGGAACATTAACGCGGGCTGCAATAAATACGCAGATGCATTATTAATGGCACATTAAAACCAAGAGGGTGAGTAGAGCAAATCGCGCGCTGACAGCACAGCAGCTCTGCAGAAAACTCCCAGGGCAATACCTTGGACAGAAATCAATGCTCTGTAAAACACTTCAATCCGGGGTGCTTCTGCTTTGCATTACCCTCTATTTCCGCTGCATGGGAGCCTGCGTTATTTCTGGGAGGTGCGGAATTGGAGAGGAGCGGTTCAGCTCCGTCGGCCTCGTGTGTGTAAATAATTCTGCAGAACGGGGCTGCGCCCTCAATCGATAGCAACTTAATGGATGCTCTTTAATTTGGGACAGAGCTCCAGACCTGAATTTCGACAGGAGAGGGAAGACGGCTGGGGCTGGGCTCCTGCTGTTGCCAAGCTGAGGCTGGGCAGTGTTTGGGGCTGGCTGCGGACTTTCCTCTTGCCTTGGAGCTTCGTGGTGCAGCTGGAGCTGAGATAGGGACCAGAAGGATCCCTGAGGGCCTTAGGAACAAGAAGCATTGCTGACCAGCTCAGAGGAAGGAGGAGGTCCCTGTGCTGTCCCTGCTGTTTCAGGGCTCTGTTCTGCAGCTGCTGCCCTGCGGGTACGAGGCTGGAAGGTGAAGTCCCGGCGCTGTAACCCTTTGGGTGAGCTCTTCCCTGCTGCTTGGCAAGGAGTGAAAGCGGTAACCGAAGCTCACACAGCAGCTCTTGTGTTTTGCATCATGTTTTGGGGCCAGGCCAGGGCTCTGGGGGGATGAGTGGTGCTGAAGCAGCTGTTTTAAGATGCTGCCGCCTCCGCTCCTCCACCCACCGGGGCTGCTCCCTTATCTGTGTGTACGATTACAAGCCTGGGAGCTGGTTTTCTCTTCATTCATCTGAGCCGGAGCTAATGCCCGCCTGCCTGCTCCGGCTCCCTTTCAGTAAGAAACCTAAAACCCTGCACCCACGCTGCTGGCCGAGAGATCTGGAGGCCTCCAGCTCCTGCTTATGACAACCTAATTGGCCCTGCTAAAAATGGTGGGGCAGGACCTTGCTCTTTGCTTTTCTTTGAGCTGTGACTGACTCAAATCATCCCCTTTGGCCCAGCCCTGTCGATGCTGGGTTTGCCGAGGTCCTTGCTGGGATGGGGCTGGGGGACGGCTCACACAGGTGAGAAGTGGGATCCACGGAGTGCCTTCCTTGCCCAAATTCCTTCCCTGCCTCTCCTCTATCGCTCCTGAGCCCTCGGCTGCTTGTGTCATGACCACAGGAGGCCCCTGCGCCCTCAGGGGCAGTTAGGAGCATTGGAAGTGACACCAGTTTCTTTCCTTTTTGTCTGGGGAAATCCCCTTCCTCCAACTTTACAGCCTGGGGAGACAAACTGAAATAAGCTGAGGATTTCGTTGTGCTGCCAGCCAGCCCCACCACAGGGGAGGCACGGGTGGGAAGGGAAAGGGCTGGGGCTGCTGTACAAAGCCTCACGGCATCATCGTTTTCTGCTCCTCAGCTCTCTGCTAGTTTGTAAAGGAAATATTTAAGACGAAACTTGAGTTTTTGACACAAAATTGATATCGCTAGGAAAAATGCCTGGAAAAGTGGAGTTGTTCCAGGGAAAAATGTTCCTAAGCAAAGTTTCCTTCAGCATGATGAAATGTGAGAGCAATCGGATTTGGACTCCCCAGCGCTGCATCTTATGTAAAGCAGGGGTTTACAGATGAGAAAGCTGGAACGCAACCGTTCTCAAGGGTTGGCTTGACTTTGGCTTTTCACCTCCTTGGGTCACAACAACAAAAAAAATACAAACCCAAACAAACCCCAGAGCACGATCCCAGTTTTCCGGGTACGACGCAGCCAGACGGTTTGTTTACCGTCAACCCAAGGATTTCAGCTGAGCCTTGGTATGGGGGGAAATATAAATAAAATGGGGGTGATCTTAGATACGAAAAGGTTTGTACCAGACCAGAAGAAAACCAGCTTTCAACATTTTCACTTCTCTTTGATTTCCCCCCCCCAGCATTATTTTCTAAATCCGGCTTCAGTTAGTGGAGGAGTCTCGTGGATATGGGAGAGTTCATTCACTGCGTAATAAATCATTTGGGAAACATCCACATGCAATTAAATAAGGAAAACTTGAGATGAATGGATGCTGCTGAGACTCGAGTCACTTGGAAAAACGCAACTTGTCCTTTTTGGGGCTGTTTGTCCCTCCTGGAAAATTGATATTAAGCATTTTTGTGCTAATCAACCGGAATCCCCCCTGCGAGAGCCCCAGACCCACCCAAAATGTGCCCCTCACCACCATCACTCTGGCTGCCATCTCTGTCCTCGCTCAGGGACACCTCGGTGTGGGCGAGTGGGACACACTTCTTCTCTTCCCAGGAGGCAAGTGGGAAAGGGAGGCTGGAAAGCCGCGACCTCTTCCCCTTCCCACCTCCCAAACGTGGGGAAGGCTGTGCCCCTCCGTCCCACTAGGCTGCTCGGCGGTTCCTCGCCGCCGCTGCTTCTGCTACGTGCATCTTCCTGACACGTTGAAACGCTTTGGGCTTCCCCCAGAGGCTGCAGATGTCCACCACAGGGCTTACACCTCTGCTTTCTGCCATGGCAATGCCAGGAATCGGCTCCTTCGCACCCACCTGCTGCTTCTGGCCAGCGGTGGAGAGCAGCCCTGCACCCAGCTGCAGGGAAGTGCTGCTTTGGCTGCTCGGGGAAGGCTTTAAGTGATCCCAGGGGAGGAGGTGATGCAATTTCCTTCTCTTCCCCATTTCCTTGGAGGCTGCACTCAATCTTAACTCTTTTTTTTTTTTTTTTTTTCCCAATGCAAATTGAGACTTTTTAAAAATTGTTTTTTGTGGGAGAGCATTCCTCGAGAAGCTCTCTCCTTAGGCTGAGACTTTTATATTATGTTACTGGTAGCCACTGGCTTTCGGGATGCAAACAACTTATTCAGGCTTTAACCAGGACACTTAAATTGATCAGAGGGCTGGTGAAGATGCCTGCAGTCCTGCACGGTGCCAGCAGCACCAATGTAATCTCTGCATCCTGCATGTGCCATCCACAAAGCATCAGCTCTTCATTGTGCCTCTGGTTTCCTTGTGAGACCTTATGTAGCTTAGAAATTGAGTTATCAGCCGTGGTGTGACTGAAAGTGGTATGAATTTAGAGGGGTAGAAGCTGCATGGTGTGTTAGAGTAGCTGTTTGGGACATCAGGCTGGGAAATGCTGGGTAAACGTGCTGAGATAAGCAGTGGGAGAAAAAAGAGTGGCAAGGACAAGTGGCGTCCTGGCACTGCCGTTACAGCCACACTGCTGGGTTTAGTGTCTTCGATGGGGGTGAAGGTTACTCTGTCGCTGCCAGGCTTTTCCCACTGTGTCAGACTCTTACGTGCTTCCATGAAGCCTTCAATGTCTACCAGAAGGCTTCCAAGACTTCTAAACCATGCACCTTTGCAGTGACACGAATGTATGCCAGCCAAGCAGCAATTACCACAGTGCATGACCTGAAAACGGGACCAAGTGCTGGCTGAGGGGTAACACAAAGGTGAGCTCTTAGCCAGCGTGGGCATTTTTGTGCTGCGGTTTGCATTGCCTTTTTTTATTTGTCTGGCTCAACAGCAGCAGTGCTGCTACAAATAAAATGCTGTCTCTGGTTAGCTGAGGACTGGTGCAGAGCATCTCAGGCTCCCTTTCCACACAGTGAGGCTAGAGCACCTCCAAGTTACCCAGATGCTAAGGGGAAGGGGAAAGCTGTGTGCTCAAGGGCAAGTGTTCATAATGCTCACAAGATCTGGGCTCTGTTCCCAGCTCAAACCCAGATGTCTCATGTGATCTCAGACAAATCACATCACTTCTCATGCACAGGGGGGAGATGCAGTTGATAATCCTTTAATAGTTTTGCAGCACGCTTTGAGGTTTGTCAGCAGAAGCCACTGCTTCTAAGTAAGGGCTAATAAACCTGCTTCCTGACTGCATTTGCTGTGCATTTCAGCTTCAATTCTGGTCGCCTCCGAGACACAGCGTGCTGTTTGTGCTGAACTCTGAGAGCCCCGTGAAGAGCTCGCTGGCACTGTTGAGTCAGTTCTTGTTTTAGCACCCTGCAAACCAGAGTCATCCTGCGTTTTGCTCAGCTTGGCAAGAACAGAATGATGGCTAGGAAGCAGTCTGTCCAAGCTCCCTACTATATTGTCTGATTAAGACAGATGAGGCATTTCTGTAAGCATTTCAGTCTTTGTCGTGCACAAGTCCTTTGCTTTGCTGGTCTGAGGAAGAGGGAACATTTCCTAGCACCGGAGCTGTCACCAGCTGTGAGCACCAGCTGTGCTTTTAGTGTAAGGGTTCTCAGTTCTCTTCCCTGCCTTCCTACCACTGGGAATTGTCTTAGTCCAGACTCTGAGATGATGGATCCAAGTTGGATCTGGAGCCTAACAAACCACTGCCCTTTCCTCTTTGCTGTTTGCATTTGCTGTTCAGTTTGGGGCCTGTCCAGAAAGCCCCAAGGATGTGTGATTCTGTGCCTGCAAACCTTGATGGTTTGGCAGAGGACTTGGGTGTTTTTGCGGCAGTCCATGCTTTAGCATTCCGCAGACTGCTATAATCTGCTCTGCCCCACCTGACAAGAAGAGCAGGGTGTTTGGGAAACAGCCAGTCCATCTGAATGTAGCTCAGTCTGCCAGTTAATCCCCTTCTGGGAGTGGGAGGTGTGATGAGGCACTGACGAGGTTTAACTCAATTCCCAGATGCTGATTACAGTTCATCTCTGTGGTGTTTTATGGGAAATTAGTCCTTACACTAAACTTTGCAGAAGACAAAATACCCAGGAATCAACCGAGTCCCTGAGGGAAAGAAAGGATCAGAGGAATATTTTTAGGTTCCCTCAGTCGCTAGGTAGACCCCCCCAGCCCAAACCGTATCCATCACTGCACCGCTTAAAGCTGGGCTTGGTGTCGCAGTGCAAGATGCTGGCTTAGGTGCCTTCTCTATTTTTAATCAGTTTCAGCTGATGACTCCAGAGCAGAAACCCAAACCACATCTTCCCCGTGGCAGGATGTCCCCATGAGATCACAGCATCACAGAATCATAGGGGTTGGAAGGGACCTCAAGAGACCATCAGGTCCAACCCCCCTGCCAAAGCAGGTTCCTCAGAGCAGGTTGCCCAGGTAGGTATCCAGATGGCCTTGAATATCTCCAGAGAAGGAGACTACACAAGCTCCCTGGGCAGCCTGTCCCAGTGCTCTGTCACCCTCACCGTGAAGAAGTTCTTACGCATGTTGGTGTGGAACTTCCTGGGCTCCATTTTGTGGCCATTGCCCCTTGTCCTGTCCCCATAAACCACTGAAAAGAGGTTGGCCAAATCCCTCTGTCTCCCACACTTAAGATATTTTTAAACATTGATGAGATCCCCTCTCAGTCTTCTCTTCTCCAGGCTGAACAGACCCAGGTCTCTCAGCCTTTCCTCACAGGGGAGATGCTCCAGGCCCTGTATCATCTTTGTGGCTCTCCACTGGACTCTTTCCAGGAGATCCCTGTCTTTTTTGTACTGGGGAGAAAATGCAGACCACCAGCATGAGGGCACAGTACATGTGGGTGCTGATGGTTAAAGAAATCTCCAGAAGCCAAGCAGCATGAGCCTGGGCTATTCCTGAGAGAAACTCCTGCTCTGCCAGGTCATTATCAGCATAGGCCTTCCTCTCCCCATTGATCCATAGGCCTGGTCTTCCCCAGCCCTGTGTTTTTTTGTTCCCAGGGGGTCCTGTCTGTGTCCATAACAACCTGAGGGGAGGCTGCAGGGAGCACGGGGCCAGGCCGAGAGGCGCTGGGCACAGCCTGGAGCCCAGGAGCTCCCTCTGAACACCAGGCAGCCCTGCTGGGGCCCTGAATTTGCTCACCCATTAGCCAGCTGGGCTTTGGTTGGTTTTGGTTTTCTAATGGGAATTCACTAGGTCGAAGTGTGAACTCATGCGTATTTCCCCCACCTCTTCGATGACCCCACAGAGAATTTGGAAACAGGTTGGACTGAGTGGCTTCATCCAACAGCAGAGACCTTCAGCTCTGACCGGGCTCTTTCCTTCTCTTGGTGTGAAATCACAGCTCGCCCCAAAGGCTTGGGTGACAAAGGGATGGCAATTTTCTACATCTGCTCCAAAATCTGCAAGGTCTGTGTTTGATTTTCCAGCTGTGATTGCTTCCCCCTCTTAAAAAGCCACAAAGGCGATAACTATCAAGGCTTTATGTCAGCTTTCTCATCGAGGTCTGAGTTGTTGAAAACTGTTTTTGTTTGTGAAAGAGGAAGTTTCTTACTGTGAGCGTTACAGGGAAGGACTTCAACATCAGAACTTGGATCATTGAAGGCAGAAAACAAAGTAAACTCCCCATGTGTTACTTTTAGGAAGTCTTACCATATTGGGTAGCCTCAGAGTGTGATTTTCTGGGATAATTAATACTAAAAGTAAGGAAACACTTTATTTAGTTAGTAGTAAAGAGCTAGGAAGATGAAAAAAGATACAGATGATTGAATGGAAGGAAGGAATTAATGAATTGGGTTTCCAAACAGCATTTCCATGGATATCTTTTCAGTGGAAAGGTGGAAATTATTCCTGAGTAACCAGAGGCCAAACCATCAAGCTGGGTTTTATCCCATGTCACTTTTGTCACCACCACCTCCTGCTCAGAGGTTTGTCACCAGGTTTGGCGAGCCACTGCCCTCCACCAGCATCTCTGCCTGCCCATCACCCTTGGCTGCTGGCTTGGATGGAGCTATGGAGTTAACAGGAAGGTGGAACTCCCAGCTTTGGATGTTTTTTCCTGCTTGGATTTTTTATTTATTTATTTATTTATTTATTGTATGATTCCTCAACCAGTGTCTCCGAGGCTCCAAGGTTCAGGATGCACTTTTGGGAGTGCTGGAGTTGCCATGCAGGGAGGAAAGAGCGGACTAGGACACAGCTGTGATAGCTCTGCAGGGCAATGCCACCATTAAAACACACCCAAGGCTGCATGGAAGGAGGAAGTTGGTGATTTCCTACACATAATGTGAAGAAGCACGGTGTTTGCAGCAGGTCTGTGAGCTCTGGGGTCACCAACGAGGAGGGGAAAGCCAATGTCACCCCTCCTCCTTCTCCTGCAGCTGCTGGGTTGGGGATGAGTCCTTTGGACCCCAGGGCAACGTGAGAGAGCTAATAATTAACTGCTGGAACAAAATGCCCTCTCCTTAGGTGAGGTTTTACTGCCTGGGAAATACCAATATATGGGGTTTACTTTGGAAATATCAGAGAGGAAGGGTGGTTAACACAGCTTTGTCATCATTCTGTGCAGGACTGGCCAGACAGCCAGAGAGGGGACAGCAAGGGCTGGAGGACCACAGTCAAAATGTCCTGAATCCCGATGTCCCTCAACCCCACTACCTCTGTGTCTTCCCACCTTGAAACGTTTCTTTCTACCTCTGCATCCTTCAGTCCACCTCTCAGCATGTTACCTGTTCCCCAGCTCTTCCTAATGGTTCCAGATTCCTTGGTTTTTGTTTTTTTGGTTGTTTTTTTTGTGAGGGGCTGCTGGCTGAGATCCAGCATGCGCTGAGGCTGTCCCACATGTGCAGCTCATTCAACACCCCGGTGGCCCTAGCCACTTATCATGAACTAAACCCCTCCAAACAGTCTTCCACTGCAGAGCTGGCTGAAATCAGCTCCTAGACCTAAAACATTCCAGGACTGGGAGCCAAACTTGAAGGGCTGCTTTTGAAGATGGAACCAGGCTTAAAAATATATATATGTGATAAGGGTTTGATACTGGCTTCATACAATGCTTAAATGCCACCACTCATGGGTAGTTGTTAGCAAGGAAGAAGAAGGCAAAGATGTAGGGGAGGAAAGTGCCCTTAGAAAGGGCTCTCTGCTCCCACCTGTACTCCAACACTAACGATTTAATGTACATACCCTGAGCCATTGCAAAGCTGGAAATGCAGAACTCAGTGTGGGCTCTTTCAGGCCTGTTCGAGGACAACCCAAACCCATCCCAGCTGTGAGTGATGGGTTCTGCAGGTTTAAATAAAGTTTACCCCTTCCCAGCACAGCTGGTGAGACAAGGACACTTCCACTGGTGCTGCATGGCCAGAAGATAAAAGAGCACACAACAATTTAAGAACAAGCAGGCAGAATCTGGAGGCTTTTCTCACTCCTCGCAAGCAATCATTCATCACACTGAGCTGGGACCACATTTTCCTATCCTATTCCAAGCTACCTGTGTGTTCTCCATCCCAGGTCAATCCCATATGGATCGATGGAGTGGTTAGGAGCAGGTGGGGACATCCCTGGGGACATTCCGTGGTCAGTGTCTGTAGGATGAGACCATTGGTACTCTGCAGGTGCGATCAGCTCTCCAGCTTAGCAGTGGTGTGACTGATTAACAGGCTATTTGTATTGCACCTGGGGATTTTTAAAAGTCTTATCTCCAGGCTGAGAGACAAACCTTTTTGATCTTCTGGCTGCTACAAAGGAGACATGCCGCTTTCTCATGGATCCTTCCCTTCTTTTTATTTTTTTTATTTTTTTATTTTTATTTATTTTTTTTTTGATGTGGTCACTTCTTGTTAGCGGAAGCATAGCAGTTATCTCTAGCCTGTTATCTCTAAAACATTCGATAGTATGTGTTTTTTTCTTCCTCCTCCACAGGGGAGGAGGCATTGTATCACTTCAACTTTTCAGGAAAGATTTAGATGCAAATAATACTCCTGGTGTGCAAATGAGAAGTGTTGGACCCACTGACCCACCTTTAAAAAAATTGCACAGCTCTGAGCATGCAGACAATTATGCATTTGAAAGCATAATGAAATGTAGTCCACCTAGTCGTGAAGAAGTTAATTGCCGTGGTTTCTTTGCTGAACAAGACTAACAATTCCTGCAAACAATGAGGTTGAGGTTTGCCTGGATATCTGCATGTTCAGTTATGCTGACTATGTGTGCAATGAGACTGGTGGCTGCATTTGCAGTGCCTTTATGAGACTGTGAATAAGTAATTGGGAAGGATCAGAGACCCCATGGCCCCGCACATGCAGTTATCTTTACATCCATCCAAACAATAGAGCAAGGCTTTCCTCTGAGAAACCAAAGCTGCAGCTTTACTGGCTCTGCTGAAGATGGTTCAAAAAACAGAGCCTGGAGCTGGAGGAGACACATCTCAGTGATGGAGAGTTGTGGGAAATGAAGTGTGATTTACGAGGAGATTTAGAGGTTGCAGCCAGGGAGTTTGGCTGAGGGCAGAGAAAAATCTGCTCCAGTCACTGAGAGATGAGAGGTCTCTCCCCAGAGGGAGTACTGGTTCCCCACAGATCTCACCCCATAGAAGTACTTGTTCCCAAATGCTTACTTGGCTGAGAATTTAAAATCACCACAATTCTGGGTTAAGAAAATTAATTATTGCCTATCTATTAGGAAAGACGCCTTCACCAGAGTACCTGCTTTTGGCAGAGAAAAATACGCTTGGAAAATGATGCAAAGTTTGACCTGGGAGACACTGGCTTCCCACACCTGTATGGCTTTAAAGTGCAGGGCTAGCTGCAGCCAGCAGCCCTGGGGCAGGTCAGGCTGCCAGAGGAGGGATTTTAGGAAAGGCAACAGTGTCTGGCTCAAGCAGCAGCTGTGAAGAGTCCTCAGGGGATGAAGGTGCTCAGGGGATGGCCGGGATGGTTTCACAGCAGGAGCCACCTCTCACCCTCCTCTTTGATCACCCTCTGCTCCAGATGCGGGATGAATGAATTCCCACTCTTGTCCTCACCAATTCATTCAAATATCCGCTGAACAGCTGTGACTTGGTTGGAGCCCAATATTGGGCTACTGAGATTTTTGTCCCAGCACAGTGTGACTGCTTTTAGGAAGTCTCCAGAGCTAACCTTTGTGCCCAATCCTGTTGCATATTGCTCTTAGAACCTGGGCTTCTGAGTTACCAGCCTGATTTTCCACTGGTTTATTATCATTGCTTAATGCAGGCATGGTTAGCTGGTTCAGGGCAATACTGACTTGCCCCATACATGACTACAAGGACGTCCAGTTTCTAGTATCACCCCTCTGCATAGCAGTGGTGACAAGAACCTGCACTTGCTGTGCCATGATGTGTAAAGCACCAGCAGTGCCTGCACCTCACTCCACTACAGAAAAACAAACAAACAAACAAACAAAAAACAAAACCCAAAGGTTTTGAAGGCCAGAAGGAGACTTGGCCCCATTTTAGCACAGCCTGCAGTGTACACACGTGCAATTCCCATGAGCAAATCCCTTCAGTAGGAAACCGATTCTCTCACTCAGCTGAATGCCAGCAAGCTCCTGGGAGAAAGCCTTTGAGGGATTTGAAGTCCAGTAGTTGAATGCACATTAATTCTGGTACAGACTGAAGTTTTTCTTTCTTTCAATTGTACTTTGGCTGATATTGCTGGAGGACATGCTGCAGGAGCCCCATTGTTTCTGCCTGCTGGTCCTTGTAGTTTCTCCCCATCACCTTCATCACCCTCCTGGCAGGTTGAGCTCTACCCGTCACCCCTTGTCAGGAATGCAATCAATGTAGTCAATTTTGACTTGAGGTGGAACAAATGATCTATCTCAGTTCTTCAGCGTTATCTTCTATGCTTCTTCCCATTTAGGGTTTGTGGTCTATTCATGGGGCTATCACCATCAGTGGAGATGTAAATTTATGGTGGGTTCTGTCCTCTGGCCTTCCCTGCCTCTGGGCCCAGCAGTGACCCAGTGCAGTGGTGGGGAGGAGCTGCAGAAGCAGGTGATTCTGGAAGCCCTTTATACCAAAATTTAATACCATGACGATGTTTTCACCTTCAGGTCTGACCTTTACCACCCATGACACCAGGTTGCTGGCAATAAACACACATAAATCGCAGGGTAGGTCTTGCTTCAGCAGGCATTCTGGTGGAGGCCTGGAGCAGGCTGACTAAGGTGTAGGTCATGCAGTGGGTCACAGAGCTGTGATCACCTCATTTTAGGGTTTGGCTGCTATCTGTATTTTCACTGCTGGGAACACTTGTAACCTCAAACACGCAGGCCAAACCCAGACAGGCCTGAGTCTTAAGGCCTCATGTAGGGACAAACTGTTTTCAGCTAATCCTCCCCCTCCCAATCACACAGGCATGTTCCAGCAGAGTCGGGCTTACCAACACTGTAAATTTAGGCCAGAGACCATCCGACATCTGGTCATAAAAAAATGAGGAACTGATGACTCAATGAATTATTTTGCCCTTTCACCATATCTAGATTTTGATCTACATTAGCTAAACCAGCCGGGGCAAGTTTTCTAAATTGATTGTAAATTGACCTAATTAGAGCATTAAGAGCACATAATGGAGATGTACTTAACCCAATTTAACCCTTCCTTAAATCAATTACAGTAGAATTTAGTAATTTGCAGACAAGCTAAACTAATTTAAGAAAGAGTTAAGACAAGTTACGTACCCTTGTAGTGCAGGTCCATATCACTTAAGGCAAATTAAACTCCATCTAGTGCATATTTCCCTGTAGCCAGACCCCAGCCAATGTCACCCAATAATATATGCTTTTAATTGATTCATAAACTCAAGCTTTTAAGGCCAGAAGTGACAATGACTGCCAGGCCATCACAAACCATGGCATCTCATTTTGTTCCACCTACACCTCACCCACTACTTCTTGTTTGAGTAAACCAGTCATGCTGAACTCCCCTTCTTTAGGAACTTAAGGGTATTCTGCCCCAGCTTATGAACTGATCTGCTCCCATCCCATGTGGATACTGCAGGTGGCCTCCAGTCAAGTGATCACAGAATCATTAAGGTTGGAAAAGACCTTCAAGACCATCTGGTCCAACCACCCCCTTACCACCAACGTCAGCACTAAACCATGTCCCTAAGCACCAGGCCCAAACTTTCCTAAAACACCCCCAGGGACGGTGACACCACCACCTCCCTGAGCAACCTGTACCAATGCCTGACAGCTCTTTCTGAGAAGAAATGTCTCCTAATTTCCAACCTGAACCTCCCCTGGGGCAACTTGAGGCCATTCCCTCTAAGCCCTATCAGTAGTTACCTGTGAGAAGAGGCTGACCCCCAGCTCCCCTCAGCTTTCTTTCAGGTAGTTGTAGAGAGCAATGAGGTCTCCCCTGAGCCTCTTCTTCTCCAGACTAAACAAACCTAGCTCCCTCAGCCACTCTGCAAAGGACTTGTGATATGATGTGAAAGCCCCAATGTTAAGCTGTGATGGCATGTGGTAGATGTCTGACAAGTCATGCGGTGTGGGAAAAGTCATTCTGCTTCAGGGCAGGAGGACAGCAGATAACTTACTAAAACATTCCTTTCAGAGAGCATCTATCTTAATCTGAAGACCTCAGAAGAATGGGGAAAACATTGGAGCAAACTACTTGTGGACCTGTGGCTATCGCTGCAAACATCTGCTGAGATTCCCATCTGAATTAGTCTGGCCTCAGCGTATGCTCACTGGTTCTTCCACTGCCTTTTCTGTCTGTTTTGAGAGCACTTTATATGGTCTTGCTTGCAGTTTTGTTTTTTTTTCTTCCCTGTGAAGGCATGTCAGCTTTTTAATCATTATAAGCAATGTTACCATCCATGACTAGTAATTGATGTTGTTAAAGATAATAGGAAAAGACAAAATTATGTGCGCATCAGGCAGTGTGCAGGACAGATGGGCGCTTGCCAAGCTGCTAAGACTTGGTTAATTAGGGGCTGCGTACATCTTCTGAGGAATGGCTCTGAGCTTGGAAAGATTAGGGTGAAAGGAGCAGGAAATCCTTGCTGTGGCACTCCACCCCTCTGAAAATGGCAGTTCCATCACTCGATTCCTCCTGCTTCCTTTTATGAATTGAATTATCCTCCAACTTGTCTGTATAGGCACTGCCCTGTGCCCCCCTTGAGTCCTCCTTCCAGCCAAGTACGGTCTTACTCTTTCAGAATACAAGAACAAAAACATAAACCCAAGGGAGAAGGAGAAGTGAAGCTCTGAGGAACTCAGCCAGCACAGATTTACTTGCTCCAGGGGACCCCAGCAGTGAAGCAGAAACAATGAATGAGGAGGAAATGGGAGATGGCATTGGGACACTCAGAAGTAGCCTGCAGGTCAGATAGACACCTACCTGCTGCTGGTCTTTATAAGAAAGCATCTGGATGGAAAACTGTGGCTAGCACAATCCTGCAGCCCATGCACATGCAGCTGAGTCAGTGGGGCATCATGTACAGCATCATGATCCAGCCAGCTGGAGCAAGCAACTGGCTGAGATGATAGTGCTCCTTCCTGTAAATGGGATAGAAACCAGACAGGGAAAAAATGATTTGGGAGAGAGAGTGCTGGGGGAGGTTAAGCATCAGCAGCTCCTTTTGCAGACCTTGGCACTGCAGGGCCAATGAGGATAGCATACTTTGCCATCAGAGCAGCATCAGTTGAACAAGGTTGTGGTACAGAGAAAACAAGTTCTGGTGCAGTGTTTTTAACTGTCTATGAACAAAACCCAGGAAAACAAGAGCTGTCAGTGAGCTACTCCAGTCTCAGAAACACAGCTTGGGCATGGGGGATATGAGGAAGAAGGTTGCTGCTGCAAGACAAGTTGCTCAATGCTCCAGGTCTATAGCCAGACAGGGAAGAAGAAAGTAAACACTTTCTGTCTGAGCTATGTCCTGCATCTGCTCTACAGCAGGGCAAATAAAGCATCCAGGAGGCACAGCCAGAAAAGTACCGGAGTGGTGGCCAGGCACACAGGGTGGTCTGAGCATGCCAGCACCAGCCACTGCACAGGCTGGGAATAAGCATGATTAATGCAGGAGACATGACTGTGGCAGCAGAACCAGAGGAGAGCTGCCAAACTGCGATGAGGAACTAAATGGCATCAGGAAGGTGAGATTTCTTGTCTCCATCGTATACTGAAATCTCACATGTTCTTCCAGCCGTGCCAGAGGCTTGAAAAGTGGCCAAACCCAGTAGAGGTTTATGCAGGAACAGGACTTGCCTTCCTGTAGGAATAGTGCTCTAAGAGTCCTTTTCCAAGGTCTAGCACCTGCCAAAGAGGATTCTTCCTTCTGTGTATTTGATTTTCCTGGCGTGCCCAGGGTATAACTTTTTCCACATTCTTGGAGGTATTGGGGAGATGTGTGATGACTTGATAGGTCAGGTTGATGGTTGGACTTGGTGAACCTGAAGGTCTTTGCCAACCTCGATGGTGCTCTGATTCTATGATTCAAAAATTAAACATCAGAGATCTCCGTGTGCCCAACTGGCAGATCTGAACAAAGCGAACTCTTCATAATAAAAATAAGGCTAATTCTTGAGTTATTTTTAGTATTATTTCCATAGAAACAATAATAACTGTCAGGGGGAAGAGCAAACTGTATGTCACATGGAGCTCCCTGCTCACAGAGCTGCAGCATCTCACTTGCACCTTCCTGCAGACCAGCAAGGAGCTCTCAGCCTTTGTACTAGGGGAGGCAGAGAGAAGGGGATGGGTGCTGGGAGGGGAACGCTTTGACCTTGGCATCGACGTGGAGCATCAGATAAGAGCAAGTATAAAACAATGAAGTGGTCATCTGTAGTGGATCCTCACGGCTGAGTCTTGTTGGTTGGTTTTGGAAGTGTTATTTGGAGTAGGCAGCTGGTGGAGCACAATACTGGTCCTGTCACAATTTGCTATGGGCTGGCTGAAGAAACATCAGCAAACAGCAGGTGAAAACACGGGTTTTAGTGCATTACTGATGCAAAGCAGGCTTAAAATTGACACTTTTTTCCTTTTAGATATCTTCCGTTTAATGAAAAGCTATGGCAGATTTACTGCAAAGCAAATTGTCGACGTTTGTGGTTAAAAGGAAGATGAAGCTGCAGCACGTAAGGTGCTAAGACAAGGATATGTATCAATAGCAGCACTCTTTACCCGGTCTGCACCCACTGAACACGGGGGCCGTGAAGCTGAGGACTACCAGATGCAGAGCAGTGCCCATGGCCTGAGCTTCATCCAGAAGGAGGACGAAAACCACAACCCTGCTGAGCAGCTGCAGCAGACACCGGGCACCGGGAAGCTGGGCAGACATCACTTCTACACGGGGCTGGACCCAGCCCGTCTGTGCCGGGGCTGGCACAGGACCCGGCACTGTGCTTAGCATTCGCTTTTGGATCCCTGGCAGCTGCATCACTCCAGCAAAGGCAGATGGGCAAAAGATTATTTATAGAAATAATTACAGAAATGCAGTCCGGCATCAGTTGTTTTTTTCTTTTCTTTCCATTGTCTCTGAGGAGACATGGAAATTCTGTGCCAAAACCTCCTCATTCCACCTTCATCCCCACACACGAGGAATGTCACATCATGTCACTTCCAAGTATAGAAAGGACTAAGGGTGCCTCTGAGGTAATTACATCTTCAGCAGACCTTTAAAAGCTGTTCTGTATTAAAAGCCCATTTTTTCACTCGAAATAAGTAAAGAAGGCTGAGGCAAGTACACCAAGCTCTGTCTTCTCACCGCTAATTAAATAGAAGCAATATTAATTTAGCAGAAAGCCAAAGAACTACTTTTCCGAGGCAGTAACCCACCTTACTCTCCATAACTTTCATTTGAAGCAATAAAACATTTACCCTCCCCAGCACAACGTAAATGATCAGGTGAACCTATATATGAATGCAATTACCAGATAAAGGTATATAATCAAAGAAAACAAATAAGCTATCAGCAAAGTTTACAATTCCTTCCCAATTTGATTTAAATAACCCCCAGTTTGTGGCTCATCTGTGTGGTTTGCAAATAGGCTGTATCCTGAGAAATCAGATAATGACTTGTGCGCACTGCTGCTGCTGAAGGAAGGCTGCAGATAGGTGACTCACATCCTCGTTCATGTGCGTGTCATCTGAAACATCGCAGTTTTTTTTCCTCCAGTTCTGCAGATCCCTGTTACTGTCCATCAGGGTTTGTAATGCCTGATTAAACGAGCTTTTCATTATCTTGCCCTCTTCTAGTCTTTTAATACCATTCCGTCTTGCTGATGGCGAGGTCTGGGTATCTGCTTGCCTGACGTTATTTATCTGAAATCTGATGCTGTTTTTTTCATGAGTTTTGTCAGACCCAATCTCCAGGCCTCCCATCACGATGAGGATATTTGAGTCAGGCACTCAGGGATTTCTGTTGTAAAAGCCAGAAGAAATAGATGTATTCAAGGCAGGATCCCATCACAAAGCAATGTAGGGTGAAGAGACCCCGTGCTGGCCATACGAAGGAGCCCTACTATCATTTGTGACTCCTTCAAATGACTCCTAAAATCAGCAGGGACATTTCCAACGAGTTTCAGAAGGGCTTTTCAATATAGGCTATGGCAGAAATATTTGTCAGCATAACCACAGCAAGTGTGGGTACCACTGGCCAAAAATACTCCAGGAAATGCTGCAGGGAAGTCATCCCACTAATACATTGGCTAAAATGGAGAAGTTGCAGAAAAAACTCATCTTTTCACTCCAAAAGTATAAAACTGAACCTGGCTCCTATGGCCACAACACTGGTCAATGTCCTTAGTGCTTGGTGTTCGTTGTTGGACAGAAACTGAGGATAACATGCAAATTCTGTAATCTGAAGCCATTTCATCCTCCCACTTGTTAATGCGCTGCTTTATCTCGAATGCTTTCAAACTAGTAAACTTTAAAGTGGTAAGTATTTAATAGTGATATAAGTGCACTTCCATTTGGGGAGGGAAATTAAATATAATGATACAAGCGTGTTTATACTAATAATATTTGTGGCTTTTCCTGGTAGATGCCTCCTCAAAGCAAACAGTCAGAAGAGTTCATACCCCTAATGAAAGCAGTTACGGTGTTTATACGTGATTATAACATCAAAAGCCGGGCTGACATAACCAAAGTCCTACCAACTGCCTGCTGCACTGCAACCCGCTGGTGAGTGAGCTGAAGCCACATCCAGAAGCAGAAGTGCTGGGTAATTTGGCTGCCCCCATGTGCGCCGGCCGCGATACCCGCACGGCAGTGCTGCTCCTGCATCAGCAATGCTGCAGCATCTCAGCTCTGCAGCAAGCCCTGCTCTGGCTGAGGTTGCGCATGCTGCCCCATGGTTAGAAGGGGAAGTGTTTAAAAAACTAGCTTCACTGGGGCTACAAGGGGAATCACAGGAGAGAGAAAAGTCTGTAAAAGCAACCAGCTCCTCGTCCACTTTAAGATTTGCCATAGGTTTAGCATTCTCAGCGCATGGATTCACGGCCAGTTAAAGTCTGAGCTAAAAATAAAAAAGCTTGGGTTAACCTCAGGCATCTTTCTGGAGAAGGAAATGCCCTGGCTCTGCTCAGCTTGCAAGGGAAGAGAGCGCTGCAGGGCCAGATGTGGCATGACCAGAGGATGGGAAGAGCAGTTTCGATAGAAGGGATAATGGGAAGAGGAGATCTGGCAGTGCTGGTGACAGGGAAAAAGGCAAAGCCAGGAAAAGCCCAGGTCTCTCCCTCAGGCTTGGTGCCGCAGTGGAGGGCAGGAGTGGGCACCCCTGGTATGTTCCAAGGGACACAGTGAAATCCTCTTCCATCTGCAAAGCACAAGGCTCTCAGCAAAGAAAGGCAATGTTTTGGTGGGGTTCCCACAACTGCTGCCACGTTCCCAGGTGGCGACAAGGGACACATCATTTTTGGCCATGGCAGCAGCTTCACCAGCTAGTGCCAGCTCAATTCTTTTTCAGCTCAATGTACTTGTCCTCTATACATTAGGTATTCCTCAGGATGGAAGTTCATATGCATGGAGACCTGCTCTATGGAAAGATTTGGGGATTTAGCCATCCTGCTGCTCATTTCTGGGAGAGAGCAGCTAAAGCCTTTGAGCTTCTGGGTGTTCAGATGCTGCCTGAGTGAACCAAAAATATAAATACAGCTCTGTGGTCAGACCAAGAGGGAACATTGCCAGACTAGTCTTTACTTAGTGTTGAATGAGAAACTCCTGAAATAATTTCCATGTAGAATACTGTGGTTTAGAACACAATCAGAAATATATGTTGATCTCCAAGAGCTGAGAACTACGGGACACTAGCTCTACAGGAACAGTGAATACTTAGGATGGACTGATGTGTCCTTGGAGCATCCAATATTTATAATGCTATGGGCATTTTCAAGAGCTTGGGAGGGTTACTAGCACATTTGATAATGCTAACACCAACACGGGAAGACCTCCCATGGCAGGTGCCAGCAGGGTGTGTAAGAGAAGCTTAGAGATGCTAGAGTATCCCCAAACTGCACGGTGAGTAAGCGTTTGCTGAGGAGAGAGAGGAAAAATGCAAAATCCAAGTCTTCTGGATCCAGTCAAGATGCTTTTGCCTAAGCCTAGAGGTAAAATGACATTAAGAAAGAACAGAGAAGTCTGGAAAAGGGAGCTTAAAAGAAGTCATAGTGAATGACTTTTTTACAAGTTTTCCTTATGACTCTTTCCCTCCTTCTCCTCAAATAGAGGCTGAAGATGACATGGACAAAGGATTTGCCTACAATTTCAAGACTGCATTGGCAAAAAATATTAAAATATGTTTTGGCAGAAAGGGAGTGTTCAGAAATTGACAGGCATTCCAAAGATTTTATTTATTATTATTATTATTTTTTTTTTCCAACAGAAATGCAAACAAAGTGCAATAAATAGAAGGAAAAAGACAATGCAAACCTAAGTCAAAATGAAGACACATCACAACACACTCAGTATCTGAAACATGGAGAAGGTCCAAAGATGCCTCCAAGCAATTCTGCAGCTGGGTATTCAGGTTACATGCTTTTGCAGGAAGAATTCTCTATAAATCTATTACATTGTCAAAAACACATTATTTCTGTTTCTCAACCTGAAACACCACATCTTAAGCAAGTCGTTTGGCAGCAGTTGGAAGGGTAGAAATGGCATGTGTTGGCTCAGGGCGATTGGTTTTGAGCTGGCAAGTAATGCTGTTCTCTGTTGTCAGCGTTGATTTATCTTGGCTCAGGCTTCTCTTTTGTTCTCTGGCACAACTTCAGCAATATTAGCAAGCGAGCATGATTTAACGTTTGTACATTTCTAGGAAGAGCAGCTTTATTTCTCCTGTCAAGATAAGACATTCTCCACGTGCAGAAAGTGTTGGTGGTCTCCCCGCAGTGAAGAGGCTGGCAGGTGACTCCCACATCCAGAGCAGGACCTAAAAAGCGCTGCTGAGCTCTACGTGCAAGTGCCTGCCTCCTGCCTCCACGTCATTAGGCAAGATGTGGGTACCCACTGGCCCTTCTTGTAATATCTACATGGATTTACAGAGAAGAAGTGGAAGGCAGCTCTTTTTTGAACCCCAAATACCTGGTTTTGCAGTGACTTGGACTGGCCTCCTTTTGATGATTACTCCTCAGAGAAAACCTGATCCTGACAACTGGGGAGAAGACCAAAAGACAGAAGGAGATGCTGTAGACCTGCTCAGAAGGTGCTCTGGTCATATATGAGGTACATGTCTGACCACTTGATAGCAGATAGAGGCACATGGAAACCACGCACGGTGGGTCCCAGACCATGCTGGACAGGGGAAGAGATGCGTGTTGGGGTAAATTGTTGAGAAAACAGCTTTGTTCCTGGAGAGGAGAGATCACCCATGGGATTATTACCTTCCGTATGCAAGACTTGTCAAAACTGCTCAGTGTGGTGTGGATAACCTCTGCTCTCAGGGCGCCTGGCCACATCTCCCCAGAATGAAAAAGGAGCTGTTTTGGCTGCTTCAGCCCCAATCTGTCCCTGCACAGCCTCCATCTTGCCTGTTCTTTTTCAAGGTTTTTAATTGTTTTGTCCTCCTCTGTTTCCTATTATGGCACAATAAAGCTGTGTGCTGTGGAGAGCACACTTTATTTAATTTGTTATTCAGTTCAGAGAAGTAAAAGAAACTCTTAGATGACAGATCCTCAGCAGATCCTGAAAGCCCTGTATAAACTCATGACACGGCCAGGCCCTATTTATTCACGAAGTAATACAAAGCAGGACCCTGTCTGCTTATGGCACATTGTCAAAATACACTCTTCACGCTTTCCTCAGCTGAGAAAAGCCTCCATGGGCTCTGGTAATTGCTCTTGTGTCTGTCAAGCAACTTTAAATCCACTTTCCTCCTCCTCCTCATTGCTCCTTCAGGCTCATAAAGCAAAACAGACACATAAAAACAGAGAAAATACAACACGTTGCGATACAAACAGCGATGTTGAGGTGTGTTTGGTTGTTTGGAGGTCAGTGATTACCGTTCAGCAGCTTCCATAAGTAAAAATCCCCTTCCTCCCAAAGGCCTTAGGCTTCAGCTCCAGTGCAGGTCCCTGCCTGCAGATGTGACAGGAGTGCAGCAGATGGTTATGATAACAGGGTTAACTTATGATGTTTTGGTAGGTGGGAACACTGCTGGGAAAGCATACAATAAAGTGATCCACAGCTCGCACATCCACACAGTTTCCTAGATATTACCAAGCCTGAGGAGAAGTCCTTTCAGTCCTTTCAGGCCTGGCACAGAGCAGGACATGAACTAATAAGCACTCTCACTACAGCATCTTCGTATCTTCTACATCACCCTGACCTACAGTTTGTGCCTGGCAGCCTTGGTGCAGTTCTCTATTTTATCTATTCAGCAGCTTAGCCTTACAGTTTCCCATTCTGCTGCTCACACGAGGTATGCTTTTTTAAGCACAGCTCTCTGGCTTGTCTTGAATGTAGCCTGGGTACCAGCAAGGTGCTCTTGGAAGCTGCAGAGAGCGGGGGGCAAGAGGTTTCCCTCAGTCATGGCCCCATTAGGCTCTTCATTTTTACTATAGCTTTTTTTTTTTTCCCCACTTTTTTCATTCACTATGTATCTGGTGTACCTCAAACAAAGCTGCTGTGAAGATTACAGCTGTGGCTTTCTCAGCAGCGGGGTGCTTCGTTATGAGCTCACAGCAGAATGAATCAGTGAAGACACCCAAGACTGGCAGCATTTTGTGTGTTTGAGCATCTGCACGAGTGGACATAACCTTGCTGTGAGTTATCTGGAAAATAGGAATGTGACTCATACAAACATCCGCAGGGTGTAACTTACCCAGCAATGGATGAAGGTCAAGTTGGGGTTTGGCTAAGAGAACCTGACACATACAGGTCCACGGGACCTCACAGGATGTGTCCACAGTGCTGAGAACCGGCAGATGTCCTTGAAAGGCCACTCCGTAATCTTCAAAAGGGCATGGAGGTTGGTGGAAGACCCTGGCAACTAGAAAAGGCAAATGCCAAACCTGTTTTCAAAAAAGGCTAAAGAATCAACCTGAGGAAAACAAATGGTTCAGTCTCACTTCAGACCCTGAGAAAATCAGGGAGCATGGCCTCCTGGAGCATCTTGCTGGACGCCTGAAGGAGGTGACTGGCAAAAGTCTGGATTTACCAAGAGTAAATCAAGCCTGATGGACCTTATTCCCTTCAAAGATAAAATGACTGGATTTTTGCATGAGGGGAGAGCAGCAGATCCCATTTATTTCAACTTCAGCTCATTTTCAACAGCATCTCTAACAATGTTCTTGTATCCAAGTTAAGATGTTATGGTCTGGATCGGGGGGCAACAGGATGGGTAAAAACTTGGTTGGATGATCAGGGTCAGAGGCTGGCTAAAGAGGTGTACTCCTGGTGGTTGCTGACAGATGGGGTAATGCAGGGGTTTCTCCTGAGACCCATCCTGTTTAACATTATCTGTGTTATCCATTGTTATTCGTGACTTGGAGGAGGTGACAGAAGGGGGATGAAGAGACATTGATCGGTTGGAACATGAAAGCTTCTGACTAGATATAAGGAAGCCCTTTCTCACTGTGACAAGAGTCAAATAGCAGGGCAGGTTGCCCAGGGATGTTGTAAAAATTCCGTTCTTTGACATTTTCAAGGCCTGACTTGGTTAACGTCTTGAGCAACCTGGCCTGACCTCAGAGCTGACGCTGCCTGGAGCAGAAGTTTGGAGAAGAGATCTCCTGAGAGCCCATCTCATTTGAATTGCCCTATGTTCCCAATGTATGTAATTTAAGTATACCTGCAGAATAGTTTATTTACAAAAGGGAATGTTTGCTTAACTGATAAAGAATGGCACAGAAGTAGTGTGGTCTGTGGCATATATGTACTTCCAGTGAAACAACCTTTTATTACGTTCCCTCCTCAGAGAGACGCCAAAGGTTACAGGAGATACGCTAAGTAAACAGGCTAATCAAAACCACAATGTTGGAATTTAAACCGGCAAGAGATAAGTGCTAATACTTAACTCTGAAGAAAACTGCTAATCCGCCTAAACAAAATTCAGGAAAAATAAATGGTATCAGTGATTTTTATTGGGTGTTAAAGATTACGTTTCCATTTTAACGTGCCATCCTGATAGAAGTTTCCATGAAAGTCTGGGGCAGGGGAGAAAGAAGGGGATGAAAGAAGCTAGAAGAGTCTTCCTCCTGGCTCAGGCTGGTGTGATAGCTTTTTATCTTCTCCGGAGAGGCAGTCTGCAGACAGTCCTGTGGCCAAGATAAGTCTCCCAGCTAGCTGAGCCATGGGGCTCGCCTTGTTACAGTCTCCCAGGGCTGTCTGGCACAGCAGGCTGGGCGTTCTTCTCCTCCTGGATTACTTTCCTCCACATGCTCTTCAAAACTACTCTCAGACATCTGCAGTCTCACAAAATGATTTAAGGTTATACTTGCTCTCAATCACTAATGTTTTGTGGCGTTAGGTAATTGCTTAATTGAGCATTCAGGAAAGCATTAATATATTTTTCTCTGCAAATGCATTATTAATATATACATTACAATCCCTGTTGTTAAGGCTTTGTACAGTTATTAATAGACTTAGAATGATATGAACTGGACTAAAATATTTTCTTCGAGGAAAAAGAAATGCAAAAGGATACGGATTGTAACTGGTCTACCATCATTGTAAGTTACATATTTGTATTAAAACTCCTTTACTACGATAGTCCCAAGCCTGTCTGCACCAGTCGAAGTGGAAAGCGTGAATGTTTCTGTTCTGTTTCCCTTCAGTTCACAATGCCAGCTTGGGTGTTTGAGGCATAACGAACTGCTTCATATCTACCCATTTTGACAACTGACTTGGCTGCAATACAACGTTGTTTCTTTTCCCCAGAAGAGCACACCATATATAACACTGCCCCGTTCTTCCAGGCTCTATTTAGGATTGCACTGACAACCTGTCTTCCCTGAAAGTGGGAAACGCAGTACATCTACGTGCATTAATTTGTTGTTAATGCTTCTGGGAAGAACACATTAAACAATTTTAATGAGTTGTTTTTTTTTTTTTTTCAAAATAATGTGCAGTGCTGAAAATTTAAGTGTGCTTAAACATAATACCGAGGTACAGGGAATGGTGAAGGGATCAAGGCAAAGACAAAAAGGAACTGCGGAAGAAAAAAAAATGCTTGGGAAGATTATAGCAGCTGCGTGGCTCAGGGTTGGGAAGTAATATTTTGAGGCTGACAGTTCAAATAATCATTAAAACATAAAAACTGATACCGGGTCAGATCAAAGCTCCATCTAGCCCAGCCACCTTCTGACAGTGGCTGATAGTATGTGAGTAGGAAGCGTGTAAGAACAGGGCAAACATGTTCTGTATTTCCCCCAGATACTTTCCCAGCTCTTGCAACTTGCCAGTCAGGAACTTGTTGAGCTAGAGTAAGAGTCTTTGATGATTTTTCAGTTGCTTTTAAAGCCCATGTAAAGTTTTGGTATCTACAATATCCTGAAGCAACAACTACTGATAGCTTAACTACAGGCTATGTGAAAATGATCTCATTTTGTTTGTTTTGAGCCTTCCAAGTTCTGCTTTCATTTGATGTACCCCAGTTCTTGTATCTGAAAAGCTAGAGAACAATCTTGATTCCTGCTCATTATTTGGACCACTGGAAAAGTTAAAGGTTGTGATCCTACCCCACAACTGCAGACTGAAGAGACCCGATCAAGTTAGCCATACCCCATCTTGAAGTACTTGTACTATTTCTGATCATTTGGTTAAATATTTTGAGTCTTTTCCAGTTCTACAATATTATTTCTGAGTCGGGCTACTACACCTGCACAAGGAACTCAAGACAAAGGTGCATCAGGGATTTATACAATGACATTGTATAAAATTATTCTTTCTGGTTTGATCTCTCTTTCTCTCCTAATAATTTTTAACACAATTGTAACAATTCTCAATTTACATTTTGATCAATGCTGAGCCCTGAGCTGATGTTTTCACAGCACCACCTCTTGTTACCTCACATTTTTTTTTTCCTCAGTGGTAAAAGTCAACTAAAAGCTCCTCAGTATATATATATATATATATAAAGCCAGGATTATTTTTTCTCATATATTACCTTTTCATATTTATCTGATTTGAATTTCACCTGCCATTTAGTCCCTGAATCAGTAAAGTTATTCACAGCTCTTCACAGTTAGCCCTATCATGAAGAGCTTAAGTATCATCGGCATGTTTTCTAAATCACTATTAGCCTCCATTTCTATTGGTTATTTGTCCGTATCTCATATCCTTTAGCAACCTTTTTTTTTTTTTTTTTTTTTATTTCCTTTCAGGAGGAATCTTACTGAGTGCTTTCCATCAGAAGCAGTTCCTTGAATCTCTCCAGGTCCATGAGCTTGCTGTGATCCACTAATTTTCTCTACCAAAGCTACGCTGACTTCCCCTATTGTGTCTTCTCCATGTCTTCTAAGTCTTTTCTGTTCTTCATCATAATTTTCACTTATTTACTTATTGTCTAGTAAGGATGTCAGGCTTCTGGTTTAACAGTTTCCAAAACCCTCACTGAAATCCCTTAAAAAACGTGGTGTCCCATGAGCAACTTTTCAGTGCCCTGTGATGCCGAGGTAGTTTTAAGTGAGAAGTTAGAGACAGAAGTTAGTACCTGCTCTTCCTCATCTCTGAGCTGCTTGAAAACTCCTGGCTGAACGCCACCTGGCCTCAGCAGTTTGCTACTGTTCATTTTTTTCAAACAATCCACCCTCTTTTCTAGTTACACTTCACCTTGGGACATGTCTTTCAATCACTCCCCTTAAAGAAGCTTCCCCATATTGGAATTTGCCCATGCTCATCCACGCCATTTGTAAATGCAAAAATCCATTTCGTATTTATTCTGTGGCCATATCTTCGCCAGATGATCATTCTGCATCTTTGCTATCTATTGGCCGTACAGACCAGTGAAACTCTCTGGCAGGCTTCCTGATTTTTAATTTGTTCAGAGGAAGATTTATTATTATTATTATCTTTTCTATCTTTTCTGAGCTGCTCCCAAATCTCCTTTTCGGATTTGTTTATCATGCTTTGGGATTGAACCCATCAGTGCTTATAGTCCTTTCTTTTCCTACTTTGGATACAACTTCTACTTGTTGAAGGAAAATATCTTCATCCTGTAATGTTCCTTACCATGCATTCAGTTGTACAGTCTGCCTTGTAGAAATGCTCTGTTCTGGTGCAGTTCTTCTTCCTCCAGAACAGTGTTTTTAAACAGTCTCCATGCCACCCTTAAATATTTAAATATTTTTAGATATTCCTTTTAGTCTCCTCTTATTGAAAAGTCTTTTATTACTATTATTATTATTATTATTTTAAATATTACTCCTCTTTTCTGAAAAGAGAGCAGAATAGTTCTGATTTTCTTTTTCCCGGTGCTACAAGGGTTTTGAATCTAAGGACATTATGGTTACTGTTACAGTGTGGTTCTTTGTCAATAGTATTATTAGGGTAATAATATTACGGTATCTTCCCACTGAGATTAATAATGTCTTGGCTCCTGCCTCTGTTTGGAAGAAGACTGACAGGCCACGGTTCTACATGCTGTCCATGGGGTTTAGGCATACTGCATATTTTTTTCTGGTAATTAAATAGCTGAGGTGTGTGGGTTTCTACGGTGGATTCCTCTCTCTATGACTCTGTCCTTAACCATTTCTGGAATATATTTCAACTTCTTTGTGCTGATGTTAAGCGTCTTCCACCACCAGTAACAGAAAAAATCATCTTCCAAGTATGAGTGTCTTATAGGACATGAAGATAATAAACATCTATGTGATTTTGCCTTTCTCTCCCATGTAAATTGGACAGATTCCAGCTGTACAGATGACTAATGTCATTAGATGCACTGTTCTAGCTATACAATTTATGTGTAACCACATGGGAAGCGTCACCTTTTTAAATTAGTGTGGAAAATGCAGCCTGCTTTTATAGCAACAAGCACCTAGTTATAAAAGCCCTCTGTTGAGAAAATGCTTTTCCTATGAAATACAGCACGACTGTCTAAGCATTTCTTCTCTAGTACAACAGCAGTGCCACTATTCTGTAATTCAATCATCAATCAGAATAAACATTAAAGCATAACACAGCTTAATAAAACCATTAGACTGTGCCACAGAAATAATTACAAAGGCTGGTAATAAGAGAGAGCCATTTACTTAAATGGAGCATCATTTACCTTACCCCACCCAGTCCCAGTAAGACAGCTAGGACGTGGTAGACAGCAGAATCCATGATTCAGACTCTTTCCTAGAGGGCAAAGTTGACCAGTAAACCTGAAAACAAGTTTTGGTGTGGATCTAATTGCGCTCAGAGCTGAGATCTTTGATTCCCCATTAAAAACCAAAAGGTTTCCAAGGTCCTAGCTATGCTACAGGAAATTTTACAGAAATTGTTAGACAGAAACTCACCCAGGAGGCAGTTAAAATAGCAATCCAAGTGGGGCAAGAAGGCAATTAAACAAACAAACGAACAAACAAACAATCACAAAACTTGGAAAATGTGTGCAAACCTAAACAAGTGTGCAAACCTAAAACCAGACCCAAATAAATGACTATTATTTTTTTTAAGTGGCTGATGCATATGCCAAGGGGATGGTGCTCTCAGGGTTGTTTAAATAAGGATATCGAGGACAAACAAATCGTGAGGCTTTCAGAAGTGCTCTGGTGCCTAACGCCCATTGATTCAGCAAAGAATTGACCAGATGCACTTAAAACTCCCTTTCCATGCCTGGCTATATGTTTAAGCATCTAAACGTCTCTGAGCATCGCTATGTCTGTAACCACAGATCTTAGAGATCACAGGAACGATCCTATTATAATGTCTGATGAGATTCTGCCCATCTCTTCCCCTGTTTACCCTCCCAGCATGGCCCCGCAGTTTGAGCTATGTGCACACCACCGATCCACTGAGATCACTCCTGCAGTTTTCTGAGAAAGGAAGAATATAATGCATCTTTGTTGCAGCTGCTCTTCTTCGAGGCTGCTTGCAAAGCCTGGTTGTTTCCCGGCCGAAGCCTGATGTGACGGGCCCTGTGACACCCTGGGGCACGCCTGGCTGCACAGTCGGGGTCTTTATTTGCATCTTCTGGCTTCATCTGTAAGTCTGAAGCAATGAATGGTTCCTTGCAGTCACGGAGGAGCAGAGATAAGAGCTGATCCCAGAGAATCTTCTGTGTTTGGTTATGTCAATGGCTGAAAAAATGGAGAAAGATTTTTTCTTTTGTGTGTGGGTGAAACATATATTTTCCTAGAATTGTACACACGGTGATCAAGAATCTGTCCTAACTATAAATCTAACACCAACAGCCAACAGAGCACAAAAGTGATGTGTTATCTGTTGTAGAGATTAAGCGACACAGATTAGCAAGAACTGTAGAGACGAACGTATGGTGAAAAAGTGCTTCTGCATTTATGTTAAGCTTACAATTTCAAAGAATTTTAGTCTTCCTGCTTTGGGACACCGCCAATCCCATAAACACCAGGGGAAACACCACACGAGTGCAATTTCCCCCCTCCAGTCGCCTGTCGCTGATCTCCACCCACCCGATACCCCCGTGCCTCCTCTGATCCTTCCAACAACCCACGGCTGATGCAGGATGCCGCATTGCTCTCCCGACACCACCTCCACGGCCCCATTTTGGGTGCAGGACTGCTCCAGGAGCCTTTAGAAGAATGTTTTGGAAAGGGGAGCTCACCCACATGGACATTCCCCCTTTGCCTGAGAGCCAGCACATCACCGCGCTGAGCACCCTGCACCACAACACTGCTGCTCAGAGACCAGTGGCTGCCCCAGGCACGATTTTTGTTCCTATTTCGCAGTAATCCTCGAGATTTGGGGATAATTTTTTTAGACACCGCAGCGATAAGCACGCTATCAAAAAGAGAAGCTCCTAGCTAGCGTGATCTGTAATGGTTTAATCTGTTTCCTTGCTTAATCAGCTCTTGCCCACAGCTTGTGCACAGCCTATATAGCTTTGCTCCAGTGTTTTGTTTTATTTATTCACAGATAATTTTTTGTGTGTCTCACATTGTTACTGATAGAGCCATGGTAACGTAAGATGGGGCTGCAAGGTGGCTTCGCCTCTCTTGTAGGTTAAGCACCCGTTGGATGCCTGCAACGTGCCACTAAATCAGGTGCATTTTTAGGCTGCCTGTGGCAGGGTTTATGCGACTCTTGTTGAAAATAAAAGGTCCCTAGCAACTGCAGGGGGAGGGCTGAAAACCTTCACGCACCCAAGGCGCGGGGATTACGGAGCCGAACAAAAGCAATTAAAATTTCATGATTTCGGTGGCGGATCTCTCATCTCCCCTCGGCTTCCCAACAGAAGAAGGCTGAAAACGTTGCGTAGAAAATCGAGAAACAAAGGGGGAGAGAAAGAGCGGGGAGCCAACCCCCGGGCGCTGCTGTCCTCTGCCGGCACCAAGTGCCCCCTCACTTGGCTGCGAGGGCGAAATAAACACACAGACCACACGCGCGCGCGCGTTTTTCCCGTTTTATTATTTCCTAAAAGAGGAGAAATACGCGTGAAAGGGAAGAAAGAAGCCCTAAAACGGAGACAAAACGCGACCCGAAGACCACCCCCCCCTCAGGCGGCGGCGGCGGAGCGCTCCCCCGTCAGGGGCGGAGAGCTCCCCTCAGGGCCGCAGAGCGCAGGCCCCGCCGCCAGCCGCCTCCGCCCGCCCCTCGGTCGCGGTGCGGGGCCCATTGGCTGCGCTCCGCCACGTGCCGCCGCCGCCGCTGCCCCCGCCGGGGCCGTTACCTGCGGCGGGGCCGCGCCGCCCGCCCCGATGCGGAGGCAGGGCGCCCGGGCCGAGCCCAGCGCAGGTGGGTAGGGGCGACGAGGCGGGTATGGGGGAGAGGGGAGGCGGTAGGGGGATGTTTTGGGGGAAAAGGAAGGGGGTTTAAGGGGGTTGAGGGAGGATAGGGGCGCTGCGTGGCTCGGAAGGGGGGTTGTTACCACAGAGAGGGGGGTTGTTACTACAGAGAGGGGGTCTTTTCTCTCAGAAGGGGGCTTTTTCCTTCAGAGAGGGGGGCTTATTCCCCCAAAAAACGGGTTTATTCCCTCAGAGAGGGGTTTATTCCTTCAGAAGGGGGTCTTTTTCCCCCAGAGAAGGGCTTTTTCCCTCATAAGGGGGTCTTTTTCTCTTAGAGAAGGGCTTTTTTCCCTCAGAAGGGGGTCTTTTTCTCTCAGAGAGGGGGGCTTATTCCCTCAAAGAGCGGGTTAATGCCCTCAGAGAGGGGTTTATTCCTTCAGAAGGAGGTCTTTTTCCCTCAGAGAAAGGCTTTTTTCCCTCAGAAGGGGGGCTTTTTTCCCTCAGAGGGGCTTTCCCCTCAGAGGGCTGCATTCCCCTCGCAGGCGCTGCCCTCCTCCCCCACGATGCCCGCCGAGGCGTGGAGGCTCCGATCTCTCTGTGGTGTTTTTTTTTTTTTTTTTTAATTTTTAAATAATTTTTTTATTTTTATTTTTTGAGGGTGGGGTCGCTTCCACCACGCCAGGTGCGGGGGGGGGGTGGGATCAGGGCAGGGCGAGGAGAGGCCTCGCAGAGCCGGGGGAGCGCCGTGCCGCCGCCCCCTTCCCTCCCCTTCCCTGCCCCTATTTCAGCCCCTTCCCTGCCCCTGCCTCATCCCCTTCCCTGCCCCTATTTAAAGCTGGCCCCACGGCAGCCCTGGCTCCGGAGAGCTGGCCCCGGGGAAGGCGCAGCGATGCAGGTATTCCCCAGCTTTACACGCTCTCGGGCCTCTTCCCAGCGCCAGGAATGCGGCTGGGGCTGTTCGGAGTCATTCTGCCGAAATAAAACCTATAGGCTTCTGCTCGCCTGTGGCTTGCGATAGCGTTTTTGCGGGTGATTTTCATTTTTTTCTCTCCGTGCTGGAGCGATCGGGAGGCAAACCAGCAATTATTATTTCTGGCGTCGCTGCCAAAACCTTCCTGTCGTCTTCAGCGCTGCTCAGGGAGAGGAGTTCTCGTGCTGAGTTGGTTTTCTTTCTTTCTATTTTGGTAGATAAGATCGAACTAGAAGGGTGATGGAGGAGAGCTGTTTATTTTACGTCGCTCTTTAGTTATGGAAATTAATGGGAAACGTTCATAAAATCGGTGGGGGTGAATGGCTTTCCCACGGCAGGCTTTGCCGTAACTCGGAGGTTAAGGGCAAATACAGATACGTATTTCTTTTTGTACTAAAGACAGCTTTTTGAGGTAAATGCTCTTGTATGGATATACGTTTACGTGTCTAAAGTGGACGTGGAGTTTTAAACCCAGCTTATGGTGGGGCCGTTCAGACGCAGCACCTGGCTTAGACGCGCCCGCCGGTTCCCCGCAGACCGTGTGTTACTCCGTTTTGCTATCTCCCTTCCAGCTCAAGCGCCAGGAAACCTTGAGCTGCCTTCCGACCCCTCTGCTGAGGCAGCAAACTCAGGGAATTTCACGGAAAGGTCAAAATGCAGCTGAGGATTTAGAGCGTGTGAGAGTGGTTTGGTGCTTTGGCCGCTTCCTTTGGGCTGGTGAGGAACGGGCTCACCTGGGCTGTGGTTTCCTGGAGCTGCTGGGGATGTAACCTCTGTCCTTCCGTGGAGCGTGATTAAATGAGCCAAGCGCTTGACAGACGGTTGGGGCAGGATGTAGGAAAAGAAAGCGTGGTAGCAGCAACTTCCTTTCAGCGAGGAAAACGGGAAAATGTTTAATTTTGTTTGTTTTATGGGTATCTGGAGATGAGAGATGGGGAAAGGGCTGTTACGTGCTAAGGTTGCTGCAGAGCTCTGGTATTTGATGTGAAGGCTGTTTTGCTTGAGGAAGAGATCCTGGAAAACTTCAGAAGGTCTTGAGCTTTGATCAAGGCGAAGTTATTGAACAAGACTCAACCACTACTTCAAATTTGTCGTGGAGTAGTTTTCACGTTACAGGCGAGTCTGGACAAAGCTTGATCAAACGCAGCAGCTTCAAGCACCTGCAGCGGGTGCATCCGACGCCTTGAAACCGCACAGCGCTTGATCAGATGAAGGACCTGACGACAGAGACGTCTCCCCTGCTGCAGGCAACTCTCTCGTGAGGTCGTTCATGAATTATTAAGGACTTTCTTAAAACGTCTCATAGGCTCTTGCCTTCCCATAGGACTAAGGGAAAACTGCTCCTCTGCTGCCCAGGAGTCGTGTGCTTCTAGTTCATCTTATATTTATGACCGCTTTTTCCTGTGTGCTGACATTCTTCCTTTTGTTTGTTTTCCTCTTTGGCGTTTGCGTGCTTGGTGTGTCTCAGGACGAAATCGCAACCTGTTGCGTGAAGCTAAAAAAGTCGAGCCCTGGGTTCTCCTTGGGAGCAGCTCATCATTCCCTGCTCGCTCTGCAACCTGTTAAGTCCTGAAGGCTTGACTTCAGAAGTTGGCCACTAAAATTGATTCTAGCAACTTTTTTTTTTTGCTATATTGCAGTTTATTTTTAAGCCTTTTCTTCACGGGACGCGTCTGGCATGGACTCTTCTGCTTTTATAGCCTCAAGTGTGAGTTTCGCCATGATCTCTTAGGGCGTTAGATGATACTGTGGTAAAAATGCTGCTGTACCATTAACATCGCTCCATAATTACTAGTTGTTCGGTGCTATTCTGCTGCATAATTCAGATGTAATATGAAACATCTTGGCCGTGGAAGTCTGCTGGCATGTTTCCTTAGCCCAGTAAAGATTAATGCTATGCCCTGTCTTTTCTGACCGTTTTCTTCTGGGGATGATTTATTCTCCAAGCTTCCCATGTAAGGGGAAAGATCTCGTTTGTTTTGGCTTCCTCGCAGGGGCTCAGAAATACCTTCCACGAGATGAACTTGCCCGACTAGGGGTGGGTGCCGTGCGATGTGCCGTGCTCTGTTCCTCCTTTCCGGGCTGCTGAGCTCGTCCGCAAAGCTCCGACTGGCGCTCGCACAGAGGCAGGGCTTGTGGTTCGGAGAGGAGAACGTGTGGCAGAAAGGAGCGTGCGAGATGTGCCTGGGAGGGGTGGCTGAGTGCTGGCTGGGGACGCTCCGCTTTGCTCTTGGTGCACGTTCCCCTGCTTCGGCTCAAGTTCAGAGGAGCGCCTGGCCTCGCGTTCTGAACATCCTGTGTAGACAGGCTACCGTTCCTTACACTGGTATACAAAGAAAAAATGACATTTGCTGGCTTCACTTTTTAAAAATTTTGTTTAAATTAAAAAAGGGAGGCTCAAAAGTTTCCTTTGCAGGAAAGAAATCTATCTTTTTAAACCACACTGTTCACAACAGCAGTTCTTTGACTCACCTGTTGGTTCCTGCTTGGCTGGAACGCTGTCCTCTCGTGTAGCTCATTTGAGAGTCAGAAAAAATCCAAATTCAGACAGTTTTCTTCTGTCACAGAGCACCGGTTGCCTCCGTAGGCGTTGCAAGGACATCTTGTTGATAATTCTTGTCTTTGTGTTGGAGATGTCACTTACTTCGGAGTACCTGAGAAAGGTTTCACAGCGAGGCTTAGAAAAGTTTGGAGAGCTCGACTAGAGGAGAGGGTGCCAAGGCAGGAGTGAAACCGTGAGGGTGAGCCCCGTTTTGCCTTAACGTTAAGAGAAGCTCTTAATAATATCCAGGAAGCTTCCTGGGAATGCTGCTGGAAGGAAGCATTCCTTCAGGAGGTGTTAGCCTCTGAATATCTCTAATTGTGTCAGTAACTGAACCGGATTTGAGCTGGAACAAATTTTTGCGTGTTGAGGTCTGGCTGACCCAAGGTTAAGAGCAAATCGTAGCCTATGTGTACCTTCCTAGAGGAAAAGACTGGGCGAACAGACCTGATAACTTAAGGTTATTCATGATTTCATGAGCTACTTGTGGCTGATGTTGCAAAGAGGATGCAGGAATCTGCCATTAAACAATTAGAAGAAATTGCAAGGGGAGAAAAATGATGTTGCCTCTGAGTTGCTCTTGCTGGTTTTCCTGGCTTCAGGCAAAACAAAAGCTCCTGCCTGTGAACCTCTCTCTGGCAGTGCCTGCGAAGTGCCCTGAAGTTTTCCTTGACTCCTCCTTTTTGCTTTTTTGCCAGTTCCGTCCACACGTGTAGGACGCGTTACTGCATTCTGGTTTTCTGAGGAGACAGATCCTGGCCAAATGAATTGGAGATTGCACAGAGTACGTTGTTTTTGACTTTTTATTGTCTGATTAAAAAGCCTTAACAGTCAAAGTTCATTTGGTAAGACACATTATACAGTAATGCAATCAGTGTCTGTTGTAGGTGCTTATAACCGTATTACAGGCTAAACTTCTCTTTGCCATCGAGGAAGTATTGTTTCTACCGACTTTATTAAATTAGCTGCAACAACGGACTCCACTGCTCATCAGGAGAGGCATGTCTGTCAAATACTCATTCTTTGCATCGTTCGGTAGTAATACGTACAAAGCTGATAATATTTAAATTAGGCTTATCAAATGTCCAGGTATGTTAAAGTACCGTGGGGTTTATGTAGTGGAAACAGAAGAAATATTTGACAGAAGTCTCCAATTTTATTCCTTTAGTTCCATTTTTTCCCCCCTCTGGTAAGAAATTGCAACAGCTCTTAGACTACTCTCTTCTTATTTACAACCTTTTCTGCTAAGAAGTGGTAAGGTGATGATCAGAGGATTATTTGAAGATAAACATCCCATAGTTAGTC
Organism: Nettapus auritus; assembly: GCA_011076525.1. Classification (NCBI taxonomy): domain Eukaryota; kingdom Metazoa; phylum Chordata; class Aves; order Anseriformes; family Anatidae; genus Nettapus; species Nettapus auritus. Next base: position 91,063,401 of record CM021768.1, on the reverse strand, counting down.
CATTGCTACGGATTGTAACCCAGCAGACTTTCATGCTGCTGCAAGTCCCTGATAAGTCTGCCTCAGATCTTTAATATCTCAGGAATTTTTCCTCATGCTTCTGGTTTTAAGGGATTATTGTCATGTGGTGCTGGAAAAAAAGTCTTAAGGAAGATATTCAAAACTTGAATGTGTTACAGAAAGAGATTTCCCAGTCGGAAACAGTTCCTTCAGAACAAATTGTCTGTTTCTTTTCATTTCCCACTCTTTCCTGTGCATTTTGTTACTCTGGACAAGGGGGCCCATTCAGATAAAAGGATTTTGACTTCCATTGTGTAGGTTTGAGATCCAGTTTCAGCATCTGGGCGACTTTTCAATTGGCCTTTAAAACCTGTGTTTGAGATTTGGCTTAAAACTTTGGATTCACTTCTGCAGCTGCCATTGGAAAGAAAGGCAGTCCTTCGCCGGGGCACAGTTTCTTGAGTTTCCCGTGCTGCAGAACGCTCGGATGTTGTTCCAGGTCGGTTGGTTACGAACAAATTCTTGTAAGTCACAAGAGAGTGTATTTCCAAACTGGTTTTATATTTAAGAAAAACGGAGTGTTTTGGATGGATAAAAACAGCTCTACTTTATTGCACTTGTAAGGTAGGAGTGTGATTTTGCTTCAGCTCTTGTATTCCTTGCATCATCTTTTTCCTCCCTGAATATCATTGGGAGGGGGCTTCATCCACTGTCGGTTAAAAGAGGAGGTTGTTTATAATGATTTCTTTTAAACAGGACAGAGCTTACTTGCAAATTTTCTTCCATAATGGTTTGTTCTTTCCAGTCAAGAGATGGTGAAGTTTGAAAGCATCGGAAGGCTCTGAAGGAGTCGTGGCTTGATGCGGGAGACCTGGGAGGGAAAGGAAATCAAGATAAATGATGGGGTCTTGTAGCAGAGGGAGCCTGGGTGGGCCATGACGTTTGCCAGCTTGTTCGGAAACCTCTGTAAATAATCCACAGGTGTCAAAACCTCTGGTCGGAAGAGCTGACGGTGGCCCTGCTCAGACGTTTTCAAGAGCAAGCAGAAGCCACGAGGGGCAGGAGATGCTCTGGGGGACACAACCCCCCACTTCTGCCCTGCCCGTTACCTCCCCAGAGGATTTGGGGTGGGATCTGTGTGCAGCCTGGGGCAAAAGGAAGAGAAATGGAAACGAGGAAGGAAGGAAGTCTGGGAAAGGGAAGAGAAAGGTGTTTACTCATGGGTTAATTATTTCCCCCCCTCAGTGTTTGAGTCTGTGGTTAGAAGTTGCATTAAATAGAAATAAATTCAGCTAAGTAGAAGTTCCCCAAGTCAAGTCTGTTTTGCCCGCTACAGTGAACTCGGCAGGTTTGGAGGACGTGGGATGGAACTGTGAGAGCTTCCCAAGTTTTCCAAAATCTGTATAACTTCATTTTTTTAACTGTATCTATTGACTTTTAGAAATCTTTTTAATTTTTTTTTAAATTTCTTAGGTGTTGTTTTCAGCAGAGAGGCTCTGCTTAACAGATGCCTCTTAAACTTTTTGTGCACCTCAAAAAAAGAAAATGGCAAACCACAAACTAGTAGCCAGTTAATAATTTTCCTTTTTTTTTTTTCTCTGATCTTACATAAATCTTACCCTCTTTGATCTCTGCGTTTCAGTACTGCAGAAGCAAACAAAATTTATCCCAACTATAAATTTTACGTAAGTAACTTTCCTTTTGTTACTTAATAACATTCTATTTGTGTACTGCTCTTCGTTAAGGCTTTCAAGATGAATATAATATCTCAGTTATTTGGTCAGTAAGGAAGACAGACAAAATGTGTGGTCTGTTCCACAGGCACAACCCTGGCAAGCAGTCACAGAGGTTAGCGGTGTAGTTGTCACTTAATTTTTGTCATCTGTTTTCCTCAAGTCTGTCCCAGGAAACAATCTGTAGTCGATTAAAGTTTCCTTAAAGGTACTCTTCTAACGCTTCGCATGAATTTTTGGAGAGTGTCTGTGTTTAAAAAAGCAAAACGCCGTTCCAACAACAAGCCTTGAACAGGGCACGCAGAATTCATCAGCGATAAAGTGTGCAGCGTCTCAGTGAAGAATATGTTGCTAGAGTTTGTTCTGTGCACAAACACCTCTTCCTTTTACATCTCACTTTTGTTTTCTGAAACATAAATGTTGCTTAAAACCAAATAAGTTCCATTTTATCATTTATTCTTTTTCGAAGTATGTTTCTGAAGTAACGTGTGCGTATCTGGTTTAGAGAAGGGGACTTGAAGTGAGCAGGTGCTTCTGGTGTGTTCAGCGTTAGTTTTACCACCTGATTTACTGCCTGTTCAAGCCCTATTGCTCTTGACTAGTGATTGCTTTATATAGGGTGTGTCTTTCTTCAGTTGCCCTGGACTTTATACTGCAACTTTCCCGTCTTCTTAACATGAACATCAAAAGCTGTGCACCAAGGCCTTGAGAGGGACTGTCTTGCGGGTGACTCATAAAGCTCGCTGTTTCTACTCCTGGTAGTGCTGGGAGAGAGAATATTGATTTGTATGTTCAACTCCTGCAGGCTTCAGGTGTAGTAAATGTTGAGCTAGATGCTCTACAGCTGTAAAACAGAAGATATCTCTCGTCCTTCTGCCTAGGGCAGCTTCCTCATGGACTCAATGATCCTTGTGGGTCCCTTCCAACTCGGGATATCCTGTGCGTAATTGCACGCTGCTGCTATCTGTCCATGTGCAGGTAGTTGCTGAAGTTGAATGGATAAATTCCTGCATGAATGGAGTTACTGCCTAACAGTAAGAACGTGGCTCCGCTCCCTGCCTACACAGAGATAATTTTGGAACAGTAATTGCTAACGCGAAATGCTGAGCTCGGTCGTGGAGGCTGTTAACAGGACCTGCAGCATGTGGGGAGCCGGGAGTGTCCTTGAATTGCACAGGTGAGGGAGGTAAGTGGAAACCGCATCCGCTGCGTGGGGTTACGGCTCAGGATCCGTAACAAGAGGATGGTGAGGGATGTAAGCGTGCCTCCTGCGCCTGTTTGCAGGCTGCTCTGGTTCTGTCTCCGTGCCTTGTAACACAGCTGGTAGCGCTCGAACAACGGGGCGGAGAGTCCTTCCCTTTGTCCTCGGGTATATCCAGGTGCTCGACATAACCAAATGCAGTTGGTCAGGGCGTGGCAGTGGTTGGGCACAACTGGACACACGCTGCTTTTTGTTGCTTAGCATTCCCACATAAAAAGACTTGAAGTCCCAAAGATTTAAATTAATTGCTTGTGAAATATTCTAAGTGTGGAAATCTTGTCTACTTAAGAATAACAATGAGAGAAAAGTAAATTATGGTGAAAAGAATAACACCACAAAAAGCTTTGGAGTGTGTTCCGACTGATGGACAATTTAGCTTTCGCAGCAGCGTTACAGGGATCGCTTAAGTTCAGCAGATGAAAAGCAAATTTAAGTCCCTTGAGTCCTCGCTAATTACACCACAATGGGTAGCTATGGGAATGTCAATGCAAAATGTGATTGTAAGGCAGCATTACTACTGAGACATCTTTTGTAAGCAAATTGAGACACTTACAGCTCTCAAAACTAATGTAGCACTGTCCCTTTCTGAAGGGGCACAGTGGCGTTTCAGTGCAAACAGCAACATCTGAATATGTGTACTGTGCTGCAGGCATAGCTGCTCGGCACTGCTTGCTTTCTTAACTTCTTAACTGCCAACTTAACTGCTTTTCTCTGTAAATTTGAAGACTTTTATTTATTTATTGAAGTTCAAGAAGATTGTGGGAGAGGTGCCTTGTCAGGTGTTTGTTACTGCCTGCCTTGCTTTTTTTGAGCACTCGTGCCGTTCCAGTTGGTGGAAGGTGCTTATTCATAGAGTGGTTTGGGTTGGAAGGGACTTTAAAGCCTATCCAGTTCTAAATCCCTGCCATGGGCAGGGACACCACCCACCAGCTGAGGCTGCCCAAAGCCCCATCCAGCCTGGCCTTGAGCACCTCCAGGGATGGGGCGTCCACAGTTCCTTTGGGAAACCTATTCCTGTGTCTCACTCCCCTTACAGTGAAGAATTTCTTCCTAATGTCTATTCTAAATCTATCCTATTTCAGCTTAAGACCATTCCCCCTTGTTCTGTCATCCACCACAACCCCCCGAGTCCTTCTCTGCGGGGCTGCTCTCCATGAGTTCTTCTCCCAGCCTGGGATTGCCCCCACCCAGGTGCAGCACCTTGCCCTTGGACTTGCTGAACCTCATTTTGTTCACATGGGTCCACTTCTCCAGCCTGTCCAGGTTCCTTCGGACGGCATCCCTTCCTTCTTTGGTATCAGCTCTGCTTGGTGCCCTCTGCAGACGTGCTGCAGGTGCCCTCAGTCCCATTTTCTGTGTCATGGATGAAGATACTGGAAAGACCCGGTCCCTGAGGGACACCACTGGTCACCAGCCTCTAAGTGGACATGGAACCATTGACCGGCACTTTGTGCGTGCGGCCATCGAGCCAGTTCTCATCCGCAGGATGGTCCACCCTTCAAATCTGCCTCTTTCCAATTTAGAGTTAAGGTTGTTGTGTGGGACTGTGCCAAAAGCCTTACACAGGTCGGAGTAGATGCCATCGGTCAGTCTTCCCTTGTCGACTGATGCAGTCCCTCCACCACAGAAGGCTGTCAGATCGGGCAGGCGCGATTTGCCCTTGGGGAGGCCTCACTTACTGCCTCAGTTCAGAGTGCAGAATCAAACTCCAAACAATTTGTAAAAAAAAAAAAAAAAAGTAAAATAAAAATATGGCTGTACTGGACATAGATATGTATATTTTTACTTCGTCAGCAAAGGGATCATCTTAAGTAAACAGAACTGACAAAAGTCAGCCTGAAGTAGGCTGTTGCAAATGAAATGAAAACTGCCATTATTTGTCACATAAACAGACTAAATAAAAATACTGAGTATGCTAAATACTGAGAATTGGACTCAAAGGGACTGTGCCGAGATGATTAATGAAATTCTGTCTCCTTGTTTAATAAGCTCGCTTTCTTCTTGCACATCCAGGATGAGTGAGGCAAACTGGAATTTATTTTGCTCAGGGGCAGGGAAGACTGATAGTACTTGTTCATTGCAGCCTTGCATTCCTTGCCAATCCCCTTCTGTCTTCACCGCTTTCCACCTCTTCGGTTCCTTCTCTTCCAGATCTCCGCAGCCGTCCCATTTCTTTGTTCTGAAAGGCTTCGTGAAGTGTGAGTCTGTTGCAGGAGCTCTGTGTGTGGTGCTGTAGTAGGAGGTTCTGGTCCGTGGAAGTTCTTGGAAGCGGACTGCTTGCAGACTGCTTTTTGATGATTTATGATGTAGAGGAGATGGGCCGTGGCATTCCGTGCTGCAGGAGCATGTTGTTACATTTAGGCCATATCATGTTTTATATGCATCGGACGGGTTTGCACAAGCGTTGCTGTCAAATTGCAACAAAACCTGGGTCCTAGGGTAGGAAAGACTGGTCTGCAAACAAATAAAAATCTGCTTTGAACACAGCAAAGGCAGCGAGGCTTTCATTCTACCCTTGTATTTCAAGCCATAAAACTTTATGGATTTGATTCAAACTGCTGGATAACGTGTGCTGAATCTGGAGCGTATTCCTTCATAAATTCTGCCGGTGCTAGGGCCAGAACTGCCTGCATCGCTCGGTGTGTTGTTGCAATGCTTTCTTCGCAGTGGGATCCTCCCATACCTAGTCTGGCAGTGGCTCTTCCGTGCAGAGTGCTGTGCTCCAGGTTCCTATGGACTATGACCGAATCTCCTCTTTATATTGCTTATCCAAGAGATAATTAGTACATTGTTCTGTAGTGCAAATTGCTGAAGCTTGTTACCTGTTTTTAATCAGCCTTTTTTCTTCAGCAAGGCTCCCTTTTTTATACTTTGCCCCCGCTGTGGCTGTGGATGCACCAGATAGAATTATTGTTTTATTGTACGTGCAGCACCGGGTGATCACGTCTGTGCCATAAAGCCATCCGTACCAGGGAGCGACCTGCTTCCCTCTTGTCAAACAGCACCGGGTGCCCCTTGCTCCCGCTGCTCCGAGCCAGTCTCCGCGGTGACCTGGCTCCGTGTGCGTGGAGCAATCCTGGACTTTGCACGTGTTCTGCAAGCCTTTGCTCGTGCTCTCCTCCCACTCTGCGGCAGGCTCTGATCACCGCTCGTCTCCTGCACCTTGTGGGACCATGCTGGCCGTGAGCCGGGGCTGCTCCCAGTGCGTGCTGGCAACGTGATCTCCGTGTGATAGCTGGTCTCCAGGACGTGTGGGTATAAAGCTACGGGGTCCAGGACGATGAGGGGTGCTTAGCTGTGGTGTCTGCGTAGCGTGGTGGGAAGGATGTTTGGAGTATAAGGTGATGGAGCAGCTCCTGTTGGGGTAGTGTTGGACGTCTCAAGGCAGAGCGGGTCAGCTCGGTGATCCATCCTGGCTCCATGCTGCGGTCTTGGAGCAAATTTTCCTGATGCTTGCTGAGTTTCTGCCCACGTGGGCTTGCTAGTTTTGCTGAGAGCAAAATGGACGTGTAGGTGCCTGCTGGTGTCAACACCCGTTTTTCCTCCTCTGTGCTGATTTATTTGTGTAGCTGCAGTCAGAAGAGACAAGATACTGCTCGATTGATTGATTCCTTTGATCAGTTCCCTCTGACCTGCGGCCTTGTGTCCTCGTGGGTGGTGTGAGAGCTGGAATTGATTTCCAGCCGAACTGCTAGCGTTCTGGGGGACTTTGGCCATTGCTTAACCCTTGGGTTTTGGTTTGCCTTGTTCCAAGGCAAGCACGATGATACCGACCTGTTTGTTCAGTGCTTTCAGACCTGCTGGGGTGTTGTTTTGAGTAAGGTATTGCGGCTTTGTTACAAAGGTCTGCAAATGCTTGTGACAGGTCAGAGAGTCTGTGGCATTGAGAAATAACGGCTAGGTGGGTATTTTGAGGTTCTTAGGCAGCTTGGTTATTTCAATATTGTTACGTTAGAGGTAAGTGGTGAAATTTTCTGCTGGCAAAAAAACCAAGGCTGCTTTTAAAGCTGTTCTGTGGTATGTGGCTGCTTGCAGGTGGCTCTAGAGAGCATCACTTAACTGTTGTTTGCTCTTCAAAGGATGGAAGGTGCTGGCACTGATCTCTGCCCTGCTACTACCGTTTGTGGCTTTTGACCTGCCGTGGCCTATCTCGGATTTGTTACTGAGAAAAATGTGTGGTGGTGCAAAGAGGAAGCCTTTGTGTCATCTGCTGAACTAGATTTTAGTGGCCTGGATTGGAGGACTGGAGGGGACCTGTCTGTCTCACCAGCTCCTTCGTCCTTTGTCTGAGAACTTCGGTCGTCTCTTTGAATAGACGGTGGTTCGGAGTGGCAGTGCAGGCTGATCTAAACGGGCAATATCCCCATAGAAAGTAAAATGAGGTGGGGCAGAAAAGAAATAATTGGGAATTGCCTCTAGATAAAAGCCTTCTCTTAGACCTGTTTTTTTTTTTTTTTTTTCCTCCAATAAACTTCCCTGTGACAGTTCTTGGCAAGAGAGCAGGAGCGTGAACGTCCTTGCAGGGCAGAGCAGGGAGCCTTAAGCGCTGAGATCAAAGGCAGTGAGCAGGGCTGAACTCTGCTGCGGAGGATCAGGCTGTCCTGTGGGTGGCTGATCAAAGGGAGCTGCTTCAGGAGGTCAGTAAAGCCCTAAAACCCTTGTCTGTGTCCTTTCTCTGTTCGGTGCAAAGACAGCAAACTTGTGTACGTAGACTTGGCGTAGCATTTCTGCTTTTGCTCCCATCTTAGATTAATGGCAGCAGCCTGTGAGAAGTTGGGGTGCCTGCCTGCGTGTTTCTTTCCAAAATCAGAATTGGAGCATGCCGACAGAAACTCGTGGGAGCTCACAAACTGCCTCCTGCAGAGCGGTGAGGTTGCTTCTCGTTAGCTACTGATGAGTGACTTGCCCATCTGTGCGGGAGTGCTGTGCACCCCTGCTGGGCTTGTGGTGTTCTGGGGGGAGCTGCTGCTGGGCACAGAAACTGCTGCCGTGCTGGCAGCCTCCCGGCCCTGCTGCCCTCCAGGCAGAGTTTTCTGCGTGTCCCTTCTGGTGCCTGCTGCTGAAGTTGTTGACCGTGTTGCTGGGGCTTCTGAAGAGGTCAGACTAATGATCTTTGTTCAGCCCAGAGCAGGCTGAGGGGAGGCCTCATGGCAGCCTGCAGCTCCCTCACCAGGGAGCAGAGGGGCAGGCGCTGAGCTCTGCTCTCTGGGGACAGCGACGGGACCCGAGGGAACAGCATGGAGCTGGGACGGGAGGGTCAGGATGGGTGTCAGAAAAGATTCTGCACCCAGAGGTGGTCGGGCACTGGGACAGGCTCCCCCGGGCAGTGATCACAGCACCGAGCTGCTGGAGTTCAAGAAATGTTTGGACAACGCTGTCGGACGCGTGACAATGCTGTCAGACCCATGGGCTGATTACTGGGTGGTCTTTTGTGGAACCAGGAGTTGGATTTGACGATCTTAGTGGGTCCTTTCCAGCTCAGGATATTCTGTGATCCTAGGTTCAGTTTAACCTTGGGAATCTTGATTCAGGCGTCCTAAATAACCCTAAGCATACCACACAGATTTTTCTGTCTGGATTGTAATGAATGCTCAAACAAAATGGTGTTTGACTGAGATCAAGCAAGTGTCTGACAAGAGTTGCAGTTATTAGACTTACACATAGAAACATTTACATATTTTTGGAATCATTTCCTGGTACTGCATCCAAAACGGGTATGTTCCCGATCATAAGGATGTCAGGAGTGATTCAGTATTCCCGACATGATGATCACAGAAAGAAAGAATCACAGTCTTTGCTGGCAAATGGAGCAAGCTGAGTCATTTGAACAATTGAGCGTCCTTTCAACTTCTCTGTTCAGAAAAAAGTCGTGATAAAACCTTTTTTTTTTTTTCTTTTCCTTTTTTACAGCAATGCTGAGTGCCAGTAACTCTGTAAAGCTGCAAAGTGATCGTTCGCCTCCTGTGCAATGGTGTGAGGTAGTTGCACATGAAGATGAGAAGACCAATCTGGTTTTTAAAAGGTACTCCCAAGTAAGTGTCATTGCAGTGGTAACATAGAGGCAGTTGCTCTCCCCCTAGCTTGAGCAGTTACAGAAAGGATGCAAAAATCAAGGTATGGGTTTACAGGACCTTAACGGAGGGTTAGGCGCCCAGCTTTTGTTGGGGTGCCTAAAACACTTGGAGGAGCCTCGACTCTCTTGTAATATTACACATTTTCCCTAGCTGGTGTGAGATCCCAGTGTTTTGCTCACAAGTGCCTCCAGTCTTTTTTGGATCCAAATAAGTAGCAATGTTAAGTCCTTTGTGAGGACTGATAATTGGGGAAAATGAAAGGCAGTGAGATTTAGTGGGTTTATTTATTTATACAAGCTTTTTATGCTTCCCTCCCTAAAATCTCAGGAACCTCTACTTAGATCTGTCTGAATGAGTTTCAAGAAGCGCTGAACACTTTGTATAAATTCTTATATATATTTATTTTTATATATATTTTTAGAACATTTAAACAAACGTGCAGTCCTCAGACAACCATAGGAAATAATTAATTTAAAATGAAAAAACAATGATAAGGCTTGAACTACATACCTGAGTGACAACCACAGTCTAACCAAATAATGATGGCATTTTTGCAAATCAGTTTGGACATCATGTGAGTCAACACTGGAGATCAACAGTGAGATTCCTTAGTAATGAGAAACAAGTAGATCAGAAATACAGATAACCCTTTAAAATGGGGTGAAATAAGCTACAGCCCCAAAACCTGCAGAAGAAAAAAGAATTAAATTTGGTTTCTTAGCATAAACCCGAGTATTTAAATTCTGCGGTCTGACCTGCCAGAGAGTTGAAATTTTGTTCGTGAGCGGTGGTTGTTACCTGAAAACCTTGCTATTTGAGGTTTGTTTCTTTAAAACAAACAAAAGCACATAACTTGCATGAAAATGCGTGTGTCAAAATAGCGTTTCCTGTATAGTAGGAAAAGTCACTTTATGGTTTCTTTATATGATCAGAGGTGTTTGGATCCACGAGAGATGCATTTAAAATACATGATGCAGGTATAGAAATGTGTAAAATCAGTATGCAATGGTTTTCTTATTAAAGCATCTGTACATTTTCATACTTCCCTGCAAGTAGCTCTGAAGAGTTGTGAAAGACTTGGAGGAAACAAAACCATCAGTTACCTTGGTTTGAATCAAATGCAAATATTCACCTGAAATTCTTCAACTGTCTTGAAATTGTTTAAAAATACTATTTAGGAGTTCATGGACTGCTGGAAAAAAAGGATTATTTTTTTCCCCTTCTCCTAACCACTACACAAACTTGTTTGTTTCTAGACTTCTCGTACTGTTCGTGGTTGGAGGGTGCTTCCTTTATATCCTCAAGTTACACTTTTACCCTGAAGAATGTGACAGAACAAAAACGCCGTACGTGGACCTCGATCGTGTAAGGGTTGGTATTTTTTGGTATTTTCTACTTGGTTAAAACGAAAAGGTTTTATTAGCCCTCAGTGTGAGTGTTGTAAGGGTTTGTAACAACTTGAATGCTGAGATCATCCTGCGAGGGGAAAGTATATTTTGTTAATGTTTTCTTCGTGGTGTAGAACTGTTTTTTTTTGCTGCTTGTCTCTTTTCTACTTCCCGTGGAAGTGCAAAAGGAAACTAGATTTTTAGGGGTAAAATGATCCAACTGTGTGACCGTTAAGATTAATGTACGAAATGGCCACGCCTTCCTAGCACGGTTTCTGCGTGAGGCCAGGCTTCAGAAAAGCGGAGATCAGCGAGCCTGTCGGGTTGTTCCAGTCCCCTGGGAACTGGGTCAGCCACAAAGGCACCTGCAGCTGGGCTCCCCCCGAGGGCACTTTGAGCCCAGCTGAGGCCGCAGCTCCTCGGCGCTGGGCCCACCTGGCACGGTGCCTCCGCAGGAGCTGAGGTGTTGCCTGACTGCCACCAGGCGAGTGCTGCCCAGAGGGGACGGCCCCAAGGGAGACTAAAGTCATGCCAGCTTTCAGCTGACACTCAATTTCAGGGAGCTGTCTCCTCTGCTCCTTGCTTGTTACCTTTCTGTGGTGTCGGCACAAAGCTCGTGAGCAGGAAATTAATGCACATGGAAAGTGACGCTTTTTTAAAATCAGACCCAACGCATTTAACCAAAAGGTTGTAGTTACCTAAGCCAGTTCCCCAGTCTGCTTTACCTTGTAGCTGCTCAGATGTTCTTGGAATCACAAGTCTAATATGGAGGAGTGTGCAGCTCTTTATTTGTGCATTTACTTATTGATTTAAGGTAGCTCGTGCTTCTGCTGCAGTTTTGCGTGTCTTTTAAGCTTTTGTAACAGAAGCCAATAAAGCTTGCTTAGAGTTCTTGCTGACACTTCTCTGCCTTTACTTAACCTGCTTGCTCTTTACAATGCAGTGCTTACCTTGGCTTAGAATTACGTTTGTGTCTTTGAATATTTCAGCCCTCAGACGCAATTTACATGTAGCAGAAGCCCTGCTTTAATATCCCAGCATCATTGTTTGTGCCTCCTTCCTTCCCCACCTTCTTCAGTGGGCTTTTTACAGGTTCACCTTGGGAACCTCTTTGCATTTCGTTTGTCTTCTTTTCTCAGTAACGCATTCTTGCTTCCAAACAACCACCATCACCTCAATCCAAGCAAGCCTAAAGCCTGCGTGGATGTGTATTTATTGCCGTCCCTCAGTTCCTTTTGTTTGTGTTAGACGCGGGATGAGGAAATGGTCGTGCTTTTTGTCTAGCAAGGTAGTAGCCATTTGGAAACTGTCTGGGGGCAGTGGTCTGCTGACTGGCCTTAGCTTTCAAAATGAGGCTCTCCCAAAGATGCGCTTGGTGAAATGCAGCCTAAAGCTGCTCGGTTGAACTTAGCCCAAGAAGAAGTTCGGTGTTTATGCCCAGATTTGCTGAGCCTTTTGTGGCAGAGGTAGTTCTGTAGATTCATCTTCTTTAAAAATAAAAGACATACACAACTTGCTTCCCATGCCACCCTTTGTGCATCCAGATACGCGCTTCCTTTTCTGTAGCAGTACAAAAGGGGAACTGCGTTAGCCCTAGATTTGAATTTTTCTCTGACCTGTGTGTTTGCCTAATGTAGGTTTGTTTTGTTTGTTTTGATTAAAGTGGAGGAAAGATAAGCAGAATTACATCATCAGAGAAGACGATATGCAAAAGGAATATTTTAAGTGACTAAAAATAATATCTTTGCTACTTCTCTTCTTCCTTGCTTCAGATGCCAGTTTGCCCCTATGGATTTCTGAAAAATGTGTACGATGAACTCTTTTTAATGAGACGGATCCATTTTTGTGCTTTATCTTACAGCTTAATGTTTTTGATGGAGTTTGTTACCGCAGCCTTTAATTTTAGTGACGTATCTTTGAAAGAAGATCTAAAACTCCCCCACTCCCCATCCCCCTTGCACTCTTCGAGTTGTGGTTTAGTCATTAGCAATATCATTAGCAATGCTTCTGGAAGAAGTGTTGCTTTATTTTGATTAGTAAGCAAGACCAACCTGCCATTTGACAGAACTTCCAACCAGCTGGTGTCTCTCTGGTAAAAACCTACGACAGGCAGAATTTGGGTCATGCAGCTGAGCAGCGGAGTAGAATTCCTCTTGCTGTCTCACTGCTGAATTAGATGGGTGAAGGTGATTTTACATTTATTTTTTCTTTGTAAGTTACAGTACAGACATTCTCCAGCAGGTTTTAGGGCAGATCTTTCTTGAAAAAAAGTAGCATTTTCACTTCCCTCTTTTCTAAAGAATAAACTAGGCTAGTAAAAGCGGTGACAACCAGCTCGAAGAGGGCTTTTTCTGTTCCTGAACCAGCTTTCCTAACTGGAATCATGTCTGTTTTCTTTTAGAGAGCACAACAATATGCCAGCGCTGTGTTGCAGGAACAGTGCCGACCTTCTTATGTGAAAAAAGAAATGGGAAAGTTATTTGCGGAGAAATACAGCATGGACATATCTCCCTTTGTAGGAAAAAACATAGACGAAGATGAAGCTTTATTTAAATACGGACCTCCCTTTGGATTTCACAGGTTCTTTGATAAGCTTAAAAATCTCCTCAAACTCTTACCTGAGCATGATCTGCCAGAAGATTTGAAGTCAAAACACTGTAAACGTTGTGTTGTTGTTGGCAGTGGTGGAATTCTTTATGGCTCAGAGCTAGGTCACTTGCTGAATCAGTTCGATATTGTCATAAGGTATGTATTTGCTATTTCTGGCTTCAAACTACTTCAGCTTTACTTCATGAACCAAGGTCGTTTTTTGAGGGGATAATGTCTGCCAACTTTTTATGCAACACATCAGACTATTTCTGAAAGTGCTTATTTGAAATTTACACGTGAATTGATAGCATTCAAAGTCTTAAGAGCAGAATAACATCGTGTTCAAGGCAGGAACTCAGTGTCATTATTTGTGGGCTTCAGATACCAAAAAGCACAGGCATAACTGGAGCAGAAACCAATGGGATCATAGAGAAATAAACAATTGTATTTTTATTTATTCATATATTTAAACTTTCTGAGATAGAAAGGAGTCCTGAAGACTGTCTTTTTCCCTTGTTTGTTTGGGAAGAGCTTACTTGATTTTTTTTAACAGCTGTTTTAAGCACAATAAAAATACATTAGTGTTTCAGTGTACAGCTTGCTTCCACGCTGCAGAGCGTGCTGCTTATCTGTCCTTATGTTCACAGGAACAGTGCATGGTTTCTGTTATTACCTGTATTTGCTAAAGTCCAGAATATGGTCCGTATTTGTGCTTTCTGAATATTGCTGTTGGAGCTGTTCTTTGTATTTTGAATCACGTGAAACCATAAATTTGTAATATAAGCACTTTCATAAACAGCTTTGTAAAGCAAGTCTTAATCCTTTTACAAAGGGAAGAATTGGTACAGCAAGTCAATACCTCTTATACAAAGGTGAACAAACCTCGACATGGAGAGGGGCAGAGAACTTGTGCTAGCTGCTCTTTGAAATTAGGGCTGCCAGCTTGAAAGTGGCTTTCGTGTTGATACAGAAACCGTTGTGAGATTTTTCCTGTTCTGCAGAACTGATGGAGCTGGGTGACACTGTTCTTGTAAGCAGCGTGCTAGCTTCTGATTTCTTTTCTTTGTGAGCTGGAATGATGCAAACCCACAGGATGTGTTGCTTTGCCCTGTGTGTTTGTGAAGGGATAATTTGTGTGCCTTCGCTGTGTATAGTACTCGTGTGTGCGCGTGTGTGTGTGTAAACAAAAGAATGCAGGAAACTGCCTGTGTGTTTTCTTTCCCTTCTGTTAAGATTCTGAGTTGGCACAAGGCAGTGAATGTGAAATTCTGCAATGCTCTTTTAAGTCGCTTTTCTATTCAAGTCCTTCTTTTTGAAGTTTTGCACTTTTGCCAGCTAACCCAGAAATAGAACTGGCTTCTCCTCAAAGATAGAGGATGGCTGAGTGTGAGAGGTGAGGAACATGGAGATACCGAGAAAACACTGTACTCGGCTCTGTCAAAAATAAAAACCTGAGGGCCAGATACAAGTCCTTTGCTTAGTGTCTGATGTTCTGATGAGGTTGTGCACCGTTTATTAAATAGTTTCTCTCAACTTTTTTTTGTTAGGTTAAATGATGCGCCAGTCCAAGGATACACAGATCACGTTGGTAACAAAACGACGATACGGATGACTTACCCAGAAGGAGCCCCGCTTTCTGAGCACGAGTATCCTCCTGCTAGCTTATTTGTGGCTGTTTTGTTTAAAAGCGTTGATTTCAATTGGCTACAAGCAATGGTAAAAAACGAAACCTTGGTATGTAAAGTGGCAGTGGCAAGTACCTATGATTTTGCCGTTTGGTTTTTGTTGTCTAATGCTTAAGAAGTTGACTGATGCCCTATTTCCTGGTTTATTATACTGGGCATCTTTTATGTAACTTTTTTTTTAAGCTATGTCTCCTAGTTACAGTTGGTAACAGCACTCCGGTTAAGCCACATGCTGACAGTAACAGTTTTTTCCACTGATACTGGTACATTTCAGACACCGAGCTACGTGACATATTGAGTGTTTAATAAAGTAGAACTAATTTCACGTTAGGTTTCAGTGACTTGTTTGAATCTGCAGAGCCTGAAATAGCAGTGAGATTTCTGGCTGCTAGTCCCGCATTTTTAACCACTGAAGTCCGTGCTCCTTCAGTGGTAGACTTGCAGTTAATGTGTAACTGAAGAACTGCAGTTGTTAGTTCACATTTGTCTGGGGTCTTCCAGAATTAGTAAATTACTCTTCTCTCACTGAATATTTACAGAAGTGCAGAGATTCCTAAGGAGCTGACAGAAGAGCTCTGTGTTTCCAAACTCTTTAAACTGGTGGGTTTTGCCTCTTTCAGTTTGCAGGCAGGTAGTTTCCCTAAGTTGAAAACCCCCAGCTAGGGTTTTCTGTCCACAGATTGGAAACAACCACTCTACGTTTTTGAGGTAGAGTGAGAAGAAAGCCTGTCAAATTTCTTAACAATATGATGCATAACAGTTAAAGTACTCCAAGTTCCTTTTTTAATTGTGATTTTTTTTTTAAGGACATATGGAAGGCCTGTTTAATATTGACCATGATTCTCTACTACTACTTTAGTCCAGGAATATTGCCTTGTTTTGACTAATCAGGGTATGTTTTGCATAGAGGAGATATTCCCGAGTGCAAATTTGAGAGTTGCTGCTGTCTTAATGATTTTTTAGCAGGGACAAGACGATGTTGGTCTGTCCTGTTAGTCCTGCGGGAACGTGGTACTTTTGCCAACCAGCAACTTTCTAACTTAAGTTGAATCCTTCTCTTGTTGTACAAGCTGTCTGGCTATTTCCTGTGTGAAAAGTTCTGTTTTTTCAAGAATGGCTAGTACGAGGACACCTTTTTGAATTAAAATCTGTTTTTTGGAGATTGAGAATACGGTTGCTTTTTGGCATCTACAACATCCTATGTCAGTGAGTTCAAGTATATGTTTTATGAAAAAAGTACCTTTTATTGAGTTGCGTGTCTTAGGAGCTGAACTAGGGTGATATGCATCCGTGTTATGTAAATACACAACTGAAGAGGAGAAAAGGAAATCCCAGTCTATCCCCGTACCTGGGCTTCTGGTGTGTGGTCCCAGTCTCCTTGTCCTGCTCTGTCAGGCTTGGCTTGCGGATCTTTTCCCGAGCTCTTCCCTTCTTACTGTTTGCATGCTGTAGACGACTAAGCACGATATTTGTGCTGAAAAGGAGCATAAAGAAATGAGTTGCTGCACAGCAACTTAAATTAATCAAAATTTAAGACCAGACTGCCGTGTCTCTGCGCTGTCCCCATCAGTGCCTGTCCCTTCCCACCTTTTCCCTTGTTCTGGTGTTTTTGCTGTTACAGAGCTCCAGTTTTGGGAAGTGCTCTGGAAGCTGAATGTTTTTACTTACTGTTTCAAATATCAGGCTTTCAGTTGGATCAGGTTCCTGTGCAGGCGCTGGTGCTTTACTGAAGCATTCAGAGCACCGGTAGAAAGATGGGACTGCAGCAAAACACATTTTTTACAAACTACGTCAGTTCAAGCTGCTGTGGAGTTGCACCTTGGAGCAGGAAAAAAGCCTGTTCATAAAACACAGGCCTATGTTGCAGCCATGTCAGTTTTACCATGTGTGCAGTGTTACATGTTATGTGGAGAGATGTGTAAAACGAGCCTGATCTAGGTGTGTGTGTGTTTTTTTCATTCGTATGCATCTAATTGACTGCACATGGCGTGAGATCAGAGATGAGTTTGCTGAGTCTAGTGTAAATCCTCCTCTGAAGTGGTACATTTATCACTAGGTGGATGTTGTCAAACAACAGCTGTTCACTTCAAAGCCCGAACAATTGTTTTAAGTCCAGCACTCACTTCAGAATGACCTGGTTAATGTTTGTGGAAAACCGATTCCCTTTCCCATTTCTTCAAATGCTGCTGCTGCTCGGTTGTGCTGGGGAGGGTCCAGAGAACCTGGAGGAGCTGGTGGATATGTTGACCGATTCAACACCACGTTCAGTCAAATATTCAGAAAAAGCAAACTTTCCCCCTGCTACCCTCTGCAATTCCAAATACTTTGAAGGTTTTTCTTCTTCTAGGCCAATTGCTCAAACAGTATGCTGGTATTTCTGAACGAAATCAGCTCTAAGCTCTTTCCTGAGTTTCTCAGCATCAGTGATGAATTCTATAACTCATGCCCCATGTCAGCTGTACACTTCATGGTGTCAGAGTTTCAGTTTGGTTAACTATTTTTTTTTCCTTTCTCTTAGTCTCTGTGGATACGACTTTTCTTTTGGAAGGAGGTTGCTAAGAAAATTCCTTTTACATCGAAACAGTTTCGGATTCTGAATCCAGTCATCGTTAAAGAGACAGCTCTGGACATTTTACAGTTCCCCAAACCTCGATCAATATTCTGGGGTTGGGATAAGGTAAGAAGTTTCATTTTAGGAGAGAAACTGTATAAAAGAATAAAATAAGAAACTGCAAAAAGGTTTGGGTGGTTCTTTCAGTATAGTTCTGTGGGATGTCAGCTGGTCTGAAGTAATGGGAAATTAACGGTCTCTCAGAAGACTTGCATTTTCTCTATTTGTGTAAAATCAGATGAGGATTTCAGTTCGCCTTTTTCAGATGAGGCGTTACGCCTCTGCACGCTGACATGAGGCGGCCTGCTTTTACTGCGCATTCGGATGCAGCAAGGCACAAATTCACTCCAGTAGGGTGTTCACTCACATTTTGACTGGCGTTTAATATTCAAAACAGACATCTGATTGACTGGTGTGTTAAGAGCTGCCCTGATAAGTCAATCCAGAGATCACCTACAGGCAGATCTGTCTCCAGCGTGAGGAAAGCATGAGAAACGATGGGAATTGCTGTGTAGGTCCTAGTGCTCAGCAGCACCGCAGTGAATGCTAAATCCTCCCGCCGTGTCCTGAGCTTTAGCAGTGGGATGGAGCGATGAATTGCCTGATTTAATTGAATCAGCACTGCGTTTAATTGAAAAAGCACTGCTTTTTAGTTAAATTTCAACTATTTGACAAATCGGGCATCAGTAGTTCTCTCGAGCTGTGAGAAGTACTGAATAGCAGTAGCTGTTTTACCTTGTGGGAAGGCTGTTTGTGGTAGCGTGCTGCACAAACGTTTTGAAGGATTTTCACATCTTGGGATGTTGATTTATATAAATAAGGTAATATACTAAGCTATTTAGCTTCCACGTGTATCGGAGTATACTCACATTCAAAGGCTGTTCAGTGAAAAGTAGTTTCCTGAAGAATACTCCTGGAGTGCTGGTTGTCCAAGACTGAAGCAAGCACATATTGAGCAGTGCCAAGTTGTAACTGCCTGTCAGTTGTTTGACTGTTTGGAGCAAGAGCTTACTTGCAGTTAAATTTACCTGGTAATAGGGTGTCTTGCCTTCAGTTTACAGAAAAAAACGTAGCATCGAAAGCCAAAATTACTGCTAAAGGCAAATACTCAAGTTGTTAAGTTGATATTTGGCCCTGAAATGTTTAGTTTCACTTGATCTTTACTTGATTTTTAACTTTAACCGGTTATTATTTTAATTGATACTAATTTTAAGTGAGTAGAGGGACTAGTCAAATGTGTTAAATACTGTGAAGTGTTATAAAACTGGTAAAGGAGAATATGTGAAGCCATTTGAATTCAACATTTTTTTCTTCCTCCCTGCTTTTCAGAATGTGCCCACAATTGGGGTCATGGCGGTTATTCTCGCCACGCATTTATGTGACGAGGTGAGCATAGCAGGATTTGGATATGACCTCGATCAGCCCAGTACTCCTTTGCACTACTACAACAACCTCTGCATGGCTGCCATGAACAGACAAACTATGCACAATGTGACAGGCGAAACAAAATTACTGCAAAAACTGGTCAAAGAAAAAGTTGTTAAAGACCTCACTGGTGGGATACATTGTGAATTCTGCAGCAAAGACAGCTAGTGGTGGAAGTGCCCCGCGGTTGGATTTGATAAATCCCAGAAGCTTCGTTGGAACAACTTTTTCCCTGTCTTCAGTAGCTCTTTAAAGTGTGTATAAAATGGACTCGGAACCTCTGCTGCCTTTTTCTAATGTCAAGTTCAATTTGTTGGACTTTTAAATTTATTTTGATGTTGAATTTTACTTTTGCACGTTACTGTGGATAGCTATGTAAATACAACGTGGAGTTCAAAGAGATCCGTTTAAAATATTTAATGTTTTAAGTTGTGGAAGAAAAACAGTTTTTGTTTTCAGATGTATATGGTACGCACAATGCTAGCCTGAGTTGTCTGACAGCATTCAGTAACTATTTTCCATTGAACTTCTGTCGCTGTGGATCCAGTTCCCGCTGTATGACTCCTTTTCAAAAGAAAAGAAAGGCGTGTGCTTCTCAAGTCTCTCACTTGCAACTTGACCATTTTGTTTCTCCTTCAAATATAAATATTCTTTTGTTTTTGTGCTAATATTTCTTTTGGAAGGAGGAATGTGGGAGTGGGGGTGAAGGAAAAGGAACTGTTGTGGCAACAACTGTCTAGTAAGTACTCTAGCGTTCACGCTTGATGATGAAATCATTGGTGCATTAATGTGTCGGGTTAGAATCCTGCTTTATCATGAGGCACGTTTGGATCCCAGGGAATGTTATAGTGATTTAACCAGTAGGAGGCTTTCACCTGAACCTGGTCTTGGACATTTCCGTTCCTTCAGACCTAGACAATTATTTCTAAATACTTGATTTGCAGCAGGCTTCAGCCACCCCACTTAAAGAAGTGGCTTTAATACCTTTTTTTTTGAGTGACTTGAGATAAAACACTGGTTTGTATAAACCTTCCATTTAGCAATAATAGAATCTATGACTAGGCTAAAATTTCTATTGATTTACTTCACAATCCTTTAGTAATTAATTACAGCTATTGTAACCATAATAGTTTACACTGATGATAACCCGCATGAACTCCAGTGTTGACTGTTTAATCAAAGGGCGAGGCTGAACTATTAGTTTTTCCACATCAACTTGTAAGTCAGCAACTAGCTGAGCGTGTGTAAGAAGCAAATCACAAAATCACCGTGAGAAAATAATACGACCTAGCAGCAAGCTAAATGGCCGTTAAAAGCACCAGGCTTTTCTAAAACAGCAAAAAAAGCAACCGATGTCAATAGACGCTCTTGTGACTGGAAATCAGTGCATTGCAAAGAGACCGGACCGCGCGGAGCTGCCAGCAGGTTTAGTTCCTTCTGGTTCTGTTACTAGTGGAGTAGCAGGCGTGACGGTTACGCAGTCCACTGGATGTGAAAAGTGGTTTTTTGGGGGGATCAAAAGCTTGTTAGCGAATTGATCAAAGTTCTGGACTCTCCACGTAGTGAACATTCCCACTGCTTTATTTTTGCTCTGGGCTAATGTAAAAGCAGTATTGAGTTTAAAATATCCAAGCAACTAATGAGGGAAAGCAACATCATGGTGGTTGCCGATTTTTCAGGGGTTATTGTCTCCACGGCGAGGAGATCTCATGAACGATAATGTTAGACCACAGGAGCAGCAGACTGATTCTGGCCGTTACACTAAAGGGCAATAAAATAACATCAGCTTGTAAAGCAGAATTCTGAAAGAAGTCGTGGACCTCAACTTTCCTAAGTCCCTGCGTGTCCTTGGAAGCCAGGTGTGGATGATAAGCAAATAGGAAAATCAGATTCTTGTCTCTGGCACTGTTTGTGTTTATAGCAATAATATTAATCTAACTTCTCCTCAAAACACGTTAATTTTTGTACTAGCAATAAATTTCTAGTTTGTTTTCCTGTAAGTATAATAATTATATTGTTTAATTTAAAATGTGTGTGAAGAGTTTTATACAGATGGTCTTTTAGTTAATATATTGAAATGTGCTAATTATTTTCTCCTGGTATTTAAACTGGAAACAAAGTACCTTAATTTTATTTAGGTATTAATGAAATTATGGAAGAGTTCAGGATGTGTGCGTTGGGAGGACGTCTTGAATACACCAAAAGCATGCGTTTCAGAGCACTTGATCCCTCACCAGTTTTGCTTTATTCAGTGACTTGAAAAATAATCAGTTGATTAATGTAAATGCCAGTAGCTTTTTGGAGATACGATGTATTTATTGTCAGATTCTCAAATGATGTCGATGTGGGGTTAGATTGTTTTCCCACCAGTCGTATGGCTTGTGATGAAACGTTGTTTTTTGTTGTAGTGTAAAAACGTTGTTTTTTGTTGTAGCGTATATGGCATTGAGTATTCCTGCACAGACTCGACCGTATGTGAAATGGCAGCAAAGTTCGGGTTGCAAAAAGCAATAAACTGATGAAACCACTTTCTATTTATGTATTTGCCTCACAGTTTGTCATTTGTTCGGCCTTGCTTATTAAGGTTCTTACATATTTTACAAATCCAGCTTAAAGTTTCAGTGCGATCCCAGGCACTGGAGAAGATCTCAGGCTGGTTCTTCAGTCTGTCTCCTTTCCTTTGTGCCTTTTTCATACCTGTCATTGGAATTCCATCTCTGGTGCCTGGAAGGAGGGAATCCATCTCAAACCATCTTAACAATGACCATGCCGCATCCAGATTCTTGAAGTTAACGTGAATGCGAATATTTCAGACCGGGTTTTAGCGCTGGCCTTAAATTCAACAATGGGTCTCCTTCCGGAGGTGGAGACAGAATTCTGTGTCTCCTGCTCTGTGCCTCAATCTTGCTGGAGGTGAGTTAACGAGAGAAATTGTGTGTCTGTGCTGCTGTGTCCCAAAACTTAGGCTTTGCAAGGAGTGCATTGTCGCCTGTCCGTATGCATTACTAGTGTTTGTTTAAAAACATCAGCAAAGAATCTGGGAGCTGCGATACGCCTCTTGTGTTGCACAATTCATTGCTCTTGGTAACTGTCCTAGGAGGAATCACAGTTGTGTGTTTATCTGACCTGTGATGAGGCTGACTTTTTTTTTTCCTGGTTCCTGTGCTGGGATTTATGTGTTTTAAACACAGCTTCAACTTTCTCCTCCTTTCACCGTTGAGGTTGTGAGCACTTACGTAATTTGTTAAGCTTTAGTTCTTACCTTTAGGTGAGATAAATAGAAATTCTCACATTAGGACTGATCAACTCTGAAAGCGTTTTGAGGATTTTTAAAACTTGTGAAGCTTTTATTTTATTTTATTTCCAGAATTGTATGTCTCTTTAGAGTGGATGAGCAGCTTGCTTACTTTGGTCCTGTTTCTTCAAACAACCACTGGGAGCTTTGAATTGCCAAGTGTGAATTTACGATGCTGTCTTTCCAAGTATATATGAATCCTGCGCCCAGGCAGTTTATCTGGAGCTGGAGATAAAACGATGCCACCTTGGTAGAGTACCATGGGTGAGGCCACAATTCTTTCGTTACGATCCCACAAGCGTGTGCCAGAGGTACGCGAGGAGAGCGAGTCATTTGTCTGCAGTGTGGGGTAGCACTGGAAGGGGTGGTTTTGGGCTGTGGAGGTGACCAGTTGGCATCAGAAGTGGATATTAAGCACACAGGGCTCTTGGCTGAGATGCTGCTAAGGAACTGGTGAGGACGGGTGGTTCAGCATCTCAGGGTGCTGCTGACTTCAGCTCTCCTGCTGCAGTTGGAGCTCCAGCAGGAGCCGGGAGGGGATGGGAAGAGGCAGTTGTGTAGCACCAGCGAGATCTCTGGTGCCTGTCACCAAGAGCAGATAAAGGCAGAGCCCGTGTACCTCTAGCACAGATTCACTGTGACTTCCTTCCTCCAGTCTGCCAGCAGCAAGGTTTTGTACAAATAACCTGATGTTACCAGCGCCTGGATCTGGAGAATAATGGGAACACGGTGATATTTGTGTCACTGATGAAAAATCCATTGGCTGAAGTGACATACGGCCAGGTCCAAATGTGAACTAAAGGACAGATGTGAAGAGGAACATCTAAGCCCCAATATGAAATGCAACCTCTTTGTTCTGCAGCCTGCCAGCTCTCGAACTGATTGCCTTCCTGAAGCAGCATGGCTCTTGACCTGAAGGCTCCTGAGGCATCTGGGAGTTAAGCTGGTAGACAAGTGTAGGAACGTCCTGGTTGCAACAGGTTTGAGCAGTTTGTCATCAGCCTTGCCCCGTGTCTCATGGGGTGTTGGGAGATGGGCTCCTCAACTTCCTTGGGGCAGGGGCGCACAAAAGAAACCCTTTTCTTGCTAAAAGCAGAGCCCCTTGTTCTCTGCCTCCTTGGCTATTTTATTTTCCCTCAAACGTTCCTGCAAGCAGGGACTGCAGCAGCCACCCCCAGACCCAGGGGTGGTGTGGATTGCAACCTCAGGTAATCAACGCTCACCTACATTTCAGCGTGCCTCCAGCTGCGGGATGCAAGGTGGGCGCTCCTCCTGCCTGACCACAACTCCCCAGGCTGTGTGTGTGCACAGGAACCTCCCTTCCAATCCTGGGGAGGATCAGCAACAGCTCGTGGCTCCATGCTGCTCCCCGTATCGCCCGTAAGGGACCTGCAACATTCCTGCGGCGTGGGAATCCTGCTGCTCGAACTCCACCTTCATTCCTTACACCTTGCTGGGTAAAGCATGTTGTTCCTACGTGCTCAGAGTGACATGACTAGCATTCTTTTTTTAATTAAAAAAAAAAAAAAAGCCTTCCTTCAAGCAGCCCCACGCATCAACCCCACGGAGTTCAAGCTTTACCACGTGTGAATGACCCGCAAGGTCACGACACCTGTGACAGCCCTGGCGGTCGAGCTGCTCGAGCATTAAATCAGCGGTGTTATGACAACTTTTGTGGTTTATATTGATAACGCAAGGCCCAGAGGTGCCAGGACTGAGTTTTCAGGTGGGAGAGTGGAGATGTAGCACCCTGAGGTTTTGCTAAGCTCGCCAGGTGTCTGCCTGTTCCAACTGGATGGCCCTTTTCTGCATGCCCAAGCACTTGTGCTTCACCTTTTTGTAGTTTAACAAAAATAAATAAATAAATAAAACAAATCTTAACCAAAATTCTGCCACCTTACTTCTTCCAGCCTGTGGCCTGGAACTGGAGCAGCTTCCTGCTGAGGTGCCATGCTCCTGCCCAGGATCATCTGCCTGCTTCGTTTGTTTTCCCTCCCTGCCTCTCTTGTGCTCAGGCCAAAACCAACTTGTTTCTGACCTCTGACCTACGCCTTTGTGGAGAACAAAGCATTTCTGTTCAGCGCGGCCGCTCCTACTCCTTTCTCCTGTCCCTGCAGCTCAGCACCCTCGGTATGCGGCCGAGTGTTTGAGCCGCTCGTTGTGAGTGGCTGCCAAGGGCCGGCAGGAAGGTGATGGGTGAGTTGCAGGAAAACAAACCTTTTAATCTTTCTGGCAAAGGAAAGAGAGAAAGCAGACACCGCATAGTTTCCTTAGCCCTTGCTTCCCTCTCCTGCTATGCCTAAAATATTTGCTGTTGCCCAAGGAAGCCACGGGCCCAGAGTACGTAAGCAGTGGCAGGGGCGAGAGGGGAGCAAGAAACAAGGCTCTGTGCAAGCTTCTCCTTTTCTCCATCCTGGTTCTGCCTGGTCCCAGCTAAACCATGCCCACAGCACGCCTCGCACAGGCCACAGCTGTTTCCTCCCCACCACCGCAGCGTGAGTTGGGGAAGAGATGTGAGGGCCTGGGCAGAGCCCATAGACCAGCTGCGGAGGGGTTCTTCCCTGTGCAAGAGCTGGGTTGTTGCTTACGGCTTTTCCCCTGCGTTGTCATCAGTTCTCCTTCCTTTTAGGCTCTTTTTATTTTTTGTTCTTATTTATTTTTATTTCCCCCTGCTGTTTTCCTCTCCCTGTCGCCCAGATGCCCCGTGGGGTTGTGGTGTCTCCCTGCTGTCTTTCCAGGCGCAGCAGCCAGAGCAGCTCTTCTGCAGAGGATCACGGATGTTGGTGAGGGTGCTGGCAATTTTTGGGTGCTCATCTCTTTGTAAGCATGAGAGAAGAGCAGGATCTGAGTCCAGAGCAGTTTTAGGGCCTCTCTGTGCTGCTCTATCCGGGAGAGAAGTTTGCATGTTAGAGTGGTAACTTATCACCTATCCTGCTATGCAAAGTTTGCAAAGAAGGGCTGGTTTGTGCTAATCAAGATTACCATGAGCAGGTTTGGTTTTGGGCCTGGGTGAAGGTCTGGGGTTATTTTTAAGCAGGTTCTTTTCTGTTCATAGTGGCAGCTAATTAGGACAGGTTGCAGCTTATTTCAAAACCCCAAGGGGTTTTCCTCTGCGAGGTCACGAGTGCCTGAACCCTGTGACTATTTCTCTGGTCTGCTTTTACCCTGCTTGATTTCTAACCCTACTCTTCCTTCTGAGGGGACTGTCCCTTGTGTTGCCAGCCAGCAATTCATCCTGGTGCGTTCCTGGGCCTGGCTGCTGCTCTGGGTGGATGGAGGGCAGTAGCTCAGGCAGATGTTTATAGGATTTCACTGATTCTGCTGCCATAGAATCATTAAGGTTGGAAAAGACCTCCAGGATCATCTGGTCCAACTATCCCCCTGCCACCACTATAGCCCACTAAACCATGTCCCTAAGCACCATGTCCAACCCTAAACACCCCATGGGACGGTCATGAGCCGTGTAATGGCTCACGCTCAGGCTGGATTAGGAATTTCAGTGCTTTGAAACAGCTGGGTACCAGGGAGATGCCCCCAAGCCATACAGCATCCCTGGAGCTGCAGAGGCAGAGCTGAGCCTGCTGAATTTTATGCCCTGCTATAGAAGCAGACGCAGCTCAATGGTGCGTTAAAGTAGAGCCAAGGAGGGCTGAGCCTGAGGGAAGCATTTCTTATTTGCAGAGGACTGGAAATAAGAAGCAGGCTCGTAGCCCCATCTAGTGCTTGGAGAGAGCTCTGCTGCCAGCCGGGATGCGCACAGGCTTGGTGAGATCTTCCTCCAGCTGCACTGCACCACTTGTAAGGGTAAAAGCCAAAAAAAAAAAAAAAAATCCTTCATCGCTAATGCAACACGCCTGTGCTGGGTGCCAGAAGTGCAGCCTAAAGTGAAGGCTGCAGGGATGAGCAGTTTTCCTTGCTCTGTGTGCAAGTGGAGCTTGCATAATGCCTCGCATCCCATCACTGTGTTAATTACAAACAGACATTGGCACAGCCACCAGCTGTTAAATAGGCTGCGACCCAAGGTGGCACATGTTGCCCTAATCCCTGGCTAGCACTCTCCCAGAACGGCAAAAATGCCTCTTAAATTATTTTATTTATTTATTTAATTAATTTTAATTAATTAATAAAATAATTTTATTGTATGCTTAGTTTTTCATCTGCATAGGAGTAAACACAGCAAAACCGGTACCTGACAATATTTCTAAATTCCCTTTCCTCGGACCTGAAGCCATGGGTGGTAAGGGAATTCTTCCCTGAGGCATGTGGAAAAAGGCAGAGGTGGTGCCAGGAGGATTTCACGTGTGGTTTGATGAAGGTGTGGGGTTTGAGTTCATGGTGGAAAATCTCTGGGGAAGTCCAGGTGTTTGGTTGGGGACCTAGACAAGCTCCTTGTCTGCGTTGTCTGAGGAACAGCGTGGTCTGGCTGGTGAAATGGCTTAGTGTGTAATGGTGAAATGACTTAGTGTGTAGCGGAAGCTGTTTGTGGCACAGGCTGAATTTGGTGCCATGGTTTGAGCTGGGATCTGGTGAGGCTGCATCTCAGTGCTATGTTCAGCTTTGGGCCCCTCAGTACCAGAAGGTCATCGAGGCCCTGGAGCATGTCCAGAGCAGGGCTATGAAGCTGGTGAAGGATCTGGGACATAAGTCCTGCGAGGAGCGGCTGAGGAAGCTGGGGGTGTTTGGTCTGGGGAAGAGGAGGCTCAGGGCAGACCTCATTGCCCTCTGCTACTGCCTGAAAGAAAGCTGTGGGTAGATGGGGGTCACCCTTTCTCACAGGTGATAGGACTAGAGGGAATGGCCTCAAGTTGTGCCAGGGGACATTCAGGTTGGAAATGAGGAGACATTTCTTCTCAGAAAGAGCAGTCAGGCAATGGGATCAGTTGCCCAGGGAGGTGGTGGCATCACCGTTCAAGGGTGTTCAAGGAAAGGATGGGCCTGGTGCTAGTGGAAATGGTTTAGAGGTGACATTGGTGGTAGGGGGGTGGTTGGACCAGATGGTCTTGGAGGTCTTTTCCAACCTTTATGATTCTATCTGAAGTGGAAGAAATCATGAGACACAGCAGTTTTATGACAGATCTTCATTTCTCTGGCCATAGGAACATGCATACAAGACCACTGATGCTTCCTCCTGCAGCCCCCACGGATGTACAGGCTGTTGTTCACAATTCCCAGAGATCTGTGAAGAGCAGGAATCCTCTGGACCTGAGATAAGCTGAGGTTTATCTGCATGGGCAGCTGTACTAGAGGGGACTTTACAGAGCAGTTAACCACTCCAGCACACGGTGGCTTCCCACAGGTATGGTGTTGTAGGACAGAAGGTGTTGTGCCAAAAACAGTGTGTGAAGAAAAGCAGGAGCTTTTCTTCAGCCAGCTTGCGTGATGTGAATTCACCCCAGAAATTTTGTGGAGTGAGGGCAGATGGAAGGGAGCAGTCTCCAGCCTTAGAGCAAGCATTGCCGCATGTACTGGGCACTGCTCCATTTCCCAGGGAACTGGAGTGACGCATGGAGGTCTGTCCAGGCCTCTCCATCCCACCAGAGGGACTTGGAGGGCAACCAAAATGCTGAGACACCCGAAAGCATGGGTACATGAGTGAAAGCAGACCAACGGTCCTGAGAAGACCATGCAAAGGGTCAGAGAGAGGGAGTGATTCCCTTCTTCCTTCTGCATCATCCCAGACACAAATAGCATCCTGGGGCGTTCAGGTTCATCACAAGAAGATTTTTCTAACATGAGATTAGAGAAGGGTTGGCCTGGCTTGTGCAGGGAGGCCATGAGGTGGTCTGGCACTGGGAATTTGAGGGCAGAGTGAGAGCAGCTCCAGACAGGATGGTTCCAGCTGTACCTGATCCCACCATGGGCATGGGTTTAGGTGCCCTGTGGGGAGGAAGGGATTGTCCTTTCCAGCCCCCTTCTATCTGCCCTTCTGGCTAGAAGCATGATATTATGCGCTGATGCTGAGCTTGCAGTTACTCACCCTTCTTCCTCAAGGATTTTCAGCTCTGCTTACACAATGTGCTGTGAAAAAGCAAAACACAGCCATAAAGCTGGGGACAGGTCTGCCCTGTAGCTAAAAGAGGATGCTGGGGGCAGACAGGAGGGAATTAAAGGCTCTTGAATCAGAAGGAGCTGTATGTCAAATCCCACCCTGACCAAAATTAGAGCTTTAAATTTTAGAGCCCTAACCTGCTCTAAAATTCCCATCCTTGGAGAAAGCGGTTTATCAGCTTGCCGAGGCTGGTATTTCATTAGAGATCTTCAGGTATGTTTGAGCACCAGGGCTTCTCTTCTGATTGTGTTGGTGACTGGGAATGTCATCTGAGGCGAGGAGATCTGGGGACAAAAGCAGGTTCCACATTGTGCAAACTCACCAGTAATAAGGATGGGTCGATAGCGACTGCCCCGTCTGATGTCCCTGGAGAATCTCTTGCTTGTGTTGGAAGGACCACTGCTTTTCCTCTACACCAAACTTTCCGATTGCTGTGTTATTTCCTCATTTAATATGGGAGAGAAGAGAGTTAAAACGTAGTTGGTTAAATTATGGGACTGCAAAACTCGAGCGTTTTTCCCAAGCTGCTTATCTCTGACCCTCAGCCCAGTCCTTGGCTATAAAGGGATTATGTGCATACCACTCCTGGGTTTGTTTTGGGACATGCTTGGAAGCGGGACCCCAAGTTATTTCTTCTTGGCATCTCATGAGCCTGCTGTGCTGTAAGCTCCTAGGGGATGTTGCCTGTCCCTGGTCTAGCACTTGTGACAGTTGAGTTTCTCTCCCACCCCCTTCTGAACTGGCTTTCTTCTGGTTACAGCAATGCAACGACACCTTTTGTGCCCTTGCTCCAGCTGGCATTGCTTGGCGGTCTCACCCTTTTAACCCAAAGCTGATTCCTAAGCATCCATGGGCTGGCCAGGGCTAGTTGCCAGGTTAATGCAGCTCCCCGTGAGCAGTTCACTTCTGTAGCCTGGATTCGCACCCCTCTCCCTCCAAACAGCTCTTCCCAGAGCAGGGTTTTGCTGTCATTTCTCTCTGTGGCCCACGAAAAGAGAGAACTGCCATAAAATGATCGCACCTGGTAGCACAACAACCTCCTGAGGTACCTGTGAAGAGATCCTGATGTTGGGCCCAGCAGATGGCAGCCATCAACGTGCAGAGCTCCAAATAAAACATGTCCCCATGCGGCTTTTGGTCCTCTGACGGAGATGTTTCCCAGCACGATGCTGCCCCAAAACATGGGAGCCAAGAGCACGTCCTGAGGCGTCAGGGCTGGGAATGCTGAGTGCAGCACATACACCTGGAGGGGGTTTTTCTGGTTCAATGAGAAGTAAATATTGCCCAATTCATCTCATCAAAGGGCTGGATGAAAGGAAGAGGAGGTCTAACAGCTGAAACCCCAAGCCAGCGGTGTGCCCCAAAGCCTGCAGCCATCCCTTGTGCTGCCAGCCCGCTGAGAAGGCAGTAAGGATGTGTAGGGTTTTGTTGTGCAGCACCCCTGGGTGCCCCTGAGAGCCTTTGGAGAACACTTGGGATGGAAGGATCTTTTATCAGAGGTTGAATTTTGCTTTTGCAGGGTCTCTGTTTCACTGCGAGGACATTTGAGATGGGTAAGAGAGGACGGGGCTGCCATGCCCGCACCTGGCTTCCCCCTGGTTCTCACACAAGCTGCTGCTGCTGCTTTGAATGACAAATGAATTTCTTGCTTGTGTGTTTTCTCTCGTTTCTTTCTTCTTCAGCAGGAACAAAGATTTTTTGAATAATCTTTTTTTTTTTTTTTTTTTTTTTTTCCCTGAAGGAACAAAGGCTCCGCAGCCTGACCTCTGCCCGTTGGCCCCTCAAGTAGCTCCTGGCCAATTCCAAACAAACGTTACAGATGGGGAGAGCTGTGAAAGGGATTACAAGTTCATAAACAATGTAAAAACCTGTGCCTGGACGGGGGAAGAGAAGGGTAGGTCATTTCCTACCCTGTTTTGGCCAGCTGGCTCTGGCTGCAGGAGGGGCTGGGAATCCAGGCTTGCTTAACTTTGCTGCTCACAGAGCTTCTAACTCTTTCTTTCTTTCTTTCTTTATTTATTTATTTTTCAGGTACAATTTTAGGAGGGACTTTAGTGATCCAGAAGCATAGTCCAGGGCATTTTTTTTTTTTTTTTCATTTTGTTTAGAAAATGTAATCTTGAAATTACAACAGGGAGTCTTTACAGGTAGTTTTCTTTTCACACAGGGGAACAGGAAGATTTGATGGATTCCTTGCTAGGGATGAGCAGGGGATTGCATTGGGGTCAGGAAACACAGCCAGCCTCATCAGCAGGTTGTGCTGGAAGGGGATGGAAGGACCACACTCACCTTCTGTTGCCCTTCACGTTGTGTTTGCAGAAGTGCTTGGATGCTCTTGCTGCTGTGACTTTGCAGCTGGAGCTGCTGCTCCTTCAAAGTCTTTCAAACCGATGTGAAAAAGGCACTCCTACTGACAGTCACACTCTCCTTGAAATGCCTCATTTATGGGTTTTCTTCCTGTAGACAGGGATATAAATCAAAAGTGACAAGCTGAGTGCTACTTCAGCGCCCATGTTGTGGGGAACCTCATAAAGTCCTTAGCAGCAGCCAGGAGATCCCAGGTTTGGCTGCGAGACCTCAGCCCATAAAAGTTCCTGGGAGAGCTCATGTGTTTTTTCCCCCCAAGTGAGAGGAAACCTTTTTCTCTGTCTCATTTGTTGCTTCTACCCATGCCAGATTTCCCTGTGCAAATGTGTTTCTTTTCCTTCACACCCTCAAATATACTTTCCATTGATCATCACCCAGCTCTGTGGATTTTAAATCCTGGATCTCAGCGTTGCAATAACCTCCTTCCAGACGAAAAGGAAGGATGAGGAGCTAACAAGCTGTGGCTCTCACTTCTTTATCAATTATGGTACTTCCTAGGCTCTGTGGTTAGAGAAGTGCAGAGCTCAGGAAAAATCCCAGAGGACGAGCTGGCCTCAGCATCAAGGATTTCCTCCCTGAGATGAGCTAACTGGTGCTGCGCTCCCCAAAGTAAGCATCTCCCCCTGATTTATGTGACTGTGTTGCATTTTTATTTTTATGTTACACACCTCATTGAAGGGGCACAGAGTTCTCATGGAAAGTGCAATCGTTTTCTGGAGGTTCTCATGGAAAGTGCAATCGTTGCTGCAGAGTATTACCGAATCCAAATACTTAACACAATTCAAAAAGAGGAAGGATGGGTTGCATTAGTCCAGACCTGTAGGGATTATGCTAGCAAGTTTTGGAGCAGATCTGGATCTGGATGGCGCTTTCAGGCCATAACTGTTCTCTAGTGCTTAGGACACCCCCATGTGCAAGACATTCCCTTACATCTGCCTCTCCATTGTCCCCTTGCACCTTCCTGTGCTGGAGGAAGCACGGCTCTGATGCAACATGTGCTTTATTTTCTTTGCTGTGACTGAAATTTCCATTTGTGGTGTGTGTAGACCAGCTGAAGTGTTGTGAGATGCTCCTGAAAAATGTCCCAGCTCTTGCAGACAGACAGGTTCCTCTGATGGCCACCATAGCTATGTCCCTAGTACAAATAGAGCCATCAAAGGGGACAGGAGGAGTCTGCAGGCAACACAGGAGAGCGGTGAGAGGAGCAAAACTTGCAACTGCCATCCTCTGCCTGTGTTCTGGGATCATCACTTTGCCCTGGGGAGAGGGAAGGAGGCATTTGGTACCTAAACAAGAGTGAAACACTGCTGAGAATCAGCCCCTGAGCCCCATGATACAAGTGAGTCCCCCCATCCATCTATCCATCCATGGTGGAATTAGAGATGACTCTGACTGGAGTATTTAGAAAGCTGGCACATCAGACCAGTTTTTGAACTGTAAAATCAAATTTCATTAAATTTTCAACAGGTTTCTTGCTAGTGGGCAGTCCTTCCATGGTGTTAATCAGTTAATCAGTGTCACTGCATATGCAAGACTTAGGCTTCAGCAATTCTGTATGCACTAGCTGTGAAAATATGATGCTGGTGGATGCAGTGAGCACTGGTGCCTGTGTCTTGGTTGCTTGTGGTCACCCAGCTCAAGGTGGTGACATCTTTTTCATTTTTCCTTCTTTATGCATGATGTTTTCTGCTACCACTCAATTCCCAGAAGAAAAAGGGTATGTGTAGGGGAGGTCTTCTCTGCTCCTGATACTGTGTATCTTGTTTTATTTGTTTTGCCAGCCATCTGTCTTGTATTCTGGAGGGAAAGCTCTGCCTTTTTGCAGCCACTTGTGTTTATCTTGTCCTCCCTCCGGCAACTTTTGTTTCCTAGGTGCCTCCTAAGTGCACCTCCACCACCTCAGCCTGCCACTTTGGTGAAAGCAGCGCTCGTATACACATGCCAAATCCCATCTGAGCATGCCATCAGCACTACAAAAACCTGAGTGTAAAATAGTTACAGCATTTTATTAGGCTTAAAGCAAGTTAATGCTGATTTTTCAATGTACATAACTCACAGGTGTCTCTGTTGGCTATGCAGGCTCTGTGCATCGGCCCACCACTGCATTGCTGGCTGCTCCGCTTTGCATTTCGTCTTCGTGGGGTGCGAGGACTGGAGCTTCCCTGGGAGCAGGGCCAGGCTTGCATCCTCCCCTCTCCACGACCCGCGCGTGTCCCACTCGGTCCCGAAGCCTCGCAGCTCCCCGGCAGAGGGCAGTGACAGACAGACGGACGGACAGACGCCCGCACGGCACAGCCAAGCTCTATTTTGCTCTGTTTTGCTCCAGCCAGGGATGCCGAGCCAGTTAAGCTGTAGCATAAGCCGCATACTTAGCTGCTTTGCTGGAGCAGGCCGGCTGCTCAGGAGCTGGCAGGATCAAGGCTCGGTCTCCCGTTTCCCCAGCTGACGGGGACGGTGCCGGAGGCTCCAGCCCGTAAAATCGGAGCTCGCTGTGGGTCTCTGGTAGGACTGGGGTGGGTTAAAGAGGTCTCTGCAGGATGCTAAGTCTTGCACAATTCTTGGTCAGGGAGGATTTGTCTCTGACATAATTTATTTGGAGCGAATGCGGAGGGTTTGGGGTTTGTGGAGGCTTATTCTGACCGTAGGTTTTTGCCTGGTCACTTGGGAGGTGATGCCAGAAGAAAACTACCTCCCCAAAAAAGTGCGTGAGGATAATAATTGCCTTTTTCCTTTCCTAGCCACCTCTTCCTCCCTTTCCTTTCCCTGCTGGCCTCAGACCCCCTTCCTCAAAGCCCTGCACAGAAACAAATGCACTCAACCTCAACCTGTGTGTTTCATGCACTGACCCACCAGTGGGTGAAACTTGAAGCAGGACAGCTCAGATAAAACATCCAAGAGGGAAATCCAGGAGGGTCTTGCTATAAATTAACTCTCTCCTGCTTTGCCTCGAATCCTCCAGCATCCTCCTTTTACTGTTCTTGTGAGGTCTCGGAAGCTGTGCAGCACTGGGCCTGGGGATTTAGATGGGAGACCTCCAGGAGCCTCGGGTTGTTGGGAAACAAGTCTTGGAGGCTCACTGAGGGGCATTCTCCTCTCTTGAGTCAGTGTTGAACAAGCGCCCATTCCGGCAGCAGATGTCATGTTTCAGCACTGTCGTTCTGGCACCCAAAAGCTCTGCGAAGTTAAAGCCCATCTTGTCAGCATCAGAAGCGCTGAGATGCTCGGGGTGCCTGTTAAGAGGAGAGGACACGGCCCCATCACAGTGCTCAGTGACAGATGGGACCCTTGTGCTCAAGGTTAGAACAAAAAAATGTTTTATTTTTAATCCAGCGATGGTCAGGCGAGGCATTGCCGGAGGAAGGAGCTCTGGGAGGAGCGATTGAGGTCTCCTTGTGCGTTTCTCTTTGGCTTGGTAGCATTGAGCTCATGGTGGCTGGTCCTGCTTTTTTCTCTGAGGGCTGCCTCACCCCTCTAACAGTGCCTGTTGCTCTTGCCTATCTCCTGCTTTCTCCTGAAAGCAGAGTATCTGTCCAGTCTGTATTTGCACCAGATTCTTCCCTGTGGGCAATATTATTGCTGATTTACACCTGATGATGCAGAGCAGAAGATGAGGATGTTCTCCTCAAGCAGGAGCAGGAAAAGTTACACCTAGAGTGTTCCTTCACTTGGGTAAGCTGGATGCACGGAGGGACCAAGCTCCAGAAGTGAAGGGCTTTGTCTTGCTGAGCCAACAGAAGGAGCTTAACTCACCAGAAATTTACCCTCCTGAATGTTTCCAAGGACACCCTGAAAGTCACCAGAAGCTGCAGACAAATCCAGACCTGCTTGCACAGCACAATATGGAGCAGGGAAATGTTTATGCCTCAGAGCAAAGAGGCAGCATGATGTAGATCCTTTTTTTAATCTATGGGTCCTGTGCCAGCACAAGGGCCTAAAGGTGAAGGGGGTCTTGCTCAGTGGCTCTGGGCTCCGTGATGTACAGGCTGGAGGGATCCAGAACAAGGAAGATGTAGAGATGGATAACTCTCTTCCTCATCAGAAATGAATAAATCAGAAGGGAGGGTGGTTTTACTCTTCTTATAGTGCTGGGAACATCCTGGCCTCTGGGGCCTGACCTTAATAACTCAGTGACTCCAAATGGTCCATGGGCTTACATGGCTGGGGACAGAAATTGCACCCATTGCTATGTATGTTCTCCCGTAGAGGCTTCCCACCAGTGGGGAGTTAACCAGTGACCACCAGTGCTTCTGCAGGGGTATGGCTATGCTCCATTTCCATCCTCTATTTTTGTTTTTTCCACCTTAGGGAGAAATAAGAAGCCCGATAATAGATTTTTCCCTGATTTCATCCCCAGACTGACGTGGGTGGAAAGGCTGCAGAGATTGCTAAGGACACATCTGAGTTTTTTTTTTTGGGGGGGGGTCCTAGAAATCTGGCATGAGCGCCTCGAGCTGGGTCTGCTTTGTTTTAAAAGAGAACGTGAGCTGCTGGGGCTGGCGCGGTGGGATGCTGACAACACCTGGCAGAAGGGCTGTGCTCAGATCAGGACGACTGCATGTGTTTAATTTTGAGCTGGAGGAGGAGAACTATGGTGAGTCCTGGGTCAGTGACAATGAAGTCTGGACTCCAGATGTGCAAAGCCTGGCAGTGCAAGACGGGAAGGCTGTTTGGAGGAGAACATTTTGGAAGTCTGGGGGAGTGCACAGTGGGATACTAGATCTCAAATTAAATCTTCAGCCAAGAAGGGAGGAATCTAGCAGCAGTTTTATCAGGCTGGGCTACTGCAGGAATTGCTTCAGCTGCAGGCCAGGAGTGTTGCTGAGAAATTGGCTCCAGCAGCAGCCTTATCTGATGGGTCAAGGCAACGGCTTCCAGATTTTGCAGCTCAGTTCACCCAAACTCAGGGTGATGAGGCAGCGAGCTGGCCGCGGGTTACTTGCTGAACTTTGGTAGGTGCCCAGCATTGAGTGGTGCTTTCAACCAAAGGTTGTGTGTAGTGGGAATCAGTGCTGCAGAGACAGCAGGGATACACTGCTGCCAAAAAGCTGCTGAGCATCTGTCAGTTTTTGAAAGCTTAACTATCCTGATTGACTTACCCCTGCGGACGGCAAATGGGGAGGAGGTTCTGGAGCAAATGAGCAGCGGGGGCTCTTTAGATGTAAAATTTCATGCTTAAACGCCAGCTATTGATGTAGTCAGCTCCTCGGATACGAGTGTGAGATGACTGAGGATCACTGGAAAAAACAGGCAGCATCTCCTGCTGCAAGGTCTCCTCTCCCTGCACAGCCACATCTGCTACTGCTGCACTTGGCAGGCGTTTGGTGACACGAGTTGTCACGGCCTCTGTGCTCGCCACTGATGAGGGATCCATTTCCTGAGCAAAACCCAAGCATTTGACAGCACCCTGGCTGTCATCGTGCGTGGCGTGAGAAATATGCAAAATAAAAATATGTTTTGAGTCTTTTGTGACCCCTAAAGATGATATAGCCTTAAAACCTCAAGAGGGAAGGAGCAGCTTGAATTCAGAATAGGTTTTGAAGGGAATGTGGTGAGGAAGAAGACAGCCAAAATACAACACAAGCTCTGTGTTTTTTGCATTTTCTGTGGGGCAAAAATGCAGGTGGGAAAATAAATACACATTTTTATTACTGCCATTTTAAAGGGTGTGAATTTGGAGTGGTGTGCACTGTTCCCAAAGTTCAGAGCCAACCTGTTGGCTTGCAAGTGGGTGTCCATCAGGGACTTGTTCATCACTCTGGACCTAGAGTGCATCATCTTCATAGGCTATAAAGAAAACACAGAACTGTGAGACAACTAATTAAAATTACAGCTGGATAGGATGAAGCCTGTGCTCTGAGGTCTGAAATGTTCTGACTCTCAGGAAGCACCACATCCACCAGCTTTTATTAGTATTACTTATCCCTGTTGTCCTTGGCGTGGCCCAGAATCCTATTGCATGAGGCATCGCCCACATGTCCTGTTGCCATTCTGCTCCTGAGTGATGATGGAAATGCATCCAGGAACCTCATAAAAGTTAAGTTTTGCTGTTTAAAGATTGCTGACATCAGCAATGATAAACCCTGAGTGAAGCTCCGGCTCCAGGCCCTCCACCACAGACCCAAGGAGGGGATCCCATGCTGGTCCTGGCTCTGACACCCGCCTCCCTCCTCCTTTGCCCCAGGCTCTAGCTGACTGCAGAGGACCTAGTAAATTCAGGAGTGGTTTCTTGGCAAGAAACTCCATGCTGTGTGTGTGCTGTATGACAGGAGAGTTGGTACCCTGCACCACAGAACTCACGATGCAGCATCTCAGCTCAGCCCTGTGATCACCTCCTTTCCTTCAAAGCCATCATAGCTTGGCAGGGAGCTCCCAGGAGAGCCTTGGGAGCAGGTTTTTGAGAGTGGGTGCTGTGGGGACCTTCCCACCAGCAGGTGTGAGGCAAACAGCCAGGCGACAGCTCAGAGCAGAGCAGGGAATGGGGCAAGCCCTTACAAGGGAATGTACAGTATGCCGGGCACACGCGGGCAGTGGCCATCAGCAAGTACAGTAGCAGCCTGGAATAGCTTGGCCGGGTAGCCCTGCATGAGAGAACGGTCCTGAAATAGGGCTGATAGTCTTGATGTTATTTTTGTTGCGCTGGAAACCACAGCCCTGGCACCCTGCATGGCTGCTGGCTCCCAGGTGGCTGCACTGGGGCACATGGCCCTCTGCATCCCAACGTGAGCTGCCGTCCAGCAGTGAGAGGAGGGGGTTTTGAAGGGAAATGGTGAAGGATTTCTAAGAATAAATTGGAGCTTGCAATGCTCTGAAAGGAAACAATGTGTGCATGGTATGCCTGTGATGCTGAGGAGCAGAGACTGAGGAGAGGGGCCCATGGATGCTTCTGTCAGAAATATCTCCTGAAGTGACAGTCTCCACTAGTTTGAAAGCTGCTCCCTCAAAAACCCTGGGGCTGTAGCTTAAATCACTTAAATCTATGAGGTTTGAGGTCTAGTGATCCATTTTAAGTCAAAATCCCTGATTTTCATAGCTCAGCATGAGGCAATCTTTATCTGATGAATGCTCATAAGCAAATTTTGCAGAAAAAAAGAAGGTGTTAAGCCTAAAATTTCATATAGGAAAGTTGGGAGGAAAGCTGGGCCAAGCTTCATATATGAAGCAAAGCCTGACATGGGTCTTCAAAATGCATGACCACTCTTCCAAGACAATGGTGATTTCCAGACTGCATGTTCCTGCGTGATTGGAGTAGGAGTGAAATGGGCTCACTTGCTATCGTTAGGTTTCAAGGTGGGTCCTTTTTTCTTACTGCACTGGAAGAGATGTGTAGCATGGAAATTGAAATTGAGTTGGGATTAAAACGTTGGGACTTGTGAGTCTTCAAATAGCTCTCCAGAGTTATGCTTGGGCACGTGGCAGACCCACCTATTGAAGTCCCTGCAGAGGAGCTTCATAGTGGTAGGGAAGTAAGGTGTGATCATAAAGAGGAGAAACATCCCCAGAAATAGAAGCACACTTAGCTGTGGTGTGCCCCAGCTCTGCTCTTTTACTTATAGTGTACAAAACGCATTGAGGCATCACAGGTTCCACAAAGTCCCATATATGAATTCCCCGTCTATTGCTGCCTGAGTAAAATGTCATGGCTCAGTTATGCTGTGAGCTGCTGTGTGCACTTCCAAATTAAGCTATAACTTGCTGAAACACCATCAACGTAGGCACAAGAAGAAATATTTGTAATGGGTTTGTCTCACCCATGTCTTGCTTCTCTTTTTAAGAAGCCAGAATTTGGTTCCTACCTTTGGAACTGGCATCCAGGTTTCTCGTGCAACTCCTCACCCTTTGCTTAGAAGAACTAAACCCCTCCCATGGCCCTCCCAGTGAACTTTCTGCCTGGAGACCCTGAAGCTGTGACTTCATTTGGAGCCTGAAGGGGCCAGCTCTGGACTGTGTCAGGCAGGATGTCCTGGGACTCAACGTCTTGAAGAGACGTGATGGATAGTAAAGAAAAAAAAAAAAGAAAGAAATAAAATGCCATTTTTGTTTCATTTCCCAAAGGCCTCCTTAACACCGTTTCATTTTGAAACAAAAATGTGCAAGAGCTGTGTGCTGGAAGGGGAAGATAGTCTCAATTCACAAGTGTGGGGTTAGCTCCTGGACTTGTGTTACTCTCCTTCAGGGTGTGCGGTGAGGGGGAGAAGTCTTCAGGCCACGCAAAATGGAGAGGACTTTGAGATGCCCCCTGCCTTCATCTCATTTGTGAGGAGTGGGAACATGTTCCTGAAGTCTGCAAACCAAGTGCATCTGAGGTGAAAATGGCTTTGGGGTAAATATTAAGCTTGTAATACACAAGCTATTGCACAGTTAATTGTTGCACAGCTGCAAGAGTACATTTATCTCAGTCAAATTCAGTTATTTTTCTCCTGATGTAGCTGTAGATGTGGTGGAGTCTCTCATGAATCTCTTAGTATTAGGTGAGCTACATGAAATGGATCCTCTCCTGAAGGTCCCTCATCCAATGTCTCTTACACCTGATATAATTGCTAATATTTTCTGAGTCTCCGATGGTCAGAAAGATCCTGAAAATACTTGAATACAGTTGGCCAGAAGAAGAGATTTGGGGAGTTTAATGCAAGATTATTCTGTGCCTGTGACTTTTATTGAACCATAACATGCCATGAGTGCTCTGCTTGGTAACAGCATTCCCAGGTTCTATCCTAAATTTATGGAGGACTTGAGAGCAATATATGAATTCTAAGTTCATAGACCTTTCACCTACCCATCTGCCCTGACTTGGCTTTATGGAGGAATTTTTGAAAATTTGGTCAGATTAAAACATCCCTAGTGAACTTCATGTGCTAAATATGTAGTATATGAGGAACATATGATATGGGGTGTGGTAGGAAGGGTTTATTGGCTCTCACTTTGGATAACCCCAATAAAGCAGAATGAGTAAGAAAGATGTAAAAGATAATGGAGCCTAGAATTTCTTACAGAATGGATCTGAGTTGCAGTACCTGAGTTATCTAAAGTATAATCAGGTTATCTAGGTATGTCAGGGAACCCATGTATATTTATGCATCATATGTATTTAGGCAGAAATCTATTTCTGGAATCTTTTCAAAAGTGTGATCTTACAATGGGGTCTTTTGGTAAATCTTCAGCTGCTAAGCCAGAGCTTTCTTGTGGCATGAGAAGGAAAAAAATAATATACAATGAATATAACTTTTGGAACACCTAAAATTTCCCTCCAGTAGATGTTGTTCAGTCTTCTGTCACTATTGAGAGATGGTGGGAAGTGTTCAGAGCTCCTCAGGAAAGCTGGGCTCTCCCCTTTCAGCTGCCACTTGATGCTTCAGGGGGTTGCATCCCTTCTGCAAGCGCTATCCATGCTGGAAGGGAGATGGGACTGCCAATGCCATGGCCGTGCCCAGCACTGCTGTGCCAGGACTGTGCTGCAGCTTTCCTGTCCTTCTGAAAGCAAAGGGAAGGACCTCTCAGTTGTGTTAGGGACCTCTCCTCTCCTAATGTTAGGCATTTGTTCCATCTTTGTCTTTGGAAGGCCAGGGTAGTGACATGATGGTTGCAACCAGGATGTGCTATGTTAGTGGCTCTTGACAGTAGGAAAACTAAGTCTTGTCTTCTCCAGCTCATCTGCTGGGGTCCCATCATTTCCTTACTGTAGGATGAGCACACTGGTCCAACCTCTTCCTCTTCAAGGCAGCAATCTCCACTTTTACTTGCTCTTTGGAGAAGACATAGCATAGCTCCGTGGAGCAGAGATCATGGTTCCTCATCAGTATGTTTTGCAATAAGTCCTGGTGAGCACCAGCACAAAACATGCAACAAAAATGGTCTCACTCATGAAAAGCTTTCAGTAGGCTTTTTCTCCTGAGCTACATTTTCAAACAGTGTAAGTCAAATCCAGCATCTGTAGCTCTGTCTCTGTATTTGCCTATGTGTCTAGCGTAGAGGTACCTACACTCTCATAAGAATGTGGGACATGGAACTAGGAGGTATCACTTGGATGCGTACCGTGATGGTTTGTGTTTCAGACGGAAGCAACATTCAGCCAACCCGTGTACACCCCACATCTTCATTAACTTAGTCGGAGCTATCTAACCAAAAGGCGTTGTGTGTCTTGTAGGCCTTACTGCTGTTCCAGGCAAAAGTCTCTCAGAGGGTTGTCTTCTTTCTCTAATTTCTTGCCTAAATTTATTCCTGGCCTCTACATACCCATTTGTTCCTGCGCCAACATTGTCTTTTAGCTTCAATAGCTCTACTGCCTCCCTGGTGCTTGCTCCTGATGTATTTATAGACAGCAACCATGACCCCTCTTAGCTTTCATTCTGTGGCCTAAATGAGCTTTTTTTAGGAGATGACTACCTTGGGAGCAGAGATGTATAGGCACATCTCAGCTGGCCTGGCAGTGGCTGGTGCTTGTGGCAGTCCTGTGCTGTTGGGGCAGAGTGGGCTGTGGAGCTGTAGTGAAGAGCCACAGGGCAACCTGAGCAGGCCAAGTCCCTCTTGGGACCTCCTAGGAGCCACCCTAGCATGAGAACACCTAAGAGATATGGTGTCCATGACATTAAATGTAGTGCAGTCATGCTGCCTTCGTGCTACATCCAAGAGTAAGCTAAAAAATTGCTAACGATTCAGGCAGAAGCTGTGCCAATGTGTAAAGAGCAATGCACAGCCCATTGGTGAGAAGCTCTGAAGTGAATTGTTCTACTTTTTCCCTAAGACATATAAGAGGTTGTGCAAGCATGAGATCAGACTGAGGTTTCCATTCAGAGATGCCTCTTCCTACCATAAGTCCCTTAGCTGGAGGGGTGCTGCACTCTGTACCTCTGGATGGCTTTTGAAAAGATGTATTGAAGGCTTTCTCCATCCATCATGGAGCGTGTGGGTGTGAGAAGAGGCACAAACTGTGGGAAAGAGAGGTGGTTTCCCATCCTCGACTTATTCTGGTGCCTCCACACAGGTCTTCAGGCAGCATGTCAAGGGATGGGGAGCATGGCTTTGCCACGAATGCATTAGGTGACCCTGAGGCAGCTATTCCACATCTCTTTTCTTTCTCATCATCTCTTTCTTTTGGCTGTCTGGGGACTGCAAGGACTCAGCACACACACACAGCACTGATCTTTGGGTTTGCAGGAGCTTCTCCAACGATGCCAGCAATCGCTTCCTGTGTTGGTCATTGTTCCCTCTGCCTCTGACCCAGCTGCTTGTGTTGCAGAATTTACTAGAGTTGATGGTATTCCACGGGAAGGAAGTATTGCTGCATTTTAGCTTATACTTATGTGGGTCTTCCACTCCACCTCTACTTAGGGCTTCAGCGAGATCTGTCATCACTCAGCAGAAAGAAAGGAAACAATGAGTCCTTGCCTTAGAGCAATTTTTCTATTGCAGAAACTGTTGATGAAAACAAAAGTCTTTTCAGGTCTGTCAAACGGAACTGAAAAGCTGCTGAAAGTGGCAGATGTAATTTACTTTTCCTGCCCCACTTCATTTCTGCCACCTGGCTGCCCGTCCTGAGGCCTCTTTTTGGCTGCAGCCTGTTCTCGTGGTACATTTGTGGGGATGCAGCCTGGCGGCGCCTCCTGAGCCTGCAGAAACTGGAAACCCTGGGAGAAAAATGCAGGTCCAGGAAGCACTGTGATGTGCATTTTAGGGCTGATGGGTTGTGTGTGGCCAAAAACTTTCCATGATTAAAATAATGTTTTCGGGGGAAAGGTGGAAACAATATTGATGAACATGTGGCATACTTGGCAAGTCCACCCTAGTATTGGATGCAACCATTGTGCATGCGATGTGCTGCTTTGAACCTTGTCTGTACCCTAATACAAAGGCTTTAACTGCCAATCATTGATTTGGGGAGATAATGGAGATTTAAGGAGAAGTGTTCACAAAGAACTCAAAGAAATATGGCAGTGAGGATCAGCTACAGAAAGAGCTTGCTTTCAGTGCAGGGTTTTTTTTTGTAAGCAGAAGTGCCTGGAGAAGATTACTCCCCTTTTCATCTGTCTCTTCCTTTGAGGTCAAGTCCTGACATCACTGCCTATTTCTCAGCTGAAAGAGAAGTCTCCAGGTCTGCCTTTGATGCCTTGAGCAGGTTAGCAAGCTTCTTTTTTACTCTGACAAATTCTGTGAAATTCCCATTTTTCTTCCCTTTGGCACCAGGACAAACGCCAGAAATGTTTTAGCACGTGGAAGGAGGGCAGAGACCAATGGACACCAGCACAGCAGCGCTGAACCTGGCAAGTGGTAAGAGAGATGAGCTCCAGCTCCAGGGATCATCCCGACCCCCAGCATCATAAGCCATGAGCATCAGCAGAAACTGGCTGAGGGATCCCTGCTGGAAGAAGATGATCCCATTTTGTGATGGGGCTCAGCAAGGTCAGATGTTTGTCACAAGGAACGGGGGGACAGGGCTCCCATGGCCCTCTCTGGTGGTCAGGCAGTCTCTGGGGATGTGTGCAGGGGACATGTGCACAACCCCATGGATGTGAGCTGTGAGTGGTGCCATGGCCCTCTGGGATGTGTCGTGACCCACATGTTTGTGGTGCCCTTGCTGTGGTGCAAGCAGGGACAATCTGCTGCCATCCCCGAGTCACACATGGCATCAGCTGGGGATGTGCTGAGCATCCTGCTGGAGCTGCACCAGCGTTTGCAGGCAGGCAGAAAGCAATTTATCAAATTGCTGTTCTTACTTTCTCCTGAACTCTGGGACAGAGAGCAAATTGCCCAGGCAAAAAAGAAAAAAATAAAAGAGAAAAAAAAAAGAAAAGAAAAGAAAAAGAAAATAAAAAAAGAAAAGAGGACCAAGGTAGTAGCTTCTTGCTTGCAAGAAGGGCTGTAAAAGCTTTGAGGGAAGCACTTGGTCCTTCCCATCGTGAGGCTGTCTGTGCTCACTCATATTTTCAGCGTGTGCAAGTCTGTGCTAGAGGGAGTTGACCATTGCATTTTTGTCAGCTCCCTCCTCAAAGGCAGAACTTGACGTCGTGCTTCTCTTTTTCTCTTATTTGTCTCCCCCCCCGCCTCCCCTTTTCTCCTGTCCACATGACAGTCATAAAAATATAATGGGAACAAGATGGGAATAGTCCTGGTTAGAGCAGCTTCCTTCTGGATGGGAGCCGTGCGCAGAAGCCGGGGAAGCTGCGAGATGCCTTTGGAAAGCCACCGAGGGGAGGTCACGGCGGCCGGCTTCCCAAAACCAGAGCTGCGCTTCAGCTGGACCAGTCCCTCCCCAGGGCATCATGCTGGCAGGATCAGAAACCCCACGATGAGGTTATCATCTTTGATTTTTTTTTTTTTTTTTTTTTTTTTTCCCTTATGGGAAGAGCCTTTGGGGCAAGGCTGTGCAACCATCAGAGGGTGCTCAAAGCATCCTGAATTTTCTCCTGCATGGGGCTTGCTGCTCCCTCCTGGGCAGGGGCTGCCGGGGATGTCCCCGAGGACTGTAGCCCACTGGTGGCTGTTAGTGGCCAGGCAGGACAATACAGCCGGCTTGCTGATTGCAGAATCCAGTTTAATTGCTCACAGCACAACACGCTGTTAAAAGAAATTGGTTTGGCTTTCTCAGGAGCAACACATCTGAACTGACTCGCCTTCAGAAAGCTTGGCTCGTAAGTTAATTAGATGGCTCAGTTAAACAGATTGAACCCCTAATCTACTATCAGCTCACAGGATCCAGTATTATTTAAAGATCCTGGATATCCTTACATAAGAGCTCAATTGTTTCTTTAACAGGAAAAAAAAAAAGACCCAAAAAAGAAAAGAAAAAGAGAAAAAAAACAACCCGCCCTTTAAACAGAATATAAATTTATACATCATTGAGTTCTTAATTTTCATGGAATTTCTCTCCCCCTCACAGACAGAAGTTGTATATACAGGATTTTAGTATTTCCTCTCCGGCTCCAGCCCCAATTTGAAAGACTGTAAAAGTTTGAACCGATTCCAATAGCGCGCGGTTTGCCTGGTCTCTGCTACGCTGCAGAGTCAAAACAGCCCACACAGTAACAGACATGC
The DNA here is from genome assembly GCA_011076525.1 of Nettapus auritus. Classification (NCBI taxonomy): domain Eukaryota; kingdom Metazoa; phylum Chordata; class Aves; order Anseriformes; family Anatidae; genus Nettapus; species Nettapus auritus. Next base: position 91,018,899 of record CM021768.1, on the reverse strand, counting down.
AGTAAATCTTGAGAGAAGTGTTTCCTTTCTTCACACACACACACACACAGGACTGAAATTCAATTACAGTTCAAAAAAAAAAAAAAAAAAAAAAAATTCAAGGCAGAAGATAAAAAAAAGTGAGCGCTGCTCCTTGTGGCGAGGAACCCGGTGTGTTTGGAGGCGATATCAGGTTTCTCCGTGCTCGGAGCCGACGATAACGTGTTTAGCATATTTTGTGGTTGGGCCCGTTCGCAAACATGAACTCATTATTAGGGAATAATCATAGCAGTTAATTGTCTTTGGAGAGAGATTTAGAGTCCCGTCACACCGCGCTTTGCCTGTCCCATGTACTCGTTCTCAAATCCGGGGAAGAACAGAATGTAAAACCGCAGATCATCACATTAGCCCTAATAAATGCTGCGAGTCCCGCGTGCGTTGCACATACACAAAACCCTGCATTCTCCTCTGCCCTTTCTCTCTCGTATGTACTATAAACAAAGGAAGGGAACAGCGGGCCCTGTGCCAGATCTCCCCATTTTTTCTCTTTATCCAGCACTCCCTCCTTCGTGCTTTTGTCTAATTGCGTGGTGGTGCCTGTTGCGGCGAGGCGGTGTCACCAGATCAATGCCAAGCACTCGGTAGCGGCAGCAGCAGCCACGAGCATCACGCCCAAACCACTCTGCAGGGTTTTGCTTGCTGAGCACTAGGCACAGGACAATAAAGGAGTGGTGTTGGGTCAGTACCTCCCCAGTTATGGTCAGATCCACAACCCTGCAGTGCCCAGGGCAGATCTGCCTTTCTTCCTGAAAGAGGCTGGCTGTGATTTTGGGGAGGGGAGAACCCATTTCGTGGGATCTGCTGTGGTTTTCCATCCTGGGAATGTACCAGAGACTGGTGTAAAACCTCCCATTTACCTCCCAAGTGAGGGAAGGGTGAGTTGAGAGACAGGGCTGGAAAAGGGGAAAGCAAGAAGAGGTGGGAACAGGGGGCAGTACCCAGGTAAAGTGAAGGAGAAGGGAAAAAAAATCCCCATGAAACCTGTTTGGCTGAAATGTTTTCCACCTTGAAGTTCTGTGGCTGAACTTTGCCTTGGGGTTGATTCTGTGATGTGATGAAAAATCCGTGTGGATTACACCCTCACGTTCTCCCTGCTGGGCATTAGCATTTGTATTTCAATGGTATTTATCTCACGATAGCATGTAGAAGTCTCCTGCTGGCAGGTGTTCAGCCAAACCCCAAAGCCAGAGGAGCTGCAGTGTGGTGGTTGGAGGTTCAGCCCCGTTCACCCTAAAAAGTGGCTCTGGGGGGTGCATTTCTGGACTACACGGAGAATTAGCCAGAGGAAGGGGGGACTACTGAGCTTTTGGTGGAATCAGCATTTCCACCCTGCACAAGAGGCTTCCACTCCTGCTTGAAGTTACCTAAGTGTATCTTACCCATGGTTTCAAATCCTGGTCCAGATTTCCAGTGCCTTTACCAGTAACACTTGAGTCTGGGCTTGTAGCTCAACACAGTTCAAGTCTTCTTCCCTGCAAATTCAGACTAGTTAGTACAAATCAGTGAAATATTAATGAAATATGTCCTGACCTGGGATTTCAATATTGTTAATGTGCACACTGCTAAGCAAGCTGTTGCAGGAGAAATACACAAGTCTGTGTATACACACTTCCTGTGGTTTTTAACTGGTAGCCAGCCCAGAGCCCAGGGATCTTTCCACTTGTCCTGGTTTTCTACAATTTTGGTCCTTTCCCTTTCCTCAGCTTCCTCTCTGCCATCCACTCATCCCTCTTGAATCACTTGGTCAACCAGATTTAACAGGGGCAAGGTGAGCTTATAGATTTATTATTATTATTATTATTATTAATAATTTCATTGGATTTGTGCAAACTGATGGCAGGGAGAGGAAGGATGTGGAGGGGCAAGTCTTGCATGCGTCACATCTTAACCGGTGTGGGACAGTGTGTGGGGGTGTTGTAGGGGAAAAGGGAAAAAGTCTTCATCAGATTTGGCTTCACTGTTGTAACAATTAATCTGTAAACTTCAACACCCATAATTTTGATGTATCTTAAAATATATATCTCTCTGGGGTTTGTTAGGCTTTTTAATATATTCTTTTGAATAGCCCTTTGACACAGCTGGAGGAAGACTCTGAAAGGGGCTTTTCCCAAATTGCTGGGGTATAACTGTAGATGTGGCTCCCTTCTAAGACCAGGTTACCTTGCATGATGTTACTGACAGACTGCTACAGTAGGGTACGCTGACACATGAAAGTATAGGACAGCACATATTTATAACCCATTTGGGGTGTTTGGGGTGATACCATCTCTAACTCCAGTAGGGCATGGAATGAGCCCTCACCAACAGGAACTTTTCCTCTTGTGTCCAGCTTTCTGTCCGTAGCTTTACCCAAGAATTTAGATTGTAGAGTTCATAATAACTGGAAAAACACTGACCGAATCCCTCCCACGCACAATTCATTCATATACTTAGGAGTGAAAATGCTTTCACAACCAAAAGCTCATTACAGACAAGTTTCCGTGCACCCAGCAGCTCGTACTGTCCCAACAGATCTGTAATTATCCAAGCCATTTTGGGTCACCAAGCAGGCAGGCTGTTAAGAAAGGGCACTGGAGCTCTTAGGGGTTTGAAAACAGTCAGGAACGGGAGTGGTGGGGAAAACCAGTCCCAACGCTAATGAGACAACTTTATTTCTCTTTCCTATTTATTCCCCAGAAGACATCGCCCTGGGCCAGGAGCTCTCATCCACCACTGGGGCTCTACAAGTGAAGAGAACTGTGTCATTCAAGGTCTGTTTCAAAATTTGCTGATGGCTGAAAGAGCCTGGATCCATGTGGTTTTGTGCCAGCCAGGAGCCCCGAGTCCTGTTTCTGTCTGCATTAACAGCACACTGTAAGAGTTTGCAGAGGTCACCTGTGTCCTGGTTTTAAGCTGGCCAGGAGACTGCTGAACCTTGCCACTCTGGGCTCTGGGGAAGATGGTAGATGTTTGGCATTTGGGGAAAACAGGCCACAAACCTCTACGGGGTGTGCACATGGGGTGTTGCAACATCAGCTTCATTTGTTTGTGTGGTGCAGTTCACAGGGAAGGACATATTAGCTCAATATTGCCAGCACTTAGTGTTTTTATTATTATTATTATATTTTTTTATTTATTTATGTTTATTATTATTATTATTATTATTTTGGTCCAGGAGGCTTCAGTGCTCATCCAAAGGTGCCAGCTGGGTACCCTGGGGAGAGGTTTGGGCAAATCATTTACTCCTCAGAGGGACCATGCTGGGTGGCAGCTGGGGACTTGCCTTCTAGAGAGCCTTTTGCCATTGGGACCCCTCTAAGCAACACACCCTAGCTGAAGTGCAGCGTCACGGACTCTCACTTCAACTCATTTTGAGTTAAAATACGTGAGACACAGGCCTGGCTGCTGGTGGAATGAGTATCGCTATAAGAAATCATGTCATAAAATGTCACCTGAAGGATTAAAATGTATTTTTGTGTGTGTGCGAGAAACACAGACTTGTCACTAAGGAGATATTCTTCTAGTTGTTTTCAAGCAGAGATCTCCAAGCATCCAAATAAGCAAACCAACAAAGGTGGCATCTCGGACCCACAGAAAACTGGTGGTTTGGATAGAAACCATTAATTGGGATGAGAAGCTGAGCTGTGAGAAACAGATTTTTGTTTGTTTGTTTGTAGGCCTTAGTCACAGAACCAAACATTTGTAAAAAATTTAGGTTTTGCTCCAGCCAAGCTTAAAATTTTTAGCTTTCTTTCAATAACCCAACAAAATTAAAATACATTCTTGTGTCAAGCCAAATGTTCTTTTGGTTTAAAGGAAAACATTTCATTTTCAGGCCTTTGTGCAGAAAGCAGAGAACCAAATAGCTGTGTGGTAGCCTTATTTCCAAAGGCCCATCTTTTGGGGGTTTTGTCCACAGTGAAAAATCTTAGATTCCATTTTCTCCTCAGCTGGTGAAGGGTCTGGCTTCAAAATCCCATCTCTAATCAGTCCCACCATGAATTTATGTGATAGCCAACAGAGGATGTTCCTCAAAGCTACTTCTTAGAACTTTGCACACAGCAAAAACGCAGTGAACCCCCCCCCTTTTTTTTTGGTGCCAAAAAGGGAGAAAACATTATTGTCTCTCTCATGCCTGTAGGTTAGGTTCCAAATATTCAGGTTTATGTGTGAAAAGCTGAATGGTGTCAGTAAGAGAAAATGAAAAATATCACCAGAGGTCTTGTAACAGGGTGATTCAAGCGGCACATTGCCTGGATGTGGACTGTGAGTACGTCTTGCCCAGAGCTGCTTTTGTAATGCCTAATTGTGCAGCTCTGTCCCGAAGCCTGGTGGTTTGGGGCAGGAAGATGGGAGATGTGAATTCAGACGGCCCTGGGAAGATGAGGAAATAGAAGCAGGGTCCCTCACAGTTTAACTGAATGTACTAACCATGAAGCTATTAGATAAAAGAAAGGGGTGTTGATGTGTGTGAGGGAGAAACAATCATAACGGCATTTTTTGGTAAATTTACTCTCCACTGAAAATAAATAGTCTGGCCTTCTCTACTGAGAAGTCACAGTCTCCCATTCAAATCTTTGGGTTCCCTGTTCACAGAATGACCTTTAATTGTTCTAAAGACTCTACAAATCTCTGTTGCAGGGAGAGCAGTAGCCAGAATGGAACAGCTCCTTACGTAAAGCCGAGAGACATGAATAGTTCAAGGCAGCTGCGGGGATTAATGCTTTGCAGGGCAGCTCTTTGTCTTGGGCCATGGAAAGGACTGGTATTTGGCACTCTGTTTTGTTGCATATTTTATGGTCTGGAAGAGGTCTTAACATCTTTTATAATGCAGTGGCTCTACAATGGCTCTCTTCAGCGTGGCTGGGAGCTCATTGGTAGGGCTGAATGAAAACATGAGCTGTTTTTCTTCTTGTATGGGTGCATGGGGTGGGATGCTCTCCACCGAGGAATTCTTTCCAGGTAGAGGTATATGACTTGCTTCTAGGATCTCACATTTCGGCAGTCATGAGACCTGGGATGGAGTCGTGAGTTCTGGCAAGAAGCAGCTTGGTTTTGGTTTGGTTTCTGCTTTTAGAAAGGGGACATGCCGATGTAGTGATCCACTGGCACATGGTGCTGGGGTCTGAAACCATGACCAATGCTCTGTGGTGTCAGACGCAGGGATACGAAGACTTGAAGTCAAGATATTCAGCAGCAGGATCTCTCGCTCATGGTAAAGGAGGTGATCTTGAGCCTTGTAGGTGATCTGATGCCTGGGTCCAACTGCTAGAAAAGGTCTTTATTGTGTGCACTAAGCTAGTATGTTGATTGCTGATTTTAGGCAAGCAGAAGACATACCAGTCATGTGTCCTATGTGCAGGAGCATGCTTCTCTACCAGTTGTTATTCCAAATTTCCTTCAGTGGGCTGTTTTCTTGCAATTTAGGCCTTCCTTCTAGCATCTGCTTGCTATCCACTTGCTTATTACGAGGGCATTTCTCTATTCTGTGTCATGCTTTACTTCCAAGTAAGTTGCAGTATGTCTGGCCACTGTTCTTGAGTCGGAGGGCAAATCAGATGCGTTCTCCTTCCAGGCTGCAGGAAATCGGTAGGGATGTGGTTCCACTTTGAAACATGTGTCAAGGGGAAATGCACATTCTGTGAGATCATCCACCGTGATATCTGCTAAAGGAATTGGAGGTACCATGAGCTGCGCTCTGCTCACCCAAACCCTGTCTGACAGGAAAAGGAATTCCTGTGTAATAAAAATTAAGATAATTACCCGTGGAGAAATGTTTCATTGTGGAGGGGTTTTCATACACATTAGTGGATGGCAGGTCAAATTCAGAGAACATAAGATCAGACCCCAGGAGAGGCGACTTTGCTTGTGTTTAAATGAACATTATGTTTTCTTACAGATTGCTGTTTGGTTCTGGGGTAAGTCCCCATTTACTTTTCTGGAGAAAGTATAAAATTCCTAAAAGCTATGGGAGCTGTAAGTGAAAGGAATATCACTCTATTCTCTCTACCTCTTCCACACCTACAGGGGAAGCTATTCCACGTACACTGAGTAAGAAAACAACTTTTTCTTCTGGCATCTCAAAGCACAAAGCTCAGCAGTTCACCTTGCCCCATCTAACACGCCGATCAGGAGAGCAACACCTGGCCACTACTAGACCTGCTCATCTCTGGATGTGGAGACACCAAAACGATGAAGTTTGAAGGAGTCATAGCTGATGGTGGAGAAATATCTGGTCCTCACATTTTGCTGTTCTGATCCTGCCTGAAAAAAAAAAATTATGTCAAGGTAAAGTGTGATTTTCTTGTTAAAGCAAGAGAATATTTAAAAGGTGAAAAAGGTGGAGTGAGAACTATTATGTGTACAAGTTTTGGGGGTGTTTGTGACTGCAGTAAAGGTAGTTAGGTGGAGAATAAGGAGAGAGCTGTGTAGACCTTGTTTTGCTCTTGCTCTTCCACTTTTCTACAGATTCTTGTAAGCTCAGGACTATTGGGGTTTGATTCAGTTTTGTAGGGGAGTTAGTGCAGGATAGATGAAGGAGAAAAAGAAAATACAGGAAGATGCCTTCAAAAGATTCAGAATGAGGAGAGATGCTCTTTTTGGTGTTGGCTATGGATTTGGGAGAGCTGGGCTCTGTCCTGAGGTCAGCATATGGCAGATATTGGCAATAGCAAGGTATAAAGGTTTGTATGTTAATTTTCCAGTTCTAACAGGCCAGGAACACTCACGCTGGCAGCTAAAACACCAAACTTATCTCTGTGGTCATTTGTGAGTGTTTGTACATCTCCACAGACTTCCACAATTTTTCAGGGGAGCTAGATAGCTGTGTAAGTGAACCTTTTAACTAAATCCCTTGAGAAATATGGAGCTTGCTCCACCAGTTGGAGTTACTGCATTAAATACATTAGGTCTCCGTCTGCTAAACAGTTCCTGTCTTTCCAGCAAAGGGATCTAAGGAGGAGACAAACCTCAGTGCAGACAGGTGACAAGATTTGTATTCCAAAGTCGGTTCAAGTTCATCAGGTTCAAGTCCATCCTCACCAAGAACAGTGGCTGCCATGAGCCAGGGCAAGGTGGCAGCGTGAGCTCCCCATGGCCTCCCTTTCTCCAGTTTGCTCCTTGCTTAATGTTGCATGTGCTGGCCACTGCAGGAGCACACAGGGGTCTTCACCCATGAGTTTTGGCACATTTTGACCAAAAACCATTACATTCTCATCTTGTGGCTGCTAAAAAACCAGAGCAAAGATTTGCCAGCAACAATTCCCTGCTTCTGTCTGCAAGAATGGGGCAGTGACTGTACAGGCACCAGCACCTCGTGGCTGGGATCTGTGCAGGATTAGCAGGAGCCCATATCTGAGCTTCCAGGCAACATATTGCTGACAAACATGATTCCCAAACACCAGGACATATTCAGATTTTGATCTCTGCTTACTTTACACAGTAGTCTAAGGGGCTCTCGAAACAATATGTTTCATTGTTCTGCTCTTCCACTGAGCTGTCGTGTCAGTTTGACAAGGAGAACTGGGATGGACCTCGGGCTGCTGTGCAGTCTAAGTCATGGTGATTGCTTATCTGCTTTAGCTGCACTGTCCAGAAAGTGTTTTTATTATATATATATATTCACCTCTTTGCCTTCTACTTACTATTCTCTCTTCCCTTTTGTCCTTGATTTTATCAGCTGAGAATGTGGCTATATGTTGTCTGCAAAGAATTTCTGAACAAGTGCCTTTTGGCCAGCTGGTGCTCTTGGCATTTTGGTGCAGACTGGTGGGAAGAAAGGAGAAGGAATCGGATTCAGAGCTCCAGAGAATGAAGCCACCTCATTTTTCATCCCCTTTGATTAACTTGCCGGTTTATTTGCCTGTAACAATGACAAATGACGCCACCAGCTGATGCTATCACATTTGGCAGAGTCAGCCTGGTTTTGAACTCAGCAATTAAAGCTCTACATGGGACAGATTTATAGAAACATTTCACGAACTGTTGGTGAAAAAAAAAGTCTTTGTCAGATACGAGCTAAGTAGGAATCTGAAAGGTTCTCAGGATCAATGACAAATAGTTCTTTTGTGTCCTATCTATTTATTCAGAGCTACTAATATCCACTAATGCTACTCCCTATCACGATCGTAGGACATCTGTATTTTATTCTCATTGTCTTCTTATCTGTTTTACTGTCAGTCTAATCCTGTTTTTACTTCCACCAGCGTAAATTGGGAGCACTTCCACAGATATTAGCTGCACTGGCTTTACACTAGCACAGTCTCCAGAGAGGCTTAAAATGCCTCGGGCAGGCAGCTGTGGGCAGGCAGTTGCTTGTTGGAGGAGAAATCTCACCTTTCACTTAAAATCTGCTTCTCGCCTTCATGGCTGTGAATGTGGAAGGCTCAAACCAAGAAGGCAAATTAAAACTCCAAATATATTTTTCCCTGTTGTTATTATTACCTGGGAGGTGGCTGTGAGTGTGCCTTGTGGTTTTTGAGCTTTCAGGTCAGATGTTACTGAATGGCAGGACTTTGCAAGGAGGTGACCTTGGGCCACTTCTTACATCCATTAATGCCAACAACATCTTCGTGCACAGAGCTGCTCTGCCTGTGGGATGGACCTGAAACTATTCCCTTCCTGAATCACCCATCTGATGCATTTTACAGCCAACAGAGAGACAGACACCTCCAAATACCCTGAAGTACTTGAAACATCACATCAGGAGGCACGAGTCCTAAAATCCAGCTTCATCACTGCCATGGCTATAATGAGTGTAGTCAGACTTCCTGACCCTGCCAGCTCCATACCCAAATCTTTATGCCCCTGCAAGCCACAGCACATAACCCACGGAAAATGGGATAGGAGAAGCTCCAGGGGAGGCTCCTGGTGTAGCTCACAGGAAGCAGAGGGTTCCTATGGGCACTGGAAGGTGGGAGCGAGACGACCATTTCCTTGCCTGCCCAAGCACAGAAAAATGGGATTGTCATGTTTGGCTCCAGTTTGCTGGGAAATTAAAACAGGGATGTTTGTTTTCTTGACAGAGCGTGGGATGTTGCACGTGATGGAGGAGGACACAGTGGTCCCAATACACTTGGTCCTCCAGAGGAGATGTAGGTAGACCTACAGGGCCCTTTGCTGTCCTTGTCATAAAGTCTAAACTCACGGATTACGTGCAAAGCCAGCAAAGTGAGTAACCGTGTTGTAAGCTCAACCTTACAATGCAATGCTCTCCTCCACCCCTCCCACAGTGCTGATAGTAATTCCTTTGGCACATCTGCTAATGCTCCTTGTCTCTCTCCTTTGCCCATGGCTTTTGTTTAAATGTTAATTCCATGTGTGCTACCTTTCATCTGGAGATGAAGATGGATTGCTGTGTCAGGCTGGATTTAAATTCATTTTGCTGTTAAAAATTTGTAATTATATTGAAAGGTTGTAAGAAGTCCAAGACCTCTCTGGGCTACTGTGGTTAATTAGCTGCTACAGATATTGTGCATTCAATCAAATCACTCTCACTGCATTAAATTAAGTTATTAAACATTTGAAATAGTTGAGATATTAGCAATGCTTGATCGCTGGAAGGTCACACACTTCGTTACTCATCTAGGCCAAGTGCTGTGTGTCGGGCAATTTAATTGCAAATGGATTTGCAGGTTGAAGAGCCCTCTGAGAAGGCATTTGCTAATGGTTGGCAGATTTACACAGACACTGAGGATGTAGTTAGAGGCTGAGGCTGGGACCTTCATGAAAGAGATGACTTCCTCGTGCGGTGGATTAAGTGAGGTCTATCCCTGCTTACAGGCTCCACCAGGCAAACAGTGTTCATTAGGGAGCTATTAAACAGGTCTTGCCTGGATATGTGAAGGAAGGGCGAGGAATGCTCCAAGTAAATTTGGATGGGAGTGATGAGATACCATTGGATGCTGACAGGAAATTGGAATTGGATAGGGAACTAATGCATGTAGACAGAAATAGATACCTTTGTTCTCCTGTGCTGGACAGCATTGCCTTTCCACCTTGTCCTACTTCTCCAACCCTCTCACACCACCCTTTGTGCCAGGAGGTGTGGGTGAGTCCCACCTGCAGTCCTGGCCATAGCCAAGCTACTGAACACATTGCTGGTCCATGGCAAGGAGCTGCACAAGGCTCTCCCAGATAACCCAGCTCTTCTCCCACATGTGCTGGCAGCCCAGTTTTTCTTTCTTGCTCCCTCCTATGCAGCATCCATTCCTGCTGGCAGGCACCTGGGACGGAGCAACAGCTTCGGAGATGGTAATGACCATTTAATATGCAAACTAAAACCTTGCGACCGTCGACAGGTAAGGACATCTCTTGAAAGTGCACCTGGTGGCATAGAAAGGGGCAGAAGAAAGCCCTTGAACTGTGGGCCAGGCTCTACCCAGTTTGCTGAAGGCATTGTGCAGTATGGCTGAGACAGCTGGTGAGGTAGATATCACGGATTGCTGTCATTTTGTAGATGTGGAAACTGAGGCAGGAGGTTACACAAGGTCACAGACAACAGAAATTTGCTTTCAGGAAAAAAACCCAAAGCTTGTCCACCACTCTAACTCCAGCTAAGTGCATTATTTGGGGTGCTAAAGCCCTCAACCCCTCTTGGCAGGGAGGATGCTGCAGCACAGGGCCCAGATTTCCAAGCAGCGCAGCACAGCATCCATCCTCCCCCCTTTAGCAGTGCTGTTATTCAAGGAAGGTGGTAGTGAATGTTGAATTCTTCACAAAAACTGCAGTAAACCGTACCCCTGATTCTTATTCCAGGTGCTCCCCAGAAATCAATATTTCTACCTCCTCCTTTGCAGGAATGTGGCATGCTTGTCCCGATTGATCCTTCTTTTGGAAAAATACAGAGGAGAAGATGTTATTGTTTCTCTCTCTGCTGGACATATGTTATCTCCCAGCCCCACAGCCCGCAGCTGGTTTTCTTTGTCAAATGATTTTGGCTTAGTTACCATGATAATTACACAGCTGGGCAGTGGGAAATCCCGCCCAGTAGCTGACGCCTGGCTAATCGCCGCTGGTTGTGTTCGGAGCCTGGAGGACCTGCTGTAATAACACCACCACTTAATTAGTCCTTTCCTGAGTAACGGCTTTGGAAAGCAAAGGGGTTGCTGCTTCCTAGATCCTCTTAACTGTGTGAGTACAAGATGGATGAAAGCAGCCTCGATAAAAGTCTGCGAAAGGAGTTCATACAGTAGCATGTCAAACCTTAGCCCTGCCTCAGTTTCCCCTTCCTGGGCTTCCCACTGTCTGGTGCTGAGGAAATCCAAATGCCTGCTCTGGGGCATGGCTTATTATAAGGACACTACAGTTCCAATGCCAGATTAAACCAGTATAAACCCTTCTCTCCAGGGCTACCTGGCATTTCACCCACCTCTTGGTGGGGCTTTCATCATGAGCAGCCCCAGCTCATCTTCCAGGCTATCAGCTGAGCCTAGAGGCCTCTAAAACCATCCTGTGCTGGCATTTTAACTTGTTTCTTAGTTTGTATTAATGGCAGAGCATCTTTTCTGCATTTGGAGGGTTCAGATGCACGACTTAGCATGCTGTGAGCTGAATAGCAGTAACAGTGCCTGTGCTGTCAGCCTGCTGCCACTGGGAAACCTTTCACAGAGATTTAAGCTAATGTATTCCCCCTCCCTTGCTTGCCTTGGGCTCAGGGCACAATGCTGGGAACCACAGCTCAGCTGACAGGCAGCATTTCACCGTGACAAGGCTGAAAGAAACTTTGCTGAGAATCAGATTTAAAATAGTGTGAGGTCCAAATGCGCCCTCCCAAAAAGCAAAACCTCACCTGCTCCTCTACCTCGCCAACCACCTAGAGAATCCCTCAGGCCCTCCTTGTCCCCAGCCTGTCCCCACACCCTGACAGGCACTGTCTTCCTCAGGGCCAGCCCCTAGCCTGCCTCCTCCTCACCCACCAGTCCCTTACCCCTTCCATTCTCCAATCTGCCCAACTCTACCCCTTCCTGTTGGCAGTTCTCATTTTGGCCCTCCCCTCCAAATGTATTGCCCGAAGTCCTCGAGGCCAACATTTCTGTTGTGTGGTAAACCTGTTTGTCTCTAAATTTGAGACTCTTCTCCCTCCCTCCCTTCCTGGCATACTCTCACTTGCCACCAATGTGAGTGGTTGTCTTCCTCTTGTTGGCCTTCATTCTCCTGACCTTCCTTACAGAAGTCCTGGCTCTGGCAGGGACATCAGATACCTTGATCAGTGTCCCAACCAAAGAAAACATCCAAACAGACCTTGAAATCAAGAAAAGAGGATATTTCTAGGAAAAAAAAAAAAAAAAAGGCAGACTTAAGATGGTTCTACTTTGTTATAAAGACTCCAAGATCTCCTAGATTTAACAGGCAAACAATGGTCTTTTCAACTGACATTTTAATGGAGGATTGGTTGGAAAAGGGAAATGCAAAACATGGGCCAAATTCACATTTGCCCAGAACTTCAGGCAGTTGAGATTTGTAGTTTGGATCTGCCTCGTGAAAGTGCAGACTAAACCCTGGCACTCAGACTCCAGTCCAGATTTCCATCACATTCGTGCAGTTTTCTGTCCATTTTTTAATGTACCAAACCTTGAATATTAATGCAGTCTGTATCTGCCCCTTACTTTGTGGGGCGTATGTGGGACTGAGGGTCAGCAGCACCAATGGGCCTGTGGGTAGATGACTTTGGGGTGATTTGGAGGACAGGAACCAGCACCTCCATCTCCCAGAACTGCAAGCCCAAATGTCAGTGTGTTCCAAACAAGATCTGCTGAATCTAAACTCCAGATACTTATTTTCTTTTGCTGCATATCCTGATTTCCACAGAGATAGCTGGTATTTCACAGGAAAAGTTGAAGCCATAACCACCCCAGAGCTGTTTGTCCCTGGGAGGGCCAGCACGGCTGCTTTGTGTCTGTAAAACTTGGTCATGTGGTGGCCAAAACCAAACCATGGTCCCAGCCCTGGAGTCCCATGGGCAAGAAAAGTGAGCTGGAAAGAGGAGATAAAAGTGAGGGTGTGTGTGATAGTCCCTCCAAGGGATGTGCTTATAGAGCTGGATGAAATCATTCATTCAAAACATTCTTTCTGCTGAAAATGTCTTTTTTTTTTTTTTTTTTTTTTTTAATATCAAAATTTTTCTGTGGGAAATGTCCAATTTCAACAACAATTTTGGGGTTTTCATTGAGAAAGAAAAAGCTTGAAAAATGTGCACTTTTTTGGCAATGGAGTTTGGCAAAATCCCAAAACAAAGCCAAAAACCAGAAACCCTAAAATGTTTTGGTTTGTGGCCAAAAAGTTTCCAGTTTTTGATTGCCAGAAACCAAACATTTTTCAGTTTTTACTTTTTAAATGAAAACCCCCAAATTTCTGCAGAAAGGAACCCGTTAAGATAAGCTTTTGTTGTCGCTGATGTTCCTCTTGTAGGAACAGAAAAAAAAAATCTGGCTTTGCCCTTCTGCTCTGTGGATGGTGCCTGTGTGAGCGTGGGATTGTGATGGGATCTTTGTGTCAACCTGAGCTCCAGCATCTTCTCTTTCTGGCTTCGCTCCTCCAGCCCTGGCTGCCTGCCCGTCGTGGGCTATCCCTGGGCAGGTTTGAGCATCCCCTGTACAATAATACTTTGGACCTCTAGCTTCCTGAGTTGTCGGTAGCATCCCGAGGATGGTAAACACATTGTGGGAGTAACTGGGCATCACACGGGATCTGGCCCTCAATAAAACTACCTTCATATTGGCAGGGACATCTGGATTACACAACACCTCTTGGCTTCTTCATTGTGATTTTCCAGCCTTCCTTCCCACCCACTGTGCCTGGGATTACACCTGTCTTAGTGTGCATGTTCTGCACTGCTGTGTTCCAGCTTGGATGCACTCCCTTAAAAACAATTACTTCATGCTGTGGGTCTAGTTAACACCCCTGCGCAGTGCTCTAGCTAACTGACCCTGCAGATGCTAAGTGTTAGCAGCTCTAGTTGCTGTAACTCTCATTACCTCAGCGTAGACAAGACCTGTTTGCACCTTGAGAGCTTTAAAATCTTTTAAGTGAATCAGCTCGGGAAGGTTTGATAGCGGTTGTTTTTTTATTTCCCCACAATGCTGAGTGCCAGTATCTGCCAGTACCTTCATTGGAGCTGTGGGAGATGGGCACCAATGGAAGCTCAGCCAGCTTTTTATCCTCTACTACCCCACTGAAGTTGTTGCCAAATATGAAGCCAGGCCCTTGAGGATTTTCTTCTCAATTTCAGACATGAAGGTGAACAGCTGCTGGTTGAGTATTGCAGAGGTCTTTGGAGAACCGTACGCGTTCAGCTTGGAGATGAAGGGCTAAATTCAGACCATTTGTGTTCTTGGCATGATCCTCGTCCTCATCAGCACTGTGTTTGCTTTAGAAGTCTGACTAGCTGGCGTGTCCCAGCCGCTGGCTAATGCGGATTAATTCTGACTCTCTTCAGGCTACAAGGAAACAGATTGTGGAGGGGTTTTCATCAGCAGAAGAATTAAAGAAGCTAGCAAGGTATCTTAACCCAAACCACGTCACCAATGGCTTTCAGTCAGGAAGGAGGACAGATGAGATTAACCTCAAAAACCCCTCTGCTTCCTTGCGGAGCCTGTAAACCACAGTGCCAAGTGAGAGAGGAATGCAGGAAGAGAATCATTTTAATGTGGACATGTAAGGAACTGGACTTAGACCACCAAGTCCATTCCACATTGGCCACCGAACAGTCATCAGAGGGTGTTGACTTTTGACCACTACTGTTTTTGTTAACAGGGAAAATAAAACCATATGTTGCCTAAGTAGATGCACAAAACTTTTCTCCAAATCCCTACAGACAAACTGTCAGCAGCAAAAGTATTTACTTTGGTAATGCAGCTGGGCTTAATCCCAGCCCCATTGTGTTTGTGCATGCCTTTTCACCACTGAGCTCAATAACATGCTGTTTGCGAAGAGGGTGAATGAATGCATGCAGTATGATTTCTGTTATTAGGCCTATCGGTTACAGCCTGAGACAAAAGGCTGGAGTCAACAATGGTAGCACTACATAGGCACTACTCATGCTTTGAGTTAGGCTAAATGGAAATCTTAGTCATCAGTCACGTCAGCTAGCCATCAGCTTGAGGTAGGCCGGCGGGACTTGGCCCCGTGGCGCAGATCCTCAGCTGGCTTAAATCAGCATAAAGCCAGCATAGGCCAAGGAGCCGCAGCTGAGGATTCTGGCGCCTACTGTCTATTTGTGAGTTTAGTGGTTGCTGAATACTTAATTCGCTGGGCCACAGGCTGCTGCGGTGAGCGGTCCGCATGCTCCTGGGCGGCTCTCACACCGCCAGGGGATGGCGAGGCCTGGTGGGGTCCCCAGCTGGGACCTCTGCAGGTACCAGGCATCGACTGAGGGCCCAGGGTGGCAGCACCACCAAATGTATCTCCTCTTCTCCCTCCTGCCTCCTGGTGTCCCCGCATTGAGCATGCCTTGATGCGTGTATGCGTTTAAAGCAGTGCCATCTCTGAGTGTGTGAAGCCATCAGTGGCTTAGGTGGCTGAATGCAGTGCCATGGGAAGATAACCAAATTAAACAAACATGTCAGGGCACTGGTTTGGCATGATCCCTTCCCAGAGCAGGAATCTGCCTTCACTTCAGGGTTTGCTGGGATAACAGGCTCCTTTCCCTGGTTGCAGCAGTTCTGTCACTCCCTTGGGTAGGAGGGAAAGAAGCAAGATTGAGCCACCTCATGGGTAATAGGTAAATGGTTGAAAATAATGTGGAAATCGAAGAAAAAAAAATGTAAGAAATGGAGTGAATGGAAGCTTTCTGTGCAAGGCATGGAGCTGAGTAGCTGTGATCTATGTGTAATTTGAGGGAATGAGACAGGAACGGCCATAAGATTTGGTACCTAATCCAGCTGGTTTGCATCTCTCCAAGAGCCTTCACCAAGCCCTCAGTTCTACTTATCCTCAAGCACGGAACTGCTCTGGATCTGGATTTTGACACAGCCGTGTCCGGAACAGAAAGTCAAAGGCAGATGTCCCCACTGCTGTCACTGCAAACCTCTGTCAGTGATGGCAGGCCCACAGCAGCAGGTCTGTGCCCAGCGCTGACACTGCCATCAGGGCAGTGTGTGTGGGACGGAGGTGGCCACCATTTCGTGCTCTCCCCGAGGCAGCTGCTGTCAGCGTGTCCTGCTCCCCATTGTGCTGCTCTGGTGACCTGGCACGATGCTTGTCCTCACTGAAAAGCTACCCAAGGGCTGCTTTACACAGAAAAAATAAAAAAAATAAAAAAATCTGAGGCTGCTACATTTTCATTTTGGGGAGTGTAGGAAGGCCACCTGTCCTCATCATCTCCAGAAGAGCTGGAATATTTTGGTTAAAACCAAAAGTCCTTTTCAGCATGGCTGCACCTGGGTGTGGAAGCAGTTCAGCACCCATGAAAAGCTGTTTTGATGGCCTCTCCTTGTGCTGCAAATGCTACATAGAGATGAGTTTCTGTCAAACTGAGGTGTGCTGCTGGTATGAGGAACCCTGACCATGGTTTGGCTCAATGCAATTTAATCCATTTCCAAACTCTGGAAATAAGACAGGAAAGGAAATTTTGGCCCAAAGTTCTCCTTGTAAAGAAAATATAAAGATTTTTTTTTTTTTCTTCTCCCAAGGTAAAGGCTCATAGTGAAAACAGATCTTACTAGCTAAGAGAAGCACATGCCATCCACTTGTCACACAGCAGCTGAGACTTTAATGAAGATGTAGCTTTTTTTTCCTAATAATCTATGATGAATTTGAATATATCACCTACAGACCTATGCGATGCAAACCTTTCAGACCAGCTAATAAATAGAGCCATGCCAAGATGGGTGATTTAAACTATCCTCTGAAGAGCTGCAGAATGGAAGACACGCTTTCTTTGTCAGGAAAAAAGAACACCAGACAAAATATAGGGATAATCTTTAAAATGGTCATGTAAAACACGGGGCACTTATTTTACTGCTGGTTAACATCATTTGGCTCACAATATTTCAGCACCATGAATTATTTCTGTAATATCAAACCTTTGGGATAAGGAGTGAAGGCATTTTGGGGCAGAAGCACAGTAAGACAAGAATCTCAGGGTAGTGCAGAGTAATTAAATCATCAAGAAAGCCCAGGATCACCTTTGATGTGCTCTGGTATCTCATATGTTCAGGGCCCTGCTGCTACAACTCTATCAGAGTATTGCTATCAGTCATGTAATCTGATTAAAACACTGAACAGGGTGAGTTATGAACTGTGTGATAGAGAGAAACCTGCCCTGTCCTGGAGAGCTTGCATGCAGAGGATGGACGCAGCAAAGTGAGGGCTGGGAGGCTCTGCAGAAAGAATATTGGAAGTTGAACACAACATTTACAAATTGCCCACGGAAAAATGCTGATTTTTTTCTTCGCTTTTTGATTTCTGAGGACTGGAAAAAATGACTTCTTTGTGGAAGAATTTCAGATTTTGGTGAAGAAAATTAACTTTTTGATATTCCTCCCCCCCGTTGTTTTTTTTTGTTTTGTTTTGAATTTAAACTGGAGTCTTGTGCCTCTAAATCTTAAGTTTTTTATTCAAAATCTCCTGTGGAGTGGGAGACTGGGAATTACTCTAAATAACTCTTCCTATACAGAAATTGCTCCGTGGTCATGCTGCAAAGGGTGTCTGTGAAATTTTTAAAATCTCAATTATTTCAGTTCCCCCCTTGGCCCCAGGCGTCTGACTCTCTCACTGAGCTGGTTCGCAGATGGCTGCATGGGGCTGAAGGAGGAGGACATTCAGGGACCTCTTTAGCTGACTTTGCCTCTGGAAAACATCATGTGTAAGATGTTAGGGGAGCATTTTCTGGCCAGTGCCACATCTTAGGGGAGCCATCAGTGCATCGAGATGCGTCCCTGGTGGAATGAAGCCTCTTCTGCTGACCTCAGTGTCTTCCTGTGCCAATTACCTCTGGGTAATTAAGGTCTGAGCAGCATGTTACAGGGTAGATACGGTGTGGTGTGCAATATTGTTCAGGCGAGGACATGGACACAAGCACTCCCTGGATGGTCGTGGACCAGCTAATGCAATTTTAAATGTTCCCCATCTCTTTGCTTGGCCGCGGTGCCTGGAGCAGAACAGAGGGCTGAACCACTGGCAAATTATAAGTGAGTTAAAATGGCCGTGGTCTCCCCAAGCCAGCTAGGATGCTATTTAAAGGATTGTGTTATTCCCTGCTCTATCTTCTGGCCTGCTCAGGGAGCTTTCATCAGAGCAGCTGGCAGAGAGAGAGAGAGTGCCTTGGAGAACTCGTGCCGCTTTCCACAACATCTCGGCTTGAAAGAGGCTTTGACTGTGCATCTTGCAAAATGTTTTCTCTGAGATGTCAAAATACGGCTCAGTCAAACCAGAGGAGTCTGGAAGGCATTACGTGCATGTTGGTGCACTGTTACTGATACGGCTGGGGCCGTGCAGGGGGGGTCACCATGGTCCTCGGGGGATTTCGGGGGTTCTGGGAAGTACCTCAGCCTCTGTCGTGATGGGCACAAAACTCAATCCCAGGGGGATTTCTCCCCAGTGGGGATAAACTTTTTAAAACCTTTTGGGTTTGAAAGCCAGCATGCAACTTTCACTGACCCATCTCTTAGAGAAGGGCAGTTCCTCCAGCTTTCTTCTCTTCTAAAGCGTGATATGACACACCATATATTGAAGCATGACATTCAGCCACCAGAAAGGGGAAGGGAGTGTTCTCAGTGGGGCACAGGATTGCCAGGATTACAACCATGTGGCACAACACATGGCCACAGACTCCCATGGGGATCACCCGAGCTGGGCACCCTGAGAGGTGCCGCAGCATCCAGACCCCCGGGGTCCTGTCCTGCCCCAGGAGACGTGATCGGTGGAGCAGAGACCAGCTTGCCCCATTGAGTCTGAGCTGGGAGGATGAGGAGCAGGGCACCAAGCAAGGCAGTGTCACTACCGGGGGGGGCAGCAGGCAGGAGCCAGCTTTGTCTGTCTTGCGCCCGGCCTCAAGCACCTGCAGGCTGCTGGAGGGGACCATGGGACTTGAAGCAGATGAATTTTCCAAAGGGAAATACAACTCAGGATATGCTGTGGTAACACAGGGATGGACAGACAAGCAA
Source organism: Nettapus auritus (assembly GCA_011076525.1). NCBI lineage: Eukaryota > Metazoa > Chordata > Aves > Anseriformes > Anatidae > Nettapus > Nettapus auritus. The sequence goes on along the minus strand of CM021768.1, from coordinate 90,999,778 downwards.
GCTGCTTCCAGTAAAACTCCTGGATGTGCCTCAGCAGCCTGCTGAGAGCTGCCTGAATTCCCTTTCTTTCCAGAGCAGGTTTTGCTGTCTGCTTTGTCTGAAAACATCCAAGTGTGGCCTCGGGCATGGCCAGAGGGTGTCCTTCAGAGCACGTGGGATCCCGTGCTCTCGGCCGAGCTGGGTGGCTTGCTGCCCTGCTGCCGGAGCCCTCCCGACGGTGCCAGGCTGACGGCTTGGCCGGTGCCAGCCGTGTCCCCGGGTGCCCACCAGCAGGTCCCTCGCGAGTCGCTCGCGGCCGGGAATGCAGGCATAGCGTTTCCATGAGTAAGCCTCGCTCGTGGGGCTGCGTGCTTGCAGGATGAGGCCATGGAGGGAATTAGCGAGCTCCCAGCCCTCTGTGGAGCTGGCGAGGTACAGGCGGCGTGGAGCTGGGCAAACACATGCCTGAGAGCTTTTAATTTCATGCTTCCTGAGCAAGCACACTTTCCTCTGTAAAAGCTGCAACTCTTTTTTTTTTTTTTTTTTTTCCTGCATTAAATTTATTTTTTCTTTAAAAGCAGAAAAAATGAGGATGGTGGAAAGCTGGGGTAGATTTATGGGGGGGCTGTGGCAAAGGGAATCTTTCTGTTTTGCACTTACAAGGTACACAATATATCACAGTCCCCCTCCATGCATCCAAGAGAATGAATGTCTCTAATAATTAAAAACTACAAGCATAGTGCAAAAATTGTGCTCAGGTGGAGCCGTGACCCTTCCCTTCCAAGCGGAGCATAACAGATGAGGTGTTAGGGGTCCCCAGGCAGGGTCTGCGAGGCTTAGTGCACCCAAAGGGCAGGTCCCCACTCAGCTCCTGATCTCATCTGAGCACCGCAGCTCCAGCACTGCTATGCTCCCACGAGGACTAATTAGTTTTGGTTTTTGGATGATGCTGATGTGACCAGGCTGTGTCCAGGTCTGAGGCCACCCCTGGGACCTGTGCACCATGCTCTGCATTGCATCGCTCCCTGACTCGCATGGAAAGGCACTTCTCACCCCCTTAGTGAAGTGCAAGGAATGGGAGATGTAGGGAATGTAGCAAAACTGCTGGGCTCATTTCAAGTCACTGTAAAAATGGTTAATTGTCCCTTCCTCTAACTCACTCCCTACTCTATTGCCCTAAACACCACTCAGGATCTCCAAATCAGTCCTTATCTATATTCTAAACTATTAGACCCATTTTCCTCCACGAGCAGTTGGCGCATGGAAAACTTTGGGTTCACACTCCCCACACAGATGTCGGTGAAGTCCAAGCAAATAAACCCTGAGTGCAAGCATTCATACATGAAGAACTTCACACTCAGAAACATGACCACATTAAATTGCTGCCAGAGTTTTGAAGGCAGCTTTTGAAAATATTGGCCCCACATCTTGTAATTCTGGAGCAAATGGCTTGATTCATTAGGGAAATGTCAGCGAACTGCACCTCAGGCCGCATCTTGGGTATCCGGGAGGAGAGAGTCTGGGATGGAGACAGCCCTCTGCTTGTACATAAATGCATCCTGGGCTGATTAGCTACCAGAGGAAAAGGAAATCTTTATGATTTCTACCTGATTTTCCATGTCTGTGCAATTACAAAGGCCTGATGCAGAAGAGTATCTTTCAGCTACATAAAGCATATGCTCCCCAGAAACATTCAGCAGCGATGTTTTTGGCTCCTGTAACCAATGCTAACAGAAGGTTCAATTTCCTGACAGCACCAGTTTTTATTAAGAATGAGCATTTTGCCTTCCTTTCCATTTTTTTTTTTTTTTTTTCCAGTTCCCGAAGTATTATTGATAGTTGATTATTGCTGTTTTATGTGAGGTCACAGCAATTAGTTTGAACGGGACAATGTGCAGTCTGTAAATCTCAGGGCAGTGCTGGAGCGCGTAGGTGGTGTATGCATATAAACTGCTTCGAGGCTGCAAACCCAAGCACTGGTAAATTAGGAGATTCCAGAAGGAAGGTTTTTAACTATCATCTTCATTTAGCTCTCTCAAGCCTGTCTTATGACTATCTCATGATTATTAAACAGTATTTTTATGTAAGATCCTTTCCTTTCAACTCACTGAAGAGACATCGCTCTAGCAAGGAGCACCCACTCAACGCTTTGTCCCAGACCTCTGGTTGTTCCAACACACGTCCTAGCATTGAGGTGGGGATCTCGGTCCATCACAGTTCTCCCCACGAGCCCTGGTTCCCGTGTTTCTTCCCTGCCAACTCCTCAACCAGGGACTCAAGCCAGTCCTTGGATCTTGCCAGCTTGTCTCATTTTTGGCCTTCTTGGGCTCCTTCTTCCCGAAAAAACTCCCTTGCTTTCCCTCCCATGGCAGCCCAGCGGAGTGATTTGTGGAGTAATTTATGAGGTGAATATGATTATAACCCATCAAAATGGATAGAGCAATGACAACTTCATTTTCATTGCAAAAGCCCAATTTTATTTACACTTATGTACATGGGGCGGGGGCCAGCCCTGGTCATCTCTTTTAGAGCCAAGTGCCAGATGGAAGGAAGCATGTTACTGGGGGCAAGAACTTAATTTTACCACTATTTCCCAACATTGGAAGCCACACAATCCTTCACTGCACAAAACCCATCCCTGACACTGGGTCACTGGGCACCAAAGAGGCTGCTTGTGCTCAATGCTACAAGAAGTCCCGTAAACCTCAGGAGGCCCAAGCATGTGCATGGGCATTCCCAAATTAGACTTGGTATTTCAACACTGCTGTGAAAAGACACAGATTTTAGTTATTGGCATGTTGAGGGTTAAAACTTTTCAACAGTGTATTGGGCAAGCTTATTCCATGTGTAACTTGGGGTTAAATTTTATCCTTCCCCCCAGCCCTCACCTTTTACTACACATTTTGTTTTAATCATGATTTGCTCGAATTTGGCTGATTATATCTGAGGGCAGGCTTTGTCCTTCTCTCTGTTACTAAGTTTAGTTAAACTTAGAGCAAAGAGCTGTTAGGATCCTCGAAGCAAAAGGTACAACTAATAACAAGAAAATTCAATTACCAAGCATCTATCGGTAATGAAGTGCTGTAGAAAATGTTTTGATCTGAACAAAACACTTTGCTCAGTACAGAGTGAAATATTGTCGGATATCCAGGGCTTTTCATAAGCAAGTGGAAGCAAATGTAATTATGATAGGCATAAAGGAAAATTGATATTTTACTTCGAAAATTAGCCTATTCTAGGTTGTTTTTGCTGGCTCAGACAGTCTGACAACATTTTATGAAATATTTTGATCGGCTTGAAATTGTCTCTCTCTCTCTCTTTTTTTTTTTTTTTTTTTTTTTTTTTTTTTTTTTTACCAAAAAGATGTATTTTTGGCTGAAATTTTTTACTGTATCCAGAAAGGGAAATTGTTCTGTCAAGGGTATTGTAAAAAGCCCTGTGTTTCATTGGCTTTTAATGGAACCTTAATAGAAGTTGGCAGTGTAGATGATGAAGCTGGAAGGCTGCAGTGAAATTAAAATAATCAGAAGTTGTTCTGAGGCTCACAACCATGAGAAAGCCCTCAAAGCCTGTAACTGTTCACTCAGCCATAAAGATGGCTGATCTCATTTCTTCCCATCCCAGCCCGTTCATGGGAGAAAGGCTCATGACTGCAAGAAGCCCATGAGGGATCTTGCTATTGCTATTGATTTTCAACAGAAGATGTGCAGATACTGCAGTGAGGAGGGGGAAGGATCAGCTTTGCAAAAAAAAAAGAAGTGTGTTGAAATCTGGAAAAGCTCTTGCATCTGGGAAGGAGAGGATAAATTTTAATCAATGTCAATGTTTCCAGCCGATTTAGAAAAGCCTGACTATGCAGTAAGCTGTAATGACCTCTGGCAGACTTTTAATCTAGATGCAGTGTTATAACTTGCTTTTTTTTTTTTTTTTTTTTTTTTTTTTTTTTTTTTT
>CM021768.1:90960169-90968261 GCA_011076525.1 Nettapus auritus | reverse complement strand
GCGCGGCGGGATGGGGAGCGGGGGTGGCTCCAGCGCGATCCCGGTCCTTTCCCTTCGCCCCTTTTTGCCCTCCGTGCCTCCCTCAGAAGCCGCTCTCCTTCGGTTACCGCTCTGCTACCGACTCCAGGTCCGCTTGGGATCCTTATTATCCTGCAGGGAGAACGAGGCAGCCGGGAAGTGGGGGGAAATGCTGCTGGCCTCCCCCCCCCCCCCCCCTCCCCAAGTCCCCTGGATGGGGGAAGCAGCCCCAGGGCGGCAGGGATGGGGTGAGAAAGGGATGGAGATAACAGGGGCTTACTTGCCTGGTGTCACTGCCAGAGTAGCGGCAGAGCTGGGGATGAGCTGTGTGCCACAGGGGTGTAGGAAAACGCGGGTTGGAAGGGACCTCAGGAGGTCCTCTGGCATTTTTAGGGGTATCTCCACTATCTGGGCACCTGGCTTCTCTTTTCCAGTCACTTGGAGCTCCCAGAGATTGTGTCATATTGAGAATCAATGGGCTGTGAGCTGTGAGATGCTTGTATTCACTGCTGGAAAAGGGATGTTGGTTCCTAGCCCTCCTCCATGGCACCCAGCATCCATCAGTACCCTGTGGGGGGAGCAGGGGCAGCTCCTGGGGCCCCAGCTGAGGTCCATGAAGCAACATGAGCTCTGCCTGGTGGCTCAGGTCCTCTGCTTTGTGCTTCCATGGCCAGGCTGCCCCAGAGCTGACATAAGGGGAGGTACCAGAGAAGGTACACCGAGTCCTGGTTCTGTGATGGCCATGCCACCTTCTCCACGAAATCCTCTGTCCAAGCCATCTTTGGAGTTTGGTTTTCTGTTGCAGAAGGACTTAGGTGAGTCAGTTGAACTCAGAAGTGCCCAACCCTCGGCTACTAATGCCCTGATGACCATTTTCTCCATCTTTTGTCTCTGACCTCCTCTCACTCTCAAGATGAGAGCCAACAATGGGATTCATAATTGACCTGGTTTCTCCCAAATGTCCTGCAGGGTGGCAATGGTACCAGCCCTGCCAACAGGCTCTACCCTCATCGTTCAAGTGGTCTGACTTTCAGTGGAAGCCTGCATTAAACCTTCTGAGGCTCTTCTCACAAGAGAAGGAGGATTAAACCCAAGACCTTGGCCAAATTTCAGTCTCAGCCATTAAATCCTGCCTACCTAAAATCCCCTGCAGTTCTAGCTTGACTCTGTGGATCAAATCCATTTGGGGCATAAATAGGTGAAGCCCATTCCAAACAAAGGAATTTGCAGCCATTTGCAGCATTTGTTTTTCCTGATGACCTTAAGGCATGGATACTGTCTGGGTGCTGGTTATATAGTGGCTCCTTTGGCGGTGGCTGCGTTACAGAGAGCTTCCAAGAAGAATCTTAACCAGTGCCTCCCTGGTCACATACCGTGTGTCAGACCTTCCCCTCCTCTCATTTTAGTATCCTTATGGTTATGGATATCACAAGAGGACTGGGCTGAATCAAGGCTCCATGGCTTCTTGGCCAGGATGTGGTGGTCCTTGTCCTGTGGGGTGGCACTCAGTGCTGCGACCAGCCCCATTTGCAGAGGATGTGGCAGTGCTAGCTGCCAGCTGTGCACACCAGCACACACCGGGGGCAAGAACCAGCCTGCACTCTGCTACTCAAAGCAGTACAAGCTGCCTTTAACTTCCTTTAACTTTGAACCTTGCTTCCTTTAACTTTTACAAGTTAGCATCCAACTGCCTTGCTGCTGCTTAACTTAGAGTGGCCGAAAACAAAGCATGGTTGAAACTGAAGCCTGCTCAAAGCTGCACCAAAGGGAGAAAGAATTAACTGTGATGACAGGGTGTCTACAGCCTCTTGTGCCAGGCTCTGGTATTTAACTGAAAGTTAGGCTTTCCATGAAACAAGCACAAGGGTCCTGCACTTCTGTGCATGCAAGCCACGCTGGCTCCGGAGCGCTTTGGCATGCCTGCCACGTGTAATGGAGATGGACAGCAATGCCTGAGCTTACAGAGCCCACATTGCTGGTGGAAATCACAGCAGTGGGGCTGTGCTGTGTGGGTACTGTGGCTCTGAGGAGCACGGTCTCGTGCCACGCCACCAGGGTGACACAGCTTTGGGGACAAAATAAATCTGGGCGCTGCGCTGGCTGCTCCATGCCATACGGATGTAGCAGCTCATTCTGCTGTGCGGCACTTACGTGCCAAAATGATGACATGAGGTAAAAAACAGATGGAGGGAATCGCCTGCCTATGGGAGAGAAGCGCGGAGGAACAGGACTGTGGCTGCGAGAAGCAGAGAAACCTCTGACTTTTTCTTTCTTCTGGCCACTCAGCGTCAGTCCTAGCAGTCCCGTGGTGCCACGCAGCTTTGCTACCTATGCCTTAAAGGTAAATAAATAAGGAAATGAACCCTTTGCCAGTCCCCTGTGAAGGGCATACAAGTCCTGGGTAAAAATCTGAGCAGACTATTGCTGGAGAAGTGTTAACTTCTCATCCCAGCATCATCTGGCACTGAGTTACTCAAAGTCATGGATTAAATCCAGTGCAGATCCAGTAAGGGATTGAGCTCGCCCTGACACTGCAGTGCCATGTCCTGAGCTGATCTCTGCCTGCTGCCAGTGGGTGAAACACCTCTGCTAAAACTGATACCATTGAAAGACACAACTGTGAAACTCTAGAATGTGTCTTCACATAATATATATTTTTAATGATAAAAGAAAAAAGGAGACAGAAACAATTCAGTGACTTAGCAGTAGGTGCAGTTTGGGGTGTTTGAAAGGCTTCTCTTCAGCTCCCAGGATAGGCAACGTGGACAGACCTGTTGCAGGAGGGTACTGGGGAAATGGCCCCGAAGTCGAGGCCGAAGGAGAACTAGCGGTGGGCTACCATCCCCAGGAAAGCATCTCAAATATTTCTGAAAGGTGGTGTGGCTGGTGACAGCTCTGTGCTCTCTGAAAACCAGAACACACTTCCAACTACTGTGAAAAACTAGGGCTCTGCACTTGTTAAAAAGGAATGTGTGCTCCCATGTACATTTTCCAGCAACTTCCTTAGGCAAGAGGAATTGTTTTAAAATGATGTAGAAGAGCAAAAACAGAAGTCTGATTGCAATTGGCACACAGAGTGTATCGATGTAAAGTTGAGTCACCCAGGCAAGATGGAGATGCAGCATTAATCTTCTTCCTCTCACTTTTACATCTGTGCCATGTACTGTGACATTATCTTTACTAGTTTGGCAGCATCTGAGCAGCCTTCCTTCTTGGAGGTTATAGAATTTCAGTTAGTGTTTTGAAGTGTGTAAGATACAAAAAAGGAGAATGAGAGAACTTTTTTTTCACAATAAAAATTCCATCAGGATCACATTCTTTTATTATGAAGTATTTAAACAACAACAGAAAAAAAAAAAAGAAATAATAATAATAAAAAAAGGGCTTGGCAGGCTAAAAGTTTGTCCAGTTCTTAATCTGGAAAAAAAAAAATATGAAAAAAATGAAAAAAAATTCTACTATTTTTACAGTTCTATGAAAAATACATCTTAAAATTCAGCAATTTGAGAATATGGGCATAAGAGGAGAGAGAAAGTGAGAGAAGGCTGATGAAACTCATCCATTACTAATGAAGAGAAGAGAAATTTCTCCAGCATTAAGAAAGCATTGCTAAATACCCGTAAAATGTACAGCAGGAGCTGCAAGAAATCGTAAAGTTGGTGGTCTCTCATCAGTGGGGTTTTTTAAAGCTATTTGGAGACTTGGCAAATGTGCATGGGCAAGATTATAGGATAGTCTTCTTGGATAATATGAAACTGAGGAACAATAGTGAAATGAGGTAACAAATGAGAATTATTCACACCCAATGTGCACTGGAGTCACATCTGTCATTGGCTTAACTTCGTATTTCTTTTTAAATGCTTGTTTTTTACATAACACAGTCAATATGCACTCAGAGGGAAAAGTGCTTATGGCAGTCAGCAGCTTTATTTTATTCTCTTAGACAAAATGATGAAATTTAATCCTCCTCTCCTCTCCTCTCCTCTCCTCTCCTCTCCTCTCCTCTCCTCTCATCCAGAAGGTTTAAAAAGGTGATGTAAGAGTGATCCAAGGTCTGAAAAATATGTTTTGTCACTGTATGGCAGCAAAAAGCAAGGGGTGTGATGGTTGTGGGTGAGATGTTAATTATCCTACTCACATCTTCATGAAGAGGACATCACTGCTGCCTGGTGGCTTTCTAGTCTATCAGGAAGAAGTGCAGAAGAGGTGAGCCTTGTGATAAGATCTATGTAGTTATGCTGAATATAAAAATATTTGCAATATATTACCTAAAGGGATAACTGAGTCCACAGTGCTTGAAGTGTAGTGAGTATATATGTATAAACTGAGAGGTTTTAAACATATAAGCTATAGGTTAAGCTTTGCACTTGATACAGGATTTACTACTTGATTTTTTAAAATATTTTATTTTATTTTAATTTAATTTTATTTATTTTCTGTGTGGAAAGCTGGACTGAACACTCATACAGGACCCCTCTGGCTGTAATATACAGGACCCCTCTGGCTGTAATACCTTTGATTCCTGGTTAGGTATCTGACTTTCTGAAACATCGATGTACCTCTTGGTGGGAGCTGCTGGGTGCCTGGCAGTCACACATATTGGCTTGGATGCACTCCACTATAGACTGAGAGGCTCGGTTTTATGAAGAACTATTTTATTGAAAATTAAAAACCTCAGCCTGAAGCTGTCAGCCCAGCCCCAGCGGAAGTACTACATTACTCAGGGCCAGTGGCCTCACTGCCTTCCTCCCGCTAAGGCAAGATGAAAAATCTGTCTCCACTAACCTGCAGGGAGGTTTACCCGTGCTGTATCAGCTTTTAGAGTGACTCTGGAGCTGTCAAGGCCATGGACAACTCTTCCATTGACTTCAACAAGAGCAGATACAAGCTTCTGCACTGCAGGGATGCGAGATGTATGGGAGGTTGAATAGCTGGAGAAGGAGCTGAAAACAAACCTCAGCTCTTTCTCCATCTGTGAGCCAATTCACTGATTTATGCACAGTTGCACTGGCAGCTGGTCTGGCTCCACCCCAGTCTGAACTCATCCATCATTGAAACCAGTAAAAATCCTCCCATTTGTTTCTTTCGGACCTCTGAGGCTGGGAGGTTTTTTGAGTGGTCAGGAGAAGGGTTGTGCCTAGAGGTGGACACGAGGTCCAGCCCCTGCCCTGTTGATACTTCTCTTGTGGATTGTTCCTAAAGTACTCATGGTCTCTGTTTTTTCTGGTGGGCAGCAGTACCAAGTCCTTCCTTGCCCCAGCCCACCCTCTCACTGGGCTCCCTGTGCCCTACAGCAACAGCAAGACATCCAGCATCGCATTAGTTTGAACTCTCCCTCCTTTACCTTGTCGAGGCATCTCTCCTGCTCCATGGTCTGTGAGAGCAAGCCAATATTCCTGGTCAGCTTCCAACACTGCTCCTGCTTGGTTCGCTGCACGGCTCTCGGCCAACTCTGGAATGCAGGTGGACGAGAGGCTGATATGGCCTTGGACAGAGCTGTCTTCTTTGTGGATATATTGATGCAGAAATATAACAACAACAACAACAACAACAACAACAGCAACAAAATAAAAGGAAAAAAAGGATGAGGTGTGGGGACACTGAAGTCTTAATATTTTTTGGCTCCAGGAAAAGGAGAGCGAATGACAAATGTAATGTAAGTAGAGTTACTACAGTCTCTATTTTAGTTCAGACCTATATATTTTGAATAGAAGTTTATGTTTGTGAGTGAGGGCAAAGCAAGCACTAGTCTGCCAGATTTTTTAATGGTGGCTGTTGAGTGTGGTTTGCAAGGTCCCGAGAATCCTCAATGACTCTTAGTGGTTACAGTAAAGAGAGTGCCATTAGAGGCACATTTATTATGAACTCTCTAGTCATAAGCTTTGGGTGTAAAAGAGCTTTTACTGGTGAAAAGGGAAGAGTACTACCACTAAGAACTTAATTTACAGGATTTAAGTACCCACACATCTCCAGTGGGCAGTCACCATAATCACGTAGAATTCTCAGGTTTGACTTAGTAGAGGATTCCTAGAGAGGCTTGCCTTCATGAAGGAGGTCTTATTGCATGGTAAAGTTCATTATTTTCTGCTGCTGTCATTTATCAGAAGGTCTGAATTTATTAATATCAATAGTGTAACTCTGTGTTTTTCTTTGTAGCATCTTGTTTCTGGTTCAGTTTGGACTCCACATTGGGATATATTACTTTAGAGGCATGTTAGTATATAAAGACATGGGAGTCCATGCAGGGTCAGAGTAATAAAATAGAATGACTGTGGGAAAGTCAAAATAAATAAATAACATTATTATTATTATTATTATTATTATTAATAATAATAATAAAGAAGCAGGTTGACTGCAGAGTAGTCCTACCTTTGGTACACCAACCCAGCTTCTGGCATTCCACAACTGAGAACTAAAGGTTGAGTTTAGACCGTGGTTTTGGTAGCCCTGCCAGAATTATCCACTTTAGTATTTTAACCGTACTGTAATTTTTTTCTGTTCATGACAACGAGTTCCATAACTCATTTGGGACAGAAAAACTCCTATTTGTTTTAAATTCACTGCGTAATTGTTTCATTAGTTAATCTCTGGCCCTCTATTTTGAGAAATGGTGCATAATTATTTTCTCTTCATCTTCTCCATGCAACTCGTGACTTCACAGACATCACTCAGATCGCCTCTGTCTTCTTTTTTTTTTTTTTTTTTTTTTTTTTTTTTTTTTTTTTTCCCCAAAATGAACAGTTTTAGCCTATTTAGGCTCTTCCTTTCTGGAAACTCCTCCCTGTCTCTGGTGCCTTGTTGCCCTTTACCGTAACTGTGCTCATTCTGCTATATCCTATATGAGATGGGTGCACTGGAGCTATGTTCAAAAGTTTTTTATATTTTCTGAATGCTTTTCCTACTAGTTTTTAATTTTCTCTTTGCCCATTTGATCCCTGTAGAGCAGTAAATTCTCATTTTTACAAAACCATGCACAGTAACTCCAGGATCTTATTTCCAACAGCAGTAGCTCATGCAATGCTCATTATTGTGTGGGGATCCTTAGGTTTACTCTTTTTTTTTTCTTTTTTTTTTTTTTTCCTCATTACTTATATTACTCTGAATTTAAGGGTTCCATTTTATTGCAGAATGGCTTATCATTCTAAGTCCTTCTGATTTTTTTTTTTTCTTCACAGCTTTAGTTTGAAATATATTAGATGTTTCAGTATCGTCAGTAAAAAGTTGTCACCTTGCTTTTCAGGTCTTATATCTTGTCTACAATAAATATGTGTGTTGAACACCAGAGGTCCTAGCAGCATGAAACCTCATCCAGTCCTGCAGACTGATCACCTTCGTTAGGTATGTGGTCATTTATTCTTTGTTTGGTCTCCTACTTTTAACCATGTGTTGAGACAATGAGAGGATTTTCTTTCTTGTTCAGGAATAGCTTAATAGGTTCCAGCATTTGGAAATCCAGGTAGACCATATTATGCAGATCACTACCCCCACAACTCCATGACACTCTCAGATGATTTGATTGGTGAGACATGACTTAAAGCTATGTATGCAATACTTGACTCTTACCCATTAAACCTTGCTCCCTGATGTGCCTGCTCTTCTTTTTTAGAACTTTTATCACTTTGCATTTTACAGAATCACACTTGTCTCCGTTTCTTCAATGAGCCATCTCTGGAAACTGCTATTTAATTTCGCATCATGTTTACTGCTTCTATTCTTTTGACATAGGCTGATTTAAACAGCAGGTTGGCTCTGCACTGTGGAAATTCAGCAATTTCCTCTTTGGATTCCAATAGAGCTCTTGGGTGAATACCATCTGGTCCTGTAGATTTGTCTTATTCACTTTATCAGTTTGTTTGAAAATCTTTTCTACTGACGCTTCAGTTTGAGATATCTCTTCGGACGTGCTCCCAGTAAGGAAAGCTGCAGTGTGGGATGCATCCTAAGTATTTATTTGACTTTGCTATCATGAGATAATATTTCTTGAGTGCTCAGCTATCACGTATAGATCACCTATTAGCCGAGCCAGTCCTCTGGCAAACTACTTTCTTTGGGTGTGTTCGGAGCAGTTTTTATT
>CM021768.1:90672669-90955169 GCA_011076525.1 Nettapus auritus | reverse complement strand
AGGTAGCAGTTGTCACCACTGAAAGCCTCAGCACAAGAAGATGTTTTAATATGTGCTCCTGGGGCTGCCACACAGCCTCTGCTTCTCTTCTGAGTTCCTGCACGGTGGTGTCATGGAGGGACCCTCCAAGGTGCTCTTGCTTGAGGGCTCCACAGGCAGCACTGCTTGGCTCTGTGACGTGCAATCCTCTTGGCCACCGATGTGCTGGCTCTCCAGGGGGAGCTGGTAGAAACAATGTGGGAAGCTCAAACCTGAAGTCATGCTTCCCTGCTTGCCAGAATGAATCATTAAATCATCTGCACTCAGGCTGTGGCCAGCTATAAGCACCCGTGCAAAGGGAGAGTTCATTCTTCTGCCTCCACGCAGCCACACAGGGCCAAATCCTACCCTGGTGCAACTGCAGTTGTTTTACACCAAAGTAAAACCTTGGTTTTTCACTCTTTTCAAAATGAAACTAAAAGGATTTTTTGTTGTTGTTTTCTTTTTTATTTTATTTTATTTATTTTATTTTATTCGGGGGGCCGCCCCCCCCAAAAGTGCTTCCACCAAAGTTTCTTGAAGTTACTTGATAGTATCCCTTTCTGGAGGGCCTTCTTGCTTTGTCTGAGCATCTACCAAGACATTCCTTCTCCTTTGAGCCCACTGTAGCCATGTAGAGTGAGAAGGGCAGAGAAAACAAGGAGGTCTCTGCAAACAATGGACCCTACCCCTTCTATATAGGTGGTCTTTTCTCCCTACTCTCCAATGATCTGCCAGGAAATGTCCTGTGCCCATTGAATTTGAAGTTGGGCTGCCACAGCTGGCTATGGGTGAGCTAAAACTGTCAGACCTGGTTTTGGTTCTTGTTGGGTAAGCCTTCTGGCGAAGCAAAGGATGAACTTGTCGAAAAGACAATTTTGTTTAGATTGAACAACTTCCCTAAGCACAAGTTCTTTCAGCAAAGCCAAAGATGGTGGCAAGTGGTATCTGGCAAGCAGGGCTTTTGGTTGATTCTCTCATCTCATTTCATTTTTTGGGTGGAAACAAAACGATGTGCCTTTTTTCTCAATTACTGAGACTCAGGAAAGCTGTCTTTAGTGCTCGGCTGCAAAGGTGGAAAGGAACAACAACAACAAAACATGCAAATACCCCAACAGGCTCTGAATGGCAAGATACAGAAAAATGGCTTGAGGTGTAGAATAACCACAATTGGCACATGACTTATTGATTACACCCGTCATATGATCAGCCCTTAGCTAGTTATAAATATTATATTAGAAGTATTAGTGAAACCAGATGGGTTGCAACCAGTCCAGAATGTGGTGAGCCTGCGGCCTGAAATAAAGAGGGAAGAAGCACAATGATTTGGCATTAAAAATCATCTTTGTGCTAGAACCAAGAACTGATGAAGAAAAAGAGGAAAAGTCACAAAGCCGGCTGTGCTATACACATGATGCCTGGGAAATCATTTTTCTGAGTCCCAAGGCATCAAAATTTATTTCCCAAGAGTCTGCAGTCCCTATTGGACCTTTCATCCTGATGCTATCTAGCTCTGTTAATCAGTCAGATTTTGCTTGTTTTGGGTCAGCAGTGAAAGAAAATAGAAAATGTGAAGACCATCACTTTCCTGGTTTGTGTCTCTTCCATAGGGCTTGGACATGGCAGAAATTTTCCTGCAAGTCTTGCAGGGCTGTTGCTTATCAGAATCACAGAATGGTTGAGGTTGGAAGGGACCTTTTGTGGTCATCCTGACCAACGCCCCTACCAAGCAGTGTCACCAACCAAGCACTGAAGGGCTTCCTGATGGTCAGAGGGAACTTCCTGTGCTCCAGGTTGTGTCCAGTGCCGCTTGGCCTAGCTCTGGGCACCACTGCAAAGAACCTGGCTCCATCCTTTTTGCAGCCTGCATTCAGGTATTTATAGACATGGATGAGATCTCCCTGAGCCTTCTCTTCTCCAGGCTGAGCATCCCCAGCTCTCGGACTTTCCTCATAGCAGAGGTGCTCCAGGCCCTCTTGGTGGCTCCCTACTGGGCTCTCCCCAGTATGTCCATGGCTCTTTTGTACTGGGAGTACAAGAAGTGGACCCAGCACTCCAGGTGTGGCCTCACCAGTGATGAATAGAGGGGAAGGATGAACTGTTGGTGATACCTGCCTAAAGCAACCCAATATACCACTAGCCTTCTTTGAAGCATGGGCACACTGCTGTCTCATGTTCAACTTTGTGCTCACTCAGGGCAGAAAAGGCAAATGAGAGAAGAGGTAAATGCAGCTTTCTCCATCAGTGTTTCCTTCCCTGACCCCTTCAGTTTTGTCCCACAAATATGAGAAAGCTTTAGCCCCCTTATACTCAGTGTCTGCTGCAGCTTTACCTCTGGGTGCTTCCTCCGGCTTCAGGCGCCCCCCAGCAACTTCACATCTCACATTGACCCTCCCCATGTTATCTCTTTTCCAAGAAAACAGTGCCAACCTCAAACACTGCGGAAGACCCCAGATGTTAGTTAGCTACATCAGGAGACTTTCAGAGCCACCTCAGCTCATTGGGCAGACTGAAGGATGTCGGGAGCAGGGGGCACACCTTGCACGACGGGGTGCTGAGGTGCAGGAAGTCTGTAGGGCTGTGCAGCAGAGGCAGGAGGCTGCGGAGCCGGGCTGGCCTCACTCAGCATTCGCATCAATCCCTGCTGCAGAAGAGCTCAGGGCTGCCAGCAGGGAGGCTAATTTATCACTGAGCTGGAGAACAGAGCGGTCAGCCGTACGGCATCCGAGCGCTGTCGCCGGCTGTTAATAGCAGGGCGGCTCAGGGTCGCGCAGGTGCACGCCGGGCCCCGTGTGACTCCCTGTGGCTGCACAGCTGACAAAATATGCCCGGCATCTGGTGCTGTCCTGGCGTCTGGGCCTCCGGGCTGGCATGCCAGCCCTGCACAGCCGGTGCCTCCCTGAGCGGCCGGAGCAGGATTATTACACAAACATATGGAGGTGGCCGGAGCGGAGCCATGCCAGGGATGGATTTGGCCTCATCGTGCAAGGCAGCTCTCGATCGTGCCTCCAGCCTCATTTGTGAGGTCCTCACCAAGGTCTCTCATGCCTGTGGCTTGCCTCTGTCCAGCTTTTTTGCTCCAGCCAAGCCATGCGTCACCATCCTGCATGGTCCTCTGGAGAAGCCTCGATGCTCTCTACAGCTTCGGTCCCCAGGCAGGTCCATTTGCTGGCTCTTGTCCCCTTCCAGCCCTACTGAAAGGCTCATGGAGATGGTGGGGCTTAGGGGCTTGTTGAGGGCTGGTTGTACCCATACCTCTCAAGCCATCATGGGGAAATTAGCTGAGGACTTAAAAATCAGCTTATGTTTCACAGTTGAGCTCCTGGGTTAGATGGTTTTAGATTATGCACTTGCTTGGTTGGGTTTTAAAGGGCCATATACATTTGTGGCAATGCATGGATACAAATGACTAATAATAGGAAAGCATGTGCTGGGTCTGTGTCCACTCCTTTCTGTCCCAAAAAGGAACAGACTCTCTCCGAGAGCCCTAACCTTGTCTTGAAGGCCAGGACAACATGCTTTGCTGATGAGGTGGCCTGAATTTCATCACCCTCATATCACTTCTGGTTCTTGGCAGACGGGAGTCTGCTGCTTATAATACTGCTTACCTCTTTAAAAGGGCTCCTCATCTACACATCTCAAAGGGCTTTAAAAGGAAGCCAAGATCACTTTTTCCATGTTCCAGATGGGGAAACTGAGGTACGGGAAGAAAAATGATTTGCCCAAGCAACACAGTAACACTTGAGACAGAACCAGAGAAGGGCTCTCTCCTGCCCATCTCCAGCAGGTGACCTGCCAGGTGCTGCAGCCCTGGAGTACAGGACTGGGTGGGAGAGCTCACTGTGACAAGTATCTTGCTGGGTTATTGAGTGTGTCCACTCTCTTTCCTCACTGCTCATCAGTGCTCTTCTAGAACCACACCAGAATTCCTCTCATGAAGCAGGAGGTGCTTGTGGGTAGGTGACAAGATACCATGACTATGTGGCCATTATGGCATCTGGAGAGGTTGTATGTGCTGGATGCTCTGATATGATTCTTTCTGCAAGGAGAGAAAGCCAGATTAATCATCTAGAAAAGAAGTTGGGAAATGTTTTTTCCCCTAGACCATTGTAGAGAACTCAGGTGTTTTATTAAATAATGGTTCAAGATACAGTAAAACCAAATTCTTTTCATGAGTTTGCCATGCATACACATTGAAAGAGAGAGTCTCCTGCTCTTGAGATCAAAGAAAGGCTCAGCAAGGAAAGGAAAGGTTGCAATATCCATCTCACAGTACAAAGATCTGGGCAGGGACATTCTCCTCAAGATCACACAAAAAAGTAGTGACTGACCTGGGAATGCAATTCATTTTACCTAAAGCCCTTGTCCAGTGATTAAATGACCATCTCTTGTTCCAAATATGATTCTTTTAAGATGAAGAGAGAGGCAGAAGAGAAAAGTGATGGAGAGCTGGGATACTGAGTGCTGTAACACAGTTGAATCAAGATCCAAAGCCAGAAGGAAAATATAAAAAGAAAGAAGTCAATGGAAAGACAAGAGTGATCGTGCTATGAGTGATCAGCTGCTCTGAAAGCCAGGTGCAGCAGAAAAACTGCATTTCAGGTGAGAATGAGTCCCGAGATAAAGCTGCTGTTCAATGCCTGATGGTCTCCAAGCTTGGGTGGATTGGTGGCAGGCACTGGGCACCATGGCATGGCAGTGCAAGAACAGCTGCCAGGTCAGGGGGCAATGACAGAGCACAGATAGAGCCCCTGGTGGGGTTACCACCAGCAGAAAATTTGGACCAGTACCCTCAAGAAAGCCCAAGGACTTGGAACCAAGAGGTGGTCAAGAGGTTTTTGAGTTTGTCACTTGATTGTCATCAGTGGCTTCATTGCACATGCAGTGACTTTTCTCCTTCTCCTTTTCTCCTTCTGAATGCCACTGCATGTGTGAGACCCCACTCAGGAGACCTCTGAGGGATCCCAACCTGCTGATCATAGCTCGGATCTGCCTCCAAAAATCTATTCTTTCTCTCTGATTTCTTCATGGATTGATCAGGTTGCCTAGATGGAGGATGACCTCTAAGCAGTATCGAACCCCATGGATTTGGGGCCGTGCTTCCATGGGAGCTCCTCTCTATCTCACATTTGGGTTTTACTCAAGTGGATGAAGGGGGACAGTGGTGAGGGTAATTTTATTGTACTTTTTCACCTCTGGAGAAGTGCCATGTTTGACATCAGCACATGATGTGCTGCGTTCATCTGCTGACCGGACACCAATCTCCTTTGTTAGCAAAAAGGGCAAATCCCTAACAAGGGTGGCTGCTGTGAGTTGGGCTTGCTGGGAGCCCTCTCTCCCTGGGTTTTGCAGCCTGGTACTCTGCACAAGCAATAAAGCCATGAAAAAATACAGAAAAAGTGCCTGTTGGGGCTTTGCCTCCCCCATGTCAATGTGCTTTTTTCAAAATATATATTTTTTTTCTTTTTGTATTTCACTTACTTTCTGCACTCCTGTAAGCAAGTTAACCTTGAAAAAAAACCTATTGCCCCCCAAAAATATAAGCAAAAATTCATCTCTGGTGTTTGATATTTGTTAGTGGAAGAAAAAAATATTTCTTCTCTGTGAAGGGTATTTTCAGAGATGCTGTCGCTGCTGTTCCTTCCCACTGCCCCATCCTTTCCCTGCCCCAGCAGACCTTGCACGTGGTACCGCATCTTCTGCCGTGTGCGGCCATGGGCCGGATTCAGCCCCATCTGTCAATACACGACTTCTTCTGCCAGATGTCACCGCTACACAGCGGCGCAGACCGAGGGATATTCCTGCAGGAGCGTGCCTCTCAGAAATACCATTCTCCTGCAATCCCCGGCCCCGAAACTGCTAAGGCTCTGTTTGCCTGGAAAAAGAAAAAAAAAAAAAGGAAAAAAAAAAAAAAAAAAGCAACACACACACACATGAAAAAAATCTGAAGGCATCCAGTTGCTCCTGGGCAAATTGCCAGTGATTGAGTGACCTGCTGCTTCCCCAATATTGCATTCCGCTGGCATGTCTTTAGCCCTGGCTGACGCCAGCCATCTAACTCACCCCCAAAGCAAACATTTCCAGTTGGCACCGCTGCCTTGTTTTTCTGAAGAACCGATTCATGCTTCCCTTAAAAAGTTTTACTATATCCATTTTTTTCTTTTATTTTTTTATTTTTTTTTCTGGTGCAGGGAGCCACCAGGGAATGGCTGCCGCTTCAGGGATTTCTCCTTAAAATGAAATAAAATAAAAAAAATGAGAGAGAAAGGTGGACTTTTTTTTTTTTTTTTTTTTTTTTTTTTTTTTTTCCACCTCCCTTTTTAGTGAGCATGATAAATCCATTCAGAGCGCTCCTTGTGTGCGAGTGTGGAAACCTTCTGCTAAAAGAGTTATTCTGTTCTCATTCACAGATAATTGCTCCCCCAGGGGCCGGGGAGAGAGCGAGGAGGAGAGACTGATAATCCGGGAGGACATGGATACAAATATCAGGCCGCGGCGCTGAGTGCCTACTTAATTTATTGGGAACGAGCTGTTACTCAGCACTTTGCAGGATTAGGCCCGCTGTAATTCTGTTATTTAAGGAGACACCGAGCCCAACGACGACAACAACCCACCCGGGGCCGTTGCAGAGACGGGCGGTGTTGGAGAGGGAGCACATGCTGGTTTATTTTTTACGCTATGGAAAGAATGAGCTTTTAGGACACAAAGTCCTGGCGGCCGGTGAGGGGGTGGCGGGAAAGGAGCGAGGGGACAGCCTGGCTCCAGGCTGACGGACAGACCCAGGTTAGGGCTGCTGCCCAGCCAGCTGGGATGATGTATGGCAGCAGGGGGGCTCCCCAAAAGGGCACGGCCTCGCTGCCTGGCAGGTAGGTGTGTGGCAGTACCCAGCACCCCATTGTGGTTGGGGACGGTCTGGACCGCCACTGGTGCCTGCTGGCTATGCTCCGAGCTGTGTGTTATTAATTATATCTAATTGCTTAGAGTACCAGCCGTTCACCTGATGGGCTGCTCTTACCAGGACTTCATGCAGGGGTAAGAATTCAGCTGCCTTTCCCCTTCAAACCTTCTTGGGATGCATTGTGTGTCCCCCAAACCCAGTGTTTCCAGCAGGATGCCAAACAGCTTGAATGGGATAAAGGAAGAAGCCTTCCTGTTCTTGTCTTCACAAGGATGACTGAGGGTGGCAGGGACCTCTGGAGGCCATCTGGTCCAACCCCTACTCAAGCAGTTTGCCCACCCTCTGGTCTTGATGGACCCCATCTTTTGTTCTACAATTCCTGTGATATTTAACCCATTTGTCTGCATTTTCACTGACCATTTGGAAAAAAAAGTTCCTCTGGGAAGCCAAGGGCTTGGAAAGAAATGTTTAGATTTCTGGCCCAAATGAAAGTTACAGTGACATTAAAATATAGTAGGCTTTTCTTCACAAGGCTTCTCTTTTTCAGGGAAAATAAATAAATTTATCTGACTGTCCATTAAAACATCCATCACCCAAACAGAAAGGACCTGAACGTGGCTTTTCTCATGGGGTGGTGCAGTGAAGTCTCTGTAGTAATTTGGGCTATTTGCTTCTCCCAGATCCTTGGGTATGCTTCTCACATGATTTTCTGTCTATTTTTTGAATACCTGCTCAGCTGGGGAAAGAAAAACAAGTGGCTCATAGAAAACCCTGTCACTCTTTAAACAAGATCTTCCACTGTCAAACAAGCAGCTACTACTATGTCCATTTTACAGGTAGGGAAACTGAGGCAGCACGGACGAAATAACCCCTAAGATCATCTAGTCCAATTCCAGTCCACCACTACAGAATCATAGAATTGTCTATAATGATTCGTGATCACATATAATTCTCTTGAATTTATGATTGGTTAGGCATTGATGGTGGTTTTCAACCTGGGGATTGCAGCCCCTAGTCAAGGATACCATCCCAAAGATGTTTCCCATTTGGAGATCAGTAATTGCCCCCCTCTGCCCCTCCTCATGGTATTTTGAGTGCTTTGTAGCCAAAACAACCCTGTGTTCATTTCATAGTAGCAGCTAAAGGAAAAGCTGAGAGCTATGAGGTAGTAAAGACAAATGGTGGAAGGGAGAGACTGAGGAGAAGCTGGTCTCAGACTGTGCTGGTGAGGAGTGATGACAGCAAACCCATTTCTCTGGCAGAATAAAACCTGAAGGGGAATACTTCACTCTTTCAGACTGCTAACGTAAATAAAAGGCACGCAGAGGGGGGCTGGTAGGTTCCTAATCAATTAAAAGCAAATTTCTTGCCCTGCCGTATTGTTAGAAGACTGTGGGTGACATAAAATGAGGCAGAGATGTGGCACCACGGTGATTTTCTCACTGAGTTTAAGCAGTCACTCAGCTGGGGCAAGCAGAACAGCAGTGGGAGCTCTCTTTTGGTTTGCAGCTTCATCCTCTGTGATATATTTAAATTCATACCAACAATCAATTTGGTTTGCTCCAAAGGAAAAGCCATGGGAGCATTTCCACTGGTCTTTTGGAAAATATTAAGCTATGGGCCTAACGCGATCTGACTGTGTCCCTTTCAAGTCTTAATTGCGTTAGAACTGCCACAGAAATAAATGTCTTTTTCCTGGAAATGTCATTATTTAGCTGTTATCTGATTGGTTGTTTTAGCAATGATGTCCTAGTTCCATGACGTCATGTCTGAATTCTTCAACCCTTTCCATCTGGATTAAACGCCGTCATCAATCTGGAGCGGGACATAATCACGTATCACCAAGAAACCCAAGATTAAATAAACCCTGAGAAGTAATTGCTTTTGGTCCATGACACTGGAGATGTGCAAATACAGGACACATAATATCCATCAGGATTTTGTCCTGGCTTTCCCAAATTTCTGCTCTTCCTTCCCATATCATCCATTTTTTTTTTTCTTTTTTTTTTTTTTTTTTTTTTTTTTTTTTTTTTTTTTTTTTTCCTTTTACTCTGCACCACCCTTCCTTTGTGGTCCTGGAGATCCTGGAGCATGGCAGGGCCAACAACCAAACCCCAGTGTTTCCATCTGTGCCACTGGCTGTTTCAAGAGCATGGGGAGCTCCACCATGCCCAGGAAGAACCTACAACAGGAGTTGTGGCACAGCCCTGGCTCATCACATGCTTGGCCCCATCACTCCTGACCCAAATTTACCTGTATAGATGTGAGCTGGGCTTTTGATGGGTCTGACCCCACGGCCGGGAGGGATGCAGGAGGTTCCAACCCACACTGTGCAGTGCAGGATGAGGCCAAGCCCTTGTGGTGTCGGTGCCCAGGGAGGCTGCTCTCCTCTTGTGTGCAGCTGCCTCGTGGGGGGAAGGATCGTGCCCACGGCCAGCTGCACCTTGGGGCTGTCCTGGAGCAGCCCAATAACCCACTTCCCCTCCAGCTGTCCAGCAGCAGTTGCTGTCTGCAGCTCGGTGGCTTTGTGGGATAGACACAGCTGGGGAGCCCTGCTTATAGTGCCAGCACTGTGAAATCGGCATCAGTTCAGCACCTGTCTACGGAAGATACATGGTCTGCCTTGAAGCACCTGAATCTTGTGCAGCCTGCAGTATATTTGGACTCACAGCTGAACTGTCTGGGAGGGAAAAATACTCCATTTCCTAACTGTCTTTTCCACCTGGTGTTTTCTGAGGGGGGTTCCTTTACTTTGGGTGGCTCAAACCCTGCTCCAAAACAGCCCCAGGTCAAGGTCTGGACCTTGGTTTGAACCTTGCAGCTCAGCCCCCAGATGGCAGATGTTTTTAGTGCCCAACACTGCCACCCCTTCCTAGGGAGCACATTAACAGCTTCATATCAGTCCTAAAGCTTAGGAACCAGAATGTAAATAAAAAGTACACACTACAAAATATATATATCCCTGGTTTTTAAGGCTGTCTTATGATCTGGGGATCCTGACTCATGGTTTTGACAGCTTGCTTCTGGCAATAACAAACAATATCTCATCACATGAAGAGGAAGAGCGATGGACAATATCAACAGCCGATGTGAAGCACTGCTGAGAATATAGATGCTTGATCCAGATAAGACTGTTATATCCTACAAAAATAAATGGTACACAGAGAGAGTTTATGGGAATGCAGCCCCCGGAGCTGGCTAAGAGCATTCTCTAGCACCATCTAGTGCTCTGAAAGCCTGGCTTGTTAAAAAAAAAAAAAAAAAAAAAAAAAAAAAAAAAAAAAAGATGAGATTTAATCATCATATAGACTGATACCATAAGCAGTTTTGAGCACCGTGGTGCTGAATTGTCAAGTGATGCATATCTTGGAATACATTACATGAAAGGGCATGCACTAAATTAAGTTAAGTGTTGGCCATGAAACTAGGTAATAAAACGTGGCATGCATATTGCAGACAATGCAGATCTGTGATTTATGCTAGCGAGGTTTTTAAAGTGAGGATCCATATTATTAAATTGTGCGTTCAATCATTTCAGAAAACCAGGATAGATTCATAAATTTGAACTTCATCGGCTGAATTTCCCAGAAGCACTTAAAATGCACCTTCCTTTTTCCCGGTGCATTGCTGCTTCTTCCCTAAATATCTCTACCCCTCTCCAAACATGCCTTATCATCTCAATTTACGTCATTTCTATTTTTGCAAGACTCTAAGGCTGATCAGCTTCATCCCCAGAGGAGAATTCCCATCTGCTAGAAACAGAAAAGGGAATAGTGACGGGCAACCACCAATACCTCCAGCAGCTGAAGGGAGAGTTGTATTAAACCTGGCTGTTACATTGGGGCATCTGGGGACAAATAACCATCTAGAGCACATCGGCTGTTTGGTTAAAAGCCCAAGACTCAAGCCAGGTTTGTCAGGCACATCCTCAACAGTCAGTGAAACCCCCAGCAGGTCTGGCGCCAAGTTTGGAGTGTCAGGAAGGGAATACAATCACACCATGCTATTATTTAAATATTGTATTTTCCTTATTTGTCTGTTAGACGAGGCTGTATGGAGTTATTGTTGAGATGTGAACCGAAGATGTGCAATGCTTTCT
Source organism: Nettapus auritus (assembly GCA_011076525.1). NCBI lineage: Eukaryota > Metazoa > Chordata > Aves > Anseriformes > Anatidae > Nettapus > Nettapus auritus. The sequence continues at coordinate 90,944,154 of CM021768.1, read as the reverse complement.
GTTTGATTTGAGGTCTGGCTACCTATTGCACGATGAACCTTAGCTCTGTGTTTTCAGGACTTGTCAAACTCTGATGGAGGATGTACTTTTAAATAATTTTTATCATTTCTGTGCTACAATATTTTCCCAATAACTTCTTCTTCAGAGTGTGATAAAACTATTAATAAGGAGATGGTGGCAATAGTTCTCACCAAAAAATCTTGTCAGATGCCAGATTTTCTTCCCTGAGAGTCCCTGTGGTAACAAAGGTGTAGTTAGCAACAGCCTAGGTTGATCTGGTCTGCTGTTTTCGTATACTGAGCTGGTCTTTATTTCTAACATCACCACAAGTAAGCCAGATCAAGAGACTAAGAAGGTACCTGCCTTACCCATTAAGCCATTATAATCCTAATCCTGGTAAACTGGTTCAGCTCAGCATTCATTTCTCAGACTTTTGTTTGCATCTTCATTTTTTACAGGATGAAAAGGAGTGAAGTTTTGGCTGCAAAGGAGGTGGAAGTTACTAAGGCTTCATGAAATTTCACCACAAAATAAAGCCAACCTCCAAGACAGGTCCCTGCTGCACAGTTGTTGCCAAAGCCAGGAGCTGCAGGACAAGGAGCATATGTACATAGACTTACCACAGCTGTAAGGAAGAAATGCTGGTAGGCTCAGCAGATGATTCCTTTTAACTAGATGGGACAATATACATTAAACCGTATTGATGGAGCAATTAGAGATGGGGAGAGCATGGCCAAACTATGTCCAACCCAGTACAGTAGGTCTGACTGTCTCAACTAAGGACAAGTAACTATGTGTATTTGCAGACCAAAATCAATAGCTTTTCACATTAGTTTCTCACAAGGACCATAAAGTTTTAAAATGAAATTACTTACCAATTTTAACCATTTTTGAGGACTGAGAAAAATACGTATTAATAAGGGAGCCCCATTTCAGATTTGCCTTTGAAAAATTATTCCCCAGGAGAATAACCTGAAGGCATTGGTTTTTTCTAGATCCACAACTTGTTCTTGGTTGCATAAACTCCAGGGCTGTCAGGTAGGACTGACATGACCAACAAATATTCACTATAAATTGTTATCCTAGTATGACTGAAAGCTACAGGCTGCAGTCAGATTTACCTGCATTTTGTTAGTATTATTGTGATCCCCAAAGTGGTGTTCCTGGTGGGTGAAGGAGGAGTTCTGTAGATGACAAGGAATATCAGAGGGGAAAGAAACTGTAGTGTGTGGATACACACAGAGATTTCAGCCTTATATAGTCTTGAGACACCCATAGGTTAGACTCAACAAATGAGAAAATTGCTAATTTTTTAGCAATTTGGAGTCTGACCTCAAAGACAAAGTGACCCAGTGGGAGGGCATCACTTTGGAGGGCACAACTTGCTATGCCTGTGGCCCAGTGGCATCTGCTAATTCATAGGACAGCAGAAAAGACCTCAAAGTGGATAAATAAGCTTTCTTACTTGAGCTCACTATCTGAATAGTGAATGGCAATTCTTCTTGTTAGATAGCAGAAGAAATTTGCTTTATACGGAAAGAGTTTGATCTGAGAGTAATCTGTTCAGTTATTAATGAAATACAGATCATTATTTCATGTACATGTGCAAGTAGCAGCAAAAGGATTCTGCTGAATATTTTTTGGGTGTGTGACAGAATAAGAAAAAGTATAATGCTCTTGTAGTGATGCTTTCTTCTTTTAGGGGATCTGTTAAATTCTGAGTCAGGACTTTGATCCACACTAAATGTGGTTTTAGAGCACTCCAGTGATATAAAGAATGTAGGCAATGGCAGGAAAATAAGTTTCACCAGAATTCCCCAGCAGAAAACAAAATGAAAAAAAATATATAGTCTGAATTTACACTCCATCAGGGCACGTTATTTGTAATAACACACATTTGTTTGTAATGGAGCCCATGCTTGTTGGAAAAGGTGCCAAGGAAATACATTCTCAGCTTGTGAGATTAGACCCTCCTGGTGTAATGTCATAATTCTCATTTGGGATCTGGGACTCAGGATTTCCCTTCTTGTGCCTCGTTCTTCAGATAGGGAAGGGCCATTGCCTTGGGAGAGCTCTCCTCTGCAGACTCAGGTTGCTTAGTTGATTAAAAAGACCTATTCCGACATTGAAAAAAAAAAAATATTTTAAATGGTTCCCATTTACTAGAAAAGCAATTTGTGGTAAACATTTATTTATTTATTTATTTATTTTATTTATTTATTTTTTTTTTCTGGCTCCATTTCAGCGATATGTGTCACCAAAAGTTATTTGAAAATCTTGCCAAAAAAATGAAAATCAGATCTGTTTAAAAACATTTTTCCTTGTCTTGTTCAAGTCTAATTCAATGACTTCCTTTCTTTTAAAATATGTATTAACACCTTTTTCTTCTGTGTTAACACATATTTCTTGAAGGATGGAGTGGAATGGATTGAAAATTTTACATTTACATTCTTGACTTTGGGTATAAAATTTGAGTCTGAATCTAAACAATAATGTCTTCAAAGCTGTGGGTTTGGGGTTTTCTTGAAATAGCAGGTGGCTATTCAGATAAGAAAAGCTGGTTCTGCCCATTACACAGACAGGAACCAGGTGCGATGTGCAGATCTGCACTGGAACTTCCTGAAAGTTTGGGAATCTGGAGCCAAACATGCCTCTTGGATCCAATCACTGCTGCACTTCCAATTATAATTATTGTTTTATAGTGTTTCAAATTGCCAACAACTGAAAAAACAATCTGAAAACATGAAAACTTTAATATGCCAATGAGAAATTTGCCAATGAACAATAAGCAACGTAGTTAATAATGCTGTACTTTGAATATTCATGTACTTGGTCTTCAAAGAAGATCAATGCGGCTGTTGTGCAATGCTTTATTACAGTTTCACTGAATGGTTGAGGTTTCCTAGAGCAGATTGTCTAGAACCCTGCCCAGCCTGGTTTTGAATATCTCCACAGCCTTTCTGGGCAACCTGTTGCAGTGTCTGACCACCCTTACAGTAAAATTTTCATGTCTTTTAATTTGTGCCTATTGCCTCTTGTCTGGTCAGTGGGCACTACTGAGAAGAGTAGTCAAAAACTGTCATCCTCATTCCCTCCCATGAAGTAATTATACACATTAATAAAATCCCCCCTGAATCTTCTATTCTCTAGGCTGAAGAGTCCCACTACAAGTAGCTAATGCATACTAACATCTTGCTGCTCAAGAAAAGTCTCACAGAGTAGGAAAGTGAGAGCAATTTATGGATGGAAAGGTTGGTGATCATTAACAGAGGTCACATTGCAAGCATTGGTTGCCAAATAAGCAAAAGCTGGGCAATGGGCTCATGAGGACATATTAGTGCATTCATTTCCATAGCAAGGGCTTCAGACACTGGTGGTGTGCTCAATTCCTCTGCTGTCAAGCCTGGGCATGGTTTAACACTCAGCCTCTACTTTGGCAGCTCACTCTTAGTCCCATACTGACCTTGAATAATTCCATCACTGTGTTTGCTTCAACCCCGTCATCCCCCACAGATGTTAATTTGCATGCAGACAAGAGCCTCTTAATTGCCATTCTTCCAAGACTCATTCAACACATTTAATTAAGACAAACACTTAGAGGTGAAAACTTTCTGGTATTCAGTGTCCCTTTTGCATATGGGAAAATCAGTTCCATTACCCATCAGTGAAGATGTAAAGTCACGAGCAGCTGGAAAGCTTACAAGGGGATTCTCAGCTAGTGTAAATTGGTTTTTTTCTAATGATTTTTTTTTTTTTTTTTTTTTTTGCAAATTATTCTTTAATAAATAATGAGACCTCAGATAATGTCAAAACAGATAATCATGTAATAAACAAATCATTTGTTTTCCACTTGGCATACTGGATGAACCCAATTACAGTTAGTGTCTGATTAGGTTCAGCATATAGGTATTTCTTAGCATAGACGAGACATCAGCTGTCTCGATGGGAATGCAGATATTTGTGTTATTAAAGATGTAGTTATCATCTGAGGGTATGCAAATGCCTCGACTGCACTAAGAAACTGAGTGGTGGAGTAACTTAAATGGTTGATCAGAGCCTAACTGAAGTTTCCAAGAAGCTTGTGTTCATAAAATATATCACATAAAATTGCTGAAGCTTATAAGTAAATAAATAGTGGATTAATTCTGACAAAAATCTTGCTTTGACATTGCAGAGCCTGTTTATTATCCTGTTTCCAGAGGTCTGCATCACTGAACGAAGCAGTCATAACCCATCCTTCAACCTCTGCCTCCAGATGGCTTTCCATTGCCTCAAGTGTATTTAAAGAGTTCTTCTGAGAAAATGGAAAAGCAGTACATGCCTGACTCATAGCGAGAGCTTTTCAGAAATGGCCAACACCTCTGTTGTGGAAAAATTCACTTCCCTGGAAGATAGCATATAAAAACCTTTGTCAGGACTTCATCCAGCTGAGATAAGATAACTTGTGCAATTGGAGGAAGATTCCTCAGATTTATGACACATTTAAAATAACCCTTCTTTTAGGCAGTCGCGTTGTTTTACATCACATCTCACTTCTGTATGTATTAGAAGTTTACCATATTTTTGGGTCTTATCTTTCACTTGCTGAAAATCATGCATCTGAATTTACATCAAGACAAGAGGAGCAGCACTTGGGTCTGTAAAGCAAATATTTAGCTACCTAATTTCAGGCTTCACTTTGCACAAAGATCTGGCTGATCTTGTCAATGTTCAGAAGATTCTCTGGTTTTGACAGGCTTTGGAGCTGGGTCACAGAGATGCAGGAGAAACATGAAAGTTTTCCCAGAATGCCCTAAAATGACTGATATTTGCTCCTGATGCATTTATTTTCAATAAAAATGGTTGTTCATCATGAAGCTGGTGCTCAGATGTGAAGCTCTGAGCTATAAGGACAACTGCTTTAGCATTTGAGGAGGAGAGGTATCCTGTGGTACATGCTGGGCCGTGAATTATTTTGTTAACACCTATCAAAAGTAAGTCCCCAAAGCTGGTTAGTAATTGTCGAGTTTCCTTTTCTGCTCCATCCTGTTCATGGTCAAACCGCCTTTATAGGGTTATGTTGTTCACCTTCACCTCTAAAGTAAGGCCAAACTCTGCTTGGCTTCAGGAGGGAAAGGTCTCCCACAAACCTTCCTTGCAACCCTTCTCCAGGTTTGCAAAACCTGTAAATAAATGGCATTTGTGGTGCAGGAAAACAACTTGTTTTCTCAAGGGTTTTTCCACAGTGACCCGCATGGTTTTTCTCCTCTAAACCTGCCTGCTCTGCAGGGCAGGTCACTGCACCTCAGGTTGGTTCACGTGAAATTAATGAAATTGCGGTGTAATATTTTCCATACCTCACATTGTGTCCTTGCTGCAGAGAGCTACATGCTGCTTGTAAAAGATTTGCTTCATTTGTTTAAAGGGGAGGAGTGGGGGTGGAGGTAGAGTCCCTTTCACTACCTGATTTATATGCCAAATATAAAACTAAAATGAAACATGTGGCTGATTGCCTACAAAGTTTTATGTCAGGTGTAGAAGTCAGTGGCCCCGGCCATAAATCATGCTGCTCATTTGTACCATTGCAACAGATTTATGTAATTTATAACTGGGTTGTTGGGCTATGTCATCAGTGTAAGCATTTTCTTATTAATAAAAGGACTTTTAAATTGAATGATGGTTTGTAAAGCAATTGCCCATAATTTTATTTTATTTTATTTTATTTTATTTTATTTTTGGAGGGGGGAGACACATTATTGTTTGGAACCTGTTAAAATAAAATGGTTGTGAAACTCCTGGGCCCCTCCCTGAGCTCTCACTGCTTTATTTCTTCTCTGGGGACTTGCAAAACAAGCTCCTTATTCATAAATATGAGATGATGCTGTAAGGATGATGTTTCCGTTGGTGATTCATGTGATTTACTCAGTATGCTTGATTCATCCGTGAAGAAAAACAACCTCTGGCTGAGGGACAGATGCTTATGAGGACTTGACATTTGATTTTAGCTGGGTAGTACAGGGTTATAAACAGGGATGGTAGAAAAACTTTCCCTGAATTAGGAAACTAAAAAAAAACTAAAAAAAAACTAAAAACAAACAAACAAACAAAAGCCTACGGTATGTATTTGCAAAGCAAAGGGGGCATTTCTGTAAGGTTTTGGTTGGACTCTGTCTTTTGGAATTCCTCTTCTTAAGGTTCCCATTTTTTCCTGGGTGCCAAACTGATGCCCCTTCCAAAAGAGGGATTGCACTGTGCAGATAGGTGAAGAGCCTTGCGTGCACTTGTTTTAGGATGCCTTCGGGTCAAAGGCCCTAAGTCAGCTAATCCTGCTCATAAACTGCCCATTTGCACATGAACTTCCTAGTTCGTGTTTGTGGCAGGTAACTTCAAAGTCCCAGCCCGGAGCACCCAGAATTTTAACCCAGCCTTGGTTCCAATTTACGCTCAAATTTCACAATCAGTGGGTCCCTTTAATTGTTGTTTTCATAAAAAATTACAAATAAGTATAATATCAAGAAGTCATTTGATCTTTTCATAGAAAAGCTTTTTTTTTTTTTTTTTTTTTTTTTTTTTTAAATCATGTAAGTCTCCTATTAAAAATGACTACAAAGACCTGGATCTACTGTGACTTGTAACCCTATTTTATAGAAACCTTTAAGAAAATGTTTCCCAAAGTTTATATTTGAATCTTATTTATTTTTATTTGTAAGAAATGAGAGAGGCCCTGCCCTCTGGGCCTCTGACAGGTCATTAAAACCAAAACCAGAGTCAGGTTTCATTGTAGCAGCAGCTAGACCTGTACAGCAACACAGAAGAAAACAAACCTCTGCTCTTCATGGGATGAGTTTCCATGTGAAGGCTAAAATTACCCAAGAACATTTAGTAAAACTGGTCAAAAGCTGCAATATTTTTTTCAACAGAATTTTTAAAATTGTTTTAATCATTTTAATTTAGCATGTATAAGTGATTTGTTTGTCTTGCAAAAGGGAATACACAGAGAGCTGTGGTCTCTCCAGCTATATCTGTACTAGGGAATGAAATGTGCCCAGGGACATTTCTCAGCACTGAGTCCAACTGGCAGGTGACGGACCCTAGCAAACATCTTCACGTCCAGCCAGGTGGCTGCATCCAAAGCACTGAAGGGAAATAGGTCCTGGATGGCTTCGACCCCACACCGAGCCTGGGGATGGCTTGCAGAAATTTCTAGTCAGGTTGGGACAAATTCAAAGCAAGGGAGGATCTAACATTTTTCTCGCATGGGCAAATGCCTCCCCACGGTTGTGCTCAGTGCTTGCCAAGCCTGTAGAGACCAGCAGAAGCACGACCTTCCCATGGGACGCTCAGGAGATGCCAGCAACAACAGAGGCCCCTTCCAGGGTGCTTTATTCCATGGTGCAGCCAAATCCACTTGTAATTTATGGAAGTTGTATGTGAGGTCTGTGGCCATGCAATGTTTTATGGGGACGACCCCTTTCTTTGGTGTTTCTTCTTTGTATGACACGCCGATGCTGGCTTTGCTGCTCCATCTACCTTAATTGAAGTGGAAGAAAAGTATAAGCCAAAAAACTTCACAGCTGAGTTTAGGTCCAGATGTTTAGTGCACTGACAGCTGGGGCCATGCAGCATTGGTAGTGGTGATGGTATTTTCTCCTTGATGTCTGAAATTAAACAAGATTATAAATAACAAATCTGCCCTGAGGCACCCCTACTTCAGCTTGGCAATGGCCACAACCAGGGTGCTGAGCCTCACCCATATACCCACAGGGCCAGAACTCAGGCTGTTTTCCTCAGCTCCTCTCTTGGCCTTTCTCAGGCCAGAGGAGTCTCTGATGGAGAAAACTGTTTATTAGCTCCTTATTAGACCCAAATCCTGAGGGATGCTGGAGGAGATGGACCTCAGGAAAGATTTATGACAGAAAGACTTGACAAGAACAAAATGATGACTGACCCAGTCATGAGATCATCTCTTATGTGGATCTCCTCTCCAGGGCTCATGGTGGGCCACTGCTCCAGGGTGTCCTGGTTCTCACTGGATAAAACACCTCTCTCCATCCCAGACACAGGCATTGGACCTCTTACTGCAGCCAGGCTTAAGGCCTGGCCTCTGCTCAGCCTGCCCTGGGGTCCTGCAGCCCCATCTCCAGTGGATAAATTACACCAGGGATATAACAAAGGAGCCTGGTTCCTTCCTTTTATGCCATTAACTTACTGTTCTGCCATTTCCACCTCCAGCTGAAAACATCTCCAAAAGTTTGGACCCTAAAGAGAGTTCAAATTGCATCTTTCTTGCAACTAAGCTCTTAGATAACCTAAACCCCAGTAAAAATACTGATTCTGATACAAAATTGAAGCAGGAAGACTTTAAAATGTATGTAAACAGGACTTTTTTTTTTTTTTTTTTTTTTCAGTTTTGTTTTGAAATGCCAATTGGTTTGCCTGGGCGCTGATGTTTGTTATACTTAGAAAGAAAATAAAATATAAAAAACTCCCTGATATTTCAACAAATATTTCAAGATAAATTAATGAAATTAATGGATTAATTAATTAAATGAAATTAATAATTTCCATTTGATATTTGGCTTAATGAGTTATTCACTGATTATTTTGGTATCCCCCATCCTTTGAAGGGCAGAGACTATGTCCTCTAATACATTTTGCCTGACATTTTAGCTGTCAGGGGATCAGGTTTGCAGCAGAAGCTCTTCAGTTCCATAATTTCTCTTTTGTTCATGCTCCATGCCCCTGCCTGCCTTTTAGTAAACGTATTTCCATCCACTTACAAGCCCCATAAACCAGTTGATCCTGAAACAGGATGGTGCTGCTGTTGGGAGGCTCCTCAAAACAGAGGTGCTGGTTGTTTTGTGATTCAGTGGCTAGTTTTACATTCCTCTGCAATCCTGATCAAAGCTGAGACGTGGTACCTGCACAAGGGTTTTGTGGGGTGCCTGACTGATGTTCATTGCAATGACTCTGGATAGGAGAAGCAGGTGGCTCTGAGGGCCAGATCCAGCCCAGCAATGGGCATGTGCTTGAATTCATCTAAAGCAAGGAGGATCAAAGTGCAGGGCTTGAAGTCAAGCAGATGCTAACGTGTTTTGTTGCATCTGAGGTAGAGAGAGGAGAAACAAGAAGTGGTTGGGCAGATACAGAGAGAAATGAGATCCTAATGCTCCTGCTAGTTACATTTATTGCAATGAGCAAGGACAGGAATATAGTTTGGCCAGGTAAAAGTCATGAGGACCCTGATATCCATGCTGCTCTGGAGGTGGGTTGGGCGAGATCTGCTAGAGCCAAAACTTTAAGCAAATATCCGTCATTCACTAACTTCAACTCCATTTGAACTGCAGCTGCCTTCCCTGGCCAGGCACTATTTTTAAAAACAAGTTCTGCATTTTCTTCTCTGCTTCATTGTTTGTAAAATATCCTTGGAAACTTGATTAAAAAAAAAAAAAAAAAAAAAAAAAAGGCAGCAAAAGCATCCTTAACGTATTTTTCCTCATCCATTTGGCAAACTTTGCTTTTCCGCCCCACTGCTTCCTACAGAGCTGCAGCCAGCATGGCTTTCCAGCTTGTTGATTTCCTTGTGCCATAATTTTTAGCATTGTCCTTAAATATCAGCCCTGCTCTGGGGATTTGGGGCAATTCATCCTCCCCTCTCTTGCTGGCTGCAAGAGCAGAGAGAATTCATGGCCAGATGAGGACCAATATCCCGCAGTCAGCCCCTTTGCTGGTTGTAGCTGCCTTGACCGTGGTTATAATAAATGCTGGGTGCTGAGCGTCATCAGTTCTGAGTGTCTATTGCTTGAAAAGCCTTTGGGATCTTCTTGGGGCTTGGCAGAAATAACTTCTGAGCCAGGATCAATATGAACAGGTGAGAATTTGTGCTGATGAGAAGGTGCACAGGTGTCTGCCAGGGCGGAAGAGGTCAGAGGTCTCTATCACATGAATATCACAGAGAACAATTATATAGGAGAGAGGGCAAGGGAGGCTGCTAAGATCTTTGGTATTCATGGCCAAGCATTTACTGTGGCTTTGCTCTTTGCTTTAACAGAGTACAATCATTTTAAATGATTTTTCACAGGTAGAAGGCCTGAACTGGTTTCAAAAGAGTAGTTACACTCTTATGTTATCTTCAGGATCATTGATATAGATCTTCACTGCACAATACTGTACCTGCAATACGTGTACAGGTTGATAAGGCTGCAGTCTGCAGACCTGAGTGTTGCCCACTCTGCAGAGGACTCATAAATCCCAGTGCCCCTTGCCTCCAGTTTCTGCCTCCTGGCATATGACCATTTGTAATAACCAAACAACATGTAAGTACCCAGGTTATTTAAACAAACTTCCAATTTCCTCTTTTCTAAAAATGTTGATTCCAAAGAATTTGAGAAAATTGGGCTGTATGGTATCTTTTTTAGGAATTACCTTTCTTCTTCCTTTGTACTGCAGTAAAGGAAAACAGATAAAGCAGCGTTGTTCTTCTGTCTGATGATGGACCATGTGGTGAAGGACAAAGCTCCAGTTTCCATGGCATCCTAAAAACTTGTAAGTTAATCATAAATACCCCAGGGTCTCTTAACAACTTTTCATTCAAACTCTGAATAGCCAAGGACCATTTTTCATTTACCAATTCACACAGTCTTTCTGAACCTCAATGCCATGATGGCCTACTCCAAAATCTTGCCTCCTGTGGCCTTTATACTGCTTCCAAATATATGAGTTTGCCATGCAGGGAAGGTCCACACCAAAGACATCCCTAAGAAGCCCCAAATCCCCACTTTCTGTTGTTATCACCCTCAGGACATGCCTCAGGAATGAGGCGAAGTGGAGAGCTCATGCAGCTTGATGATGTTCATGTGTGGATTCTCTCTTCACCAGGCAGGCTGGGGAGGAGTGGGGCAGAGGAGAGATGCTCTGGAGGAAGAAGTCAGCAAAACACATGGAGAGGAGATGGCAACCTCCACCCCAAAAGCTATTTAACTAGTAACATAATGAAGTGATAATTTATGGCCCAGTTCTCTTCTACCTTGCACCTTGTGTGGTCCTCTGTGGCCAGACGCTCTTTGAGCTGAGTTCCCCACGCTTGCTGTTAACAGCTTCCCAGTGTGTGGGAGCACAGATTTATTGGGGGAAATTGCCTTTCAACTGCCCGGCTGGCATCCGCTCCTGGTCCTCCAAGGCTTTGGAGCAGGGCTGCTCCAGAGAGATGGGTCCAGTATCAGTTTCAGTTTTAAATATTTTATTGGAGCTCTTAAATAAACTAACCTAAAACCAAGAAAACATTGCTGAAGCTAAGATTTTTATTAATAAAATACTGAACTAACCCCACAATAGAATACTTGAACTATCATATGAACTGGTTGGACTAAGGTTGTTTTAGTGCTAGGCTGAAGGTGAATCATCTGTTTTGCTAAAGGCACAGTCAACTGTTCGTTATGTTAAGAGGGAGACTAAGGAGTACACTAATTGTAAATTGCTTGTCAGGAATGTCACCACTGTCATTCGTATTCATGTATAAAAATCTGACTAAATACCTTAAATATCCCCTGCCTGAAACACTAGTTAAGAACCCTTTCCTTACAACTTAGTTATGATGCTCTGTTTCGACTTACATTGCTGTCTCTCCTAGCAGAGGTATCATACTTCAGATATTGATGGACCCTTGTATGACAGGTGGATGTATCAAAACCTTTATTTACTGGGATTTCAATGACAGCTCAAAATCTGTAGATTTCTAAACAGAGATGTTTCTCTGGGTGTCTTCCTTTGCTTTATTTGGAGTTGTTGCACCTGGAGGGCTTTCTATCTTACCTTCTCCCATAGTGGCTTTATGACTGTTCCCACCCTCTCAAGCACATAACCCCTTTCTGACATCTTATAAATAAATGGGATCAAAGGGCAATTTGGGCGGAAAAGCTAAAAACATGGAAAACAGCTTGCTAAAAATGCCAAAACCACACAGACTTGTTCTCTGTTGCTGTCTTCACCACTCCTCCTCCTCTCCCAGTGGTATATCTGGAGCTGGTGACAAGCAGGTGATTGCAGTGATGGCAATGTTTTGCTGCCTGAGAGCTCCTCACTGTCAGGCCATTTAGGACATAGCATGACCCTAAGGAGAGGTGTCCACAGCAGCAGTTTTTCTTCAGGCACATTGGCTCACAAGGTGCAATTTCTTAGCAATGCATGGGCTTAAAATCTGTGATTTCTATTTTTTGTTTCATACAGCATGTGTTGCTGAAGTTTTGGGGCATATCTAGTATCTGGAGCCATTCAGCTTAGTGCAGTCAAATCTGAATTAGGTCACCCATGGTCATCGCCAAGTAGGAAAAGTTCTGCACAGGCCAAGAATTTCTAAAACATTAGCATTTTGCATAGCAGAAATTACTGCTAGGTTTTCCTCCTAGTAAATAAACATATAAACAATGAAACACAATATCTTGGGACATCAGGTCACTTCAGAGTAACTTTCCATGGTCTTATTTGAGTTTCTAGTTTTCTGAGAAGTTATTATAACCTTCCCTATGCACGATGAATAGGAAAGTCCCAGCCCAGGTGAATCAGCTGCCTGAACACCCATCCGTAAGCAAAATCAAAATAAATTTACACTTGTAGGGAAACTCATCATAATCCTTATGTCCTTTGCCACAGAGAGCTGACACAAAGCCTGACTCTTCGAGGCTACAGGATGTTTATAATAACCTCCCTGTTTCTGGGCAGGCAGCTTTTTTTTTTTTTTTTTTTTTTTTTTTTTTTCAGTAATATACATCTCAATGGCTAAATGCTGCTTTAAGCATGATCAAGACTTAATGGGAATGTAACCTTTAAAATGATCAAGTATGGAAATATGGGGAACAATACACGTCCAAAGAAGATGAAAGTTCTAAAAGTGAGCTGTCAGATGAGGTCCTTAATCAGGATCTTAATTAGGAACCTTAATAATTTAGGGTCCCCGTGCAATTAGTCTGCTTCTCTGCAGGGAGACGCTTAGTAGGAGGGGGAAGAAATTCAAAGGATGTCATGCCACAGGGCAATCTGTACTCAGATTACATGATGGCATTGCTGCTTCTTTTCCTTCCCCTTCCCAGCTTTCTATATCATTGTCAGTTGTGTCCAGGTGTGTCCATCTTCCCTCAATACCCACAAATTACTTCTTCTTTCATAAGCTGCCCCTCATTAACACAAATCACTGTCCTGCTGTTCTGTACTTCTCTGTAGTCATTGGACAAAATCTGTTTATAGGATGGGCTCATGACACCAACAGAACAGGATAGGCATGAGAAATCACTGAGGAAGAAATCACTGTGGGACTAAGTGCTCAGCTGTTTTTCAGCACACATCTTCCCTTGGACCAGCTGTTTCACATCTTGGCCCTGGGCTGTGCTACCTGCACAACATGATGGGTCTGCCCCATCACAGGTGTTGTATCAGTTGTGTGGGGTGGTAACAGATGGGAGCTACTGGCTTGTGTATCTGGGTGAAAAAACAGATGTTGCATCATTTCTCTCTGTTCTTCCCTTGCCCAGGCTCCGTGTATGGGGCCTGCAATGACCTGGACATCTGGGTGATGGGACATCTGCAATGAGGGGACATCTGGAGCAGGTCAGACCTCCTGGCACTGGGAAGCTGTCCTGAGGCTGGAGCAAACACGGAAAGGATTGGGACGAAGGAGAACTTGTCATGTGAGAAAGGACTGCTGGGCTTGGCTTGTTTAGTTTAGCAAAACAAAAGCCCAGGGGAGGATGTGACGCCTGTCTATAAATACACTTGGGAGAGAAAAGAGATATTTCAGCCTAGGGACAATGTTGGCGTGAGAACAAATGGGCATGAAGCAGCTATGAATAAAGCTAGGATGGAAATCAGGGAAAGGCTGTTAGCAATTGGAGCAAGGAGCTCCCTCCTAGGCAGGAGGGGAGGAAAACAGGTGTCAGGAGGAGATGGAGTGTGTTTGTCTTGCAGAAGGATTTTTATGGTGTTTTTGCTTACAATTGCAAGTATCACCGGTGCAGGAGGTCCTCACAATCCAGGCTGGGATGCTGCTAGCAGGTGCAGTGGCTAGGCTGAAATGAAATAGAGGTATTTCTTTTAAGATTTTTGAGACCAAAATGGAGTCTAATGTATCTGACCTCTCCCAGCGCAGTGAATACCTATGTCAGCTTCAGTGTTTCTGGCATGAGTGTGTCCTTACTTGAGACAAAGATTCAAAATGATGGGGAATTCACCATCCCTTGGGAACCTGTTCCTTGGGGTGCACACACAAAGCTCTGTGCACTCAGGGACAGCCCTGAGCAAGCAGGACATGGCACAAAGTCCCATCCCACACCTCTGTGCTCAGCGATGTCCTTTGTAATGCCTTCTGTGACGCCTCCTGCAAAATACAATGATGCTGTGACTAGGAGAGGTCAAAGAAGCACTTTGTGATATTTCCTGTTCTGGTGTTCATTAGTTTGGACAGTGGTCACAGCTGCCAGCTGCAGGGACGCAAGGACGCATGCACATTTCCTGCTGTGCAGGTGGAAGGGGTGAGGTCCTGTATTTCCTCAAAGCTTGTTCTGCAGCAGCTCTTCACAGTGGCTAAAGGAAGGGCAGGCTGAGGAGAAAGAAACAAGGCAGTTACTCCAGCAGCTGATTTGTCAGGTGCTGTTTGTCACAGCAGGGGGCTGCTTCTGCCTGCTCTGACCATGACTTATGGGGATAGTCACAGTCAGCACAGGGATGGTATCGTCACTGCACATGTCGAGGTCAGGAAACCACTTGGACTTATTTTTATTTTATTTTTATTTTATTTTTATTTTTAGCCATTCAGCCCTAGAGATGAGACCGTGTTGATACTTTGGGAGATGTAGCACAGATTTAGGGAAACCAGGGGGGTGTTTGCCAGGCTTTCTCTGTGACTCGTCCAGGAGAGGAGCATGCAGACCTGCCGGCCACCTATTTGATGATGGCTTTTGCTCCTCAGCTGCTGTCCACAGCGTGGGAAGTGCTTGGTCCCAACCTGCAACCCCAATTGTTCCTTGGCTGTGTTCGCACCTCAAAGCCCAGCAGCAGCAGGGACTTACTGGCAGTTTTCCCTCGCTGCAATTTCTCAGAGAAGCTAGAAGCAAGCATTGCTTGGAGGATGCCCCAGCCTGGGAAACAGCCATTTCAGAAGGAATGATTTGTCTCTGTGATGGGACGACTCAGTGCTGATGGGATACCAGTCTGAAAAGGGCCAGGGTTGCAGGGTGCACACCTCCTGCCCAGATTACGCCAGGGAACAGCTGCACCTCAGCTCACTTGAGGACATGGACAGCACTGTGGTGTTTCTAGTGTCTTGGGAAGAAGCTTAGATTTCCATTGTTTTCTATGTATCTTTACACAGAAAGTTTAGAGGATGTCAGTCTTGTGTTTCTGGAAGACAACTAAGAAGGAATGCCTTGTACTAATTGTGGCTCTTCCCCATCTGTTTCCTTTTGAGATAACAGCTTCATGGAGAAGGCTATCAAGGGAGATGCTAGAGCATGGCTAGGAGCAGACACATTGTGGACGGGTGTAAAAATGCCCTGCATGATGACAGGAAGGTCAGGAGTGCATTGTGCCTCTGCTTTGAAATGTGCAGATTTTTTTTTTTTTTTTTTTTTTAAAAAAAAGATTTCTGATTTGGTAGGAACCAGTAGCCTGGGAGGATGTAACATTTCCCTGGTTGGACCAGATGACCTCTAGAGACCCCTTCCAGCCTCAACCATTTTGTGATTTTACAAGGGCTAGGCAGAACTCTGGTGATATTTTTCTCCATTTGAGTTGCAAAAAATTCATGTGTTAGTTATTTGAAAAAAAAAAAAAAAAGAGCAAAGAGCAAATAAATACATCTTTATAATCTTTAAAAACAAACAAACAAACCCACAATATAGGTAAGATTGGTATGGATCTGACCATGGAGCACAGCCACTATTGCAATGTGGCATAATCACATCATAAAAACCATGAGCAGAAGGGTTCTCCTTTTCTGTTTCCAGTGGAGATGAATGCCGGGAAGATACTCAAATTATTTTAACCAAAAATATTAATCTCATTAAAGGGTATTTTCTGTATTTTCCATGAGACTAGAAAAGCAGATGATTTACCTAGCCGCAAGACACTTGTTATATTTTGTTTCTGAGTTGTCTTTATTATACATTTGCAAAATTATCGGCATCTTTCTGATCCCCTCAAAACGCTGCAGGAAACTCTGTCCTGGAGGCCTTTCCTTGCAGCAAGTGCAGTTTTTCCTGGACCAGACCATCTCTTGGCCTCGCGATTTCCCCTGGAGACTCAAGTCACCCTCTGTGCTCCCTTATTTGTGTTGTCTGAGGTGTGGAAGGTGTTGCGGAAAATCAGAAAATGCAGAGCCGCATCTGTTCACAACCCTCTCTAGGGATGTATATGTAAGTTTAGAGGGAGAGGGCAACTGGAGAGATTACACGGCCACTTTGCTGCTCGACCTCAATGTGGCACAGTTCTCCTTGCCCACAAGAATTTAAATGGGGAGGAGAGATCCTGCCAGAATAACCTGGGGAAAAGACGGACACCAAAGAAGACGCCAAGCCAAGCAGTGTGGGATAGCGGCAAAACATTTGCCAGCAGAGAGAGCACTGGGAGCCCACTCACCGCAAACCAATAAGAATGAGCAGTCCACAAAATAAAGTAATGTGTGATCCAAGGAGGCTTAACTACAGCCCATGGAGCTGGGTGAGAAGCAGGTTGGATGTGTAAGGCATTTCAGCATAAACTAGCCATGGCTGTTGTTGATACTGCTTCCTATGATCCGTCACGATGAGGTTGTGGTTGAGTAATTCAGCAAAGGCTCCAGAGCTTCTCACAAAACAGAAATCAACCATCGTTGGGTATTAATGGAGTGAGAAAAGTAATTAGGTCTAATTTCAAATGTCTCAGCCAATTAAGTAACAGATGTGAGAAAAGCTGTGTAATTTAGATCTGCTCATCAAAAATGAAATTGTCCACATTTACAAGCCTCATGCTGAGCCCCTGGAATGCTTAGGCAAGGCTCTTTTGGGGAAACACACAGGTTGTGCAAAGGTGTCAAGATCAAGTGCACCTTCTGTTTTTCTTGTTCATAAAATTGTGTCTTTCAGGTTTTAATGCTTCAAAGCTCAGCTCTGCCCTCAGGCATTCCCAGGAAACCAAGCTGAGCTTGGCCAAACCAAGAGCTGTCAGTGGGTCTGAGGAGAAGCCTTCAATTCATAAATAGGAAATATACTCCTCAAAAGGCAGGGTGTAAGGTCAACCTGCCAGAGCCCACCTCACCACTCACCCCAAGCCCAAATTTACAACAGTGTTTGAAAAAGCAGGACCATATCCGGGTTTTGAATGTGCATGATCTTCATGTGCAATTGTCCCGCTGAATTTTGTCGAGTTATGTGGGAGTCAGGCTCACATAAGTAAGGCAATGTCCATTCTGGAGCTGGGCCAGCCCTGCTGCAGTCTCAGATATCACGCTGGCTGGCCACCCATCACTGCTTTCTCCTGCTGCATCCACGTGAAAGCATCTTGGACGTCATGGAAGTGCCTATTGCAAGAGGCAAGGACCAAGGTGCAAAGCTGCAATGGAAAGTGTCGAAAGCCTGGGAGTGCAGGAGCTGAGCGTGAGGAAGATATATGGTCTCTGTAGCCTTCAAAGAGATCTAAGGGCTACAGCCAGCAGTTCATGGGGTCTGTCACTCTGAACGAATGACAGGCTGATGGGCTAATGGAGTATTTCAATACAAGTCTGGATCGGGTCTCACATCCACACCTCTCAATCGATTGCAAGACCCTTGCTCAGGGTAGATCCACCTGGAGCTCACCATGCCAGTGAAGATTTCATACTCATTTAATAGCATCTGTGTTTATTTGGCTGCAGGAAGGGTGCTCATATTGTGGATCTGTAGGTGATTGAATGAAAATTTGTGTGGCTGTATCAGGCCAGTATTCACTCTGCTGGTGGGGTCACCCAGAGGCAGTGGGTTTGGGAGCCTGCTTGGAAATGAGTGAAGGTTCCTAAAGAAATACCACATTCACCTCTGATGACTTGTTGGTTAAAAACAGCTAATAGCTGCTGTTGACCTGTGCTGGGTTTGAAGTAGTGACCCAGAGATCCAGAGATGAAAGCCTTCTGTCCTAGTGCCAGTCCTTTGACTCGCTCTGCTGTAACAATAAATATCCCCCAAATCTCTTGGAACTCCCAGCAATTATAGCCTTAAAATAAACTTATAGCACAGGCTAGTAATTACTGAATGTTTCTTATTGTTTCCCCTCTGGGAGATGTGTATCCCTCAGGAAATGAGTTTCTAATTAGATAGGAGAAGCAGGGCAGCAACAATAGTGTGGGAAAGCTAAATTAATAAAAGCTCCTAGGTACACTCTGACCAACCTGGACAGAGAAGTGACAAATGATGACTTGCCTGGACCAGGGGTTTTTAACTTTAAGTCTTCTTGGGAGATGCCTACGCTAGCTGTGCCAGAAAAGATGTGAGTGAAGGAAGAGAGGGAAGGAGTAAATATGTTATTAGAGACACTGGTAAAAAACTGCACAGAGCAGTGCACAGCAATGCTTAAAGAAATAAAAATAAATACCAAATCATGTGATTTTACTGATACCACCCTGTGCAGGACCTCGGCTACTAATTTGTTTGGGTAGATTAACAAAATAGGCATGCATTCTCTTTCCTGAGGTGCTAAGTTAGCTCATTTCAGAGTCCAATATTCCTTTTACATACAGAGTTTTAGGGATTCTGATCCACTTTACAGTGCCTACCCTCTCACTGAAAGAGTGGGCTGAAACATTCTTCAAGCACCATATGGCTCAAAGAGACCAGGATCAGTAATTCACATTTTGGATGTAAATTCTTGTGATGGTTCAACAACCCAATGCAGTCCCATGTCTGGTTTTGTTTTTGTGAGTGTAAGAAGTGGCCTCTCCATCCCTTGCTTGTATTTGTGTCATTTCTTGCAGTGCATGTCATTTATAAACCTTGGGAATGTGAGTAATTTTCTGCTTTGGAAAAATATCTCAAGACTCATTCAAGAAATAATGGTATTCAGAGCAGAAAATTTGGTACAAACACAGTCAGTCCCTCTGGAAGTGAAATGTAAGGGTCTGTACCCACACTCATGTGCTGTCCTGATCTCTGCTGCTGTTGAACACCAAAGTCTTCCAGCTACATCTTGCTGGGCAAGATGAGTGCTGACTTGCTCAGAAACTGCCCCCTCTGTGTTTGAATGAATTTGCTGTAACAGAAGATGCATCCATAAATGAAGAAATGTGCCCTAGGGTGGGAGTCAAAATACGAGTGTTGTGTACCAGATCATGCTTGCTACTGTCCTCAGCCATATCCCAGGTTTGGCAGAATGGATGGCCAATATCACACAGCTTATGGGGAACCACTGCAGAGTTTTCTTGTGTAATTTGCTCAGGATTAAAGAACAGAGACATGAGGAGCAATGGAGAAAGTAGCATAAACAGCAATGAGTAAGTCCAGTAGCCTGTTCTGCTTTGTTGTTGCTGCAGATGAGGAGTTTTCATGTCTGAGTTCCTGGGAGAAAGGATGTGCAAACCTTTAAAGATGTGCAAACTCTATGCTTATGATCTTTGGTAACTATTCCTATATTACCCTGTGCTGGGGTAAGACTTCTCCAGCATATAAGTGATAGTTTTGTCTAATCTAGTTGTAAATAGCTTCCAGTAATAAACATCTGCAGCGTCCCTCGAGAACCTGTTTCACAGCCAGTGGGATGTTGATATATTCTAGCCTGCAGCCAGGTTTTTTCAACACTGCTATGTACAAGTACAGAGGGTTGGTCTTCAGGAAGGAGAAATTATTTGTAATATGATAAGACATTAACTCCAATACAGCAGAAATGGGAAAAGCAATGGAAAGAAACACTGAAAGCTGCCCGCTGCATTGATTTGTGTTGTAGTTTCTAGCATCCTTCTGACTTGTGGTACTAGCCTCATCTGTTTAATGGGTACCAAAAGTAACTCAAATTTAGCCATGATTGGTTTTTCTCCCTACATGTTTTCTGTTTATTAAAACCATGCACAGAATAAAAAGAAAGCAAGATACACCTGTGTAGAAAAAAGGTGCCTCTCTGTCCATCTTATCCTGGAATATTATTCATTTAGATAAGATAGCCTTATATGAAAAGTTGACCATAAAGATACTTTTGGACATGTCCTATTTCACCTCCACCCTGCAATGTGGACCACCTGCCATCCTTTGTTTCACTAACGCTGGAACTAAAGCTGCATCAGAACTGCACTTGGCAGAGCTGGGCTTGGAGCATCTGGCTTTCACATCCTGCATCTATCCCACCGGTGTTTAAGCTTTTGGTTTCTGTCTATGCAGTGCCCAATCCAATAGAGGGCACATCCCATTTATTAAGAAGAGATAGGAGCAGATCTTTCAAGAGACCACAACTTACCACGCTGGCCCCTATTACCTCCTTGTGTGATCCTATATCTCATGCTATGTATCTACCATTTCTTTTGTACTTAGGTTGTCAGCTTCTTGCACAAGTACTGCATGCACTCAAAACATAACAAACAATAAGATATCTGACCGACCTGATCAAAATCAACAAATGTCTTGAATTTACCTTTTATTAAATTCATTCTGGTCCAAGTGTTACATAATCCTAGGCTGTAAAAGTAGCAGTTCTTAGAAGGACCAACCTCCTTGAACTATTTTCCCCTCTTGTTAACAATTTCCATCTCATTTCCTATTTCCGGCTCTAACTCCTGCCGATAATGCTCCTCAGCTAATATTGAAACCAAGAGGGAAAAATATATGAATAGTAGACATCCGATCCAAGCTTTGTGCAGAGAATTCAGGGATGGAATGTTCTTGAGAACAAGAAGGGTTTTTAAATAGTAAAAGATTGCTTGTTAAGGAAGAAAATTTGCACTGACACCTATATTCGGTACTGCTGACATTTGTTCCCACAGTACTCTTAGGTCAAATATAACTATCTTCTTGTGAATGTATATATATATATATATATATTTTTTCTTCTTCTTTTTTTTTCTTTTTCTTTTTCTTTTGTCTTTTTTATTTAAATGAGAGGTACTCCATGCAGAATACATCTGCACAGCAGTCTGCTCTGTGGCTGCAGCTCATACGGACATCGTCACGCTAGCTTAAAAGAGTAAATTGCAAATACCATAGCAGTCACTAAGTGAGTTTCTTATTTCATGCAACGCTGTCTTTCGGTTCACAATATTGGCTTGGGGTGCCCTTTCCTCCTTCCCTGGCTTCTCATTCTCCTGCACTGCATCAGTTTTATCAATACTATTTTATGCAGTCTCTCTGAACCACATCCAGTCCTTTTACTTCCTAAAAAACATATTTCCTGTGCACCTGAAATAGTTCTTGATGAACAAATAGCTGTGGGGATGACTAGCTACAGGTGCAAATGAGTAAACAGAGTGCATTGGGCAGACCCATCTTATTCTGGAATTACAGTGAGAGATAATTCAGAAGCAGCCTGTCTGTTGCTGGTTGAGTTGCTATGTGCTTTTTGCAGAAGAGATAAAAGCAAATACTTTATTTATACAGTGCTGAGTAATCATGCAAGAGGTGAGTAAGGAAAGACCTCCTTGAAAAGTGATCACGCGAGGGTCTCTCCGATGTAGCAGTTTTATAACCAAACCTACACTGGAAATGCATCAAAGAGGCATTGGCTATGAAAGAAAGGCAGGAAGGGAGCGGTCTGAGGAACTGCAGCTACACCAAGCGAGCTGAGCAGAGCCAAGGAATGTCCTCAGGCACCGCAACTCCATTGTGCTGTTAAATCGTCAGTCCCTCGCCAACCACTGCAGGCAGCTTGGGAGTTAGTGGGCTGGGGACTGATCCCCATGGCAGCTCGGACGTGGCCACCCTGCTCTGGAGGACAGCATAGTGAACATGGATGGTTGTGTGCCAGTGGACCTCCATGCCATTTTCTGGGCACAAGCATCAGGATAGGCAATTGCTGATAGGAAGGGAAAAACTGCATTTGGTGGATTTGGTTTTCTGCATTAGTACTTTGAGATTTCTCTGTGTTAAGGGAGAGGGCTCGTGCAGCTCAGAGGCTAGTATGCAGTTCTGGAACTGTAATTTGGACTTTACAGAGCTGCCTAATCTCAAGTTATTTGAAGATCTGTCTCTCCTTTGTGTGCATGCCAGTGCATGCTTGGGGCTCAGAATTTCTTCCACTAGATCTGCAGCTAATCCAGGACAGGGCTGTGCAGGGGGAAGGGCAGTCCCACTTCTGGCATGCAGCACTCTGCCTCTGCTCCTGCTGGTGGCCCTGGCTAGCAAAAACAGGACCCCAGGACATGTGATAGCTCAAATTCTGGGTGTGCAACTTCTTCCTTCTGGCTCTGAGCTCTCTCACAAATAGTGTCTGCTGCTGACTTCAGTATAACCGCATTCGATTATTTGATTGATTGATTTTTTTTAATATGTCCATGTTAATTTGGATCTTTGTGGAATATCTGCCTCCCTCAGGAGCTCTGCAGATAACACATCTTGCAGCACATCCTGCAGCAACAAGGGATCAAGGGATTTATTTTTATTTTTATTTTTATTTTTTCCACAAAGCCAGCTGGGTTGGGGTTCTTAGGGCAGAGTGAATAAGCAGAACTAAAAGGCACATTGAAGCTGGAAGTGTGACTTTTTTCCATGTCCTTCACAGTCCAAGGTGCCATAATCTTTCCCTTCATTGCTCCCCACAGAGCCGGTTCTTCCTACAGTTTCCCTACATCCCACTCTCACTTTTTGGTACTTGTTGATTAAAGAGGGGCTTCAAGAACTGCTGTAACCTGAAAAAGGTGTGTTTCCATTACCATCAATGTGTTTTATTCCTATTCCCATCACTGTCATCACTGAAGACACAGCAGTGAACCTGGTAGCATTTGTTGGGACCATGGTTTCTGAAAGAGAGCCTTCATTCAGGTGTTACTGTTGGGTGGCCCTCTTGGACTGACACAACCCTGTAAGAAGACTTGGTTCAGCTTCACCTGAGCAAGGTGTGGCCTGTTTCTGTATGCAGAAAGAGATGAGTCCAGGGATCATAGTACTTGAACCCAGGTTATTTAGAGTCAAAGGAGGTTGAGTGTGATCTCCTAGTTTGTAGATAGAAGGCCTGGGAAGTCTGGTCTTTGGGAAAATGATTCCTGTTGCTGGAAACTAGTAAGTTCCTTTGATTTTCTTTTTTTAATTAATTTATCATCATTATTATAATAATTATTATTTAGAAGTTCAAACACTAGTGAGTCTCATTGTGAATATCAGCAATTCAGGCCAAAGTCCTTCTTGTGTAGTCCTTTGTCTCCTCTTCTCATTTGCTACATACACAGGAGCTTCCTGAGACTTCCAGGAAGCCTCCAAATCACTTCCCTCGACCAGCTTTAGGTTGCTGATGTGAGCAAGGTGTCCTGATCCCAGCAGATCCATTAGCACTTTATGGTGCTGATCCTTCAGGAAAGCTCAGTAGTGGTTAGAATAACTTGTACATAGGCTCTGGTAGCTGGAGAAGGCTCCTCCAAGCAGAAACCAGACAAGGCCAGCAGGGAGAGGCCATGGCATGAGCTGGAAATGTGAGCCCCAGGCACTGGGAGGAGATGGTGACATCTGCACGAGGTTTGACACTGGTACAGACCTATGGATCCTCTCCTGCCAACCACACCAGTGTCCCTTGTCCTCCTGAGCCTGTGGCAGCAGATTGAGGGTGGCAAAATCTTGCCTGGAGCCCACGGTGTGGGAGGGAAAAGCTGGCTGTCAGGGAAAGCCGGGTGTGAGGGAAAGGCCTGGGAGGTGGTGGAGGAAGAAGCTGCAGATATCGCTGTGACAAAGAGAAAGAAACTGGAGCTCCCCTGCTGCTTTGAGAAGGGCATGGGATGTTACATCTGGAGAGCGATTGTTTTCTTGACAGTTTTCCCCAGAAGAGAATCAGCTGGGGAGGCGCATGAACGTCTAACATGAGCTGTGGGACAGGAGCCGTGCAGCTTGCTGCTGGGACTGGGGGAGCTCAGGGAGCCTTGTGGGCAGGCCTGCACTTTCTCAAAGGCTTCTGGAGGCCCATGAAGCCGGGTAGAAGAAGCACCAGGGAAGGGCTGCCAGCTGGAATGGCTCCTCTGCTTGCGGCCTGCGCTGGGCCCCACGCCCTGGCTCCCTGCCGGCAGCTTCCACCCCTCCACACAGGTTGCCCTATAGGAGAGGGCATTGCCAGGATGCCTAAAAGTCCAGCAGCAGCAGCTGGCAGGGCTAAATAAATAAATAAATGAATAATAATGATAATAAAAAAAATCCAGTTCTCCTTGCATGGGCAAGAGTGGCCTTTCCAACATCCTTCAGATGCTGCAGGCTGTTCTTGTCTCTGAAGCAAGCGTGAGTGGGGATGGGAAATGAAAATATTTATTTTTCTGGAGTCTGAACAACAACAAAAAGGACAGAGAAGATATAAAAGCCTCCTGGGCACAGGATCTCAAAGAGGAGGATCTCTAGGCCTTGCATCTGCCAAGCCCAGGAGAGAGGCAGATGGAGGATGCCCAAAATGGAGGAACCCACCTCAGTAGAGGGTGGCACGGGGGCTATGAGATTTGCTGCCGACCGGTCTGGTGGAAAGCTGAAGAGCAGCCAAGATGGGAGAAAAAGCGAGAGCCTGAGGCTGGGCTTTGAAACCTAATTTTGGACACCTGAGAAAGTGAGCTGCTTCCCAAAAACACCGCTGACTCCAGTGGGTGCTGGCAGCACTCACTCAAAAACTGCTTCCATTTTTTTTTTTTTTTCCATTGGAAAATGCCAATTCATTACAATGGAAACACTCTGCAGCACTGTATCGCCTCCGTGACGCTGTGAGAGAAGCCAGGCTGTCTTCTTACCCAACTCCTTGGCTCCTCGCAGCCCATCCTGGCAGGATGCTCTGGAGCTACTGCCCTCCAGCAGCGGCTTTAACCCTCCATCCCGTCCCAGTCCATGGCCACGCTCCTGTTGACCTGTGAAGGCAAAACAATGGTGTAGTTTTCTGCTCCCCGGTTTGATAATTTTATTGGCTCAGGTATCGGAGTGGCTTTTCTGCTTAATTGTGTAACTTTTGGGAAATCTACCAGGGATTAATTTCCTTCCCGTCTTCACGGGCTGGTTGGGGAGATGCTGGATCGGTGCTCCCTGTTTTCCTACTGGAAGCTGGTCTGTTTCCAGGCAAATGGTATTTAAAATGGTGCCTGGAGGGATGTTAGTAAAAATAACTTAATATAGGGAAACATTTTTATGAAAATTTCTTTTGAGGGGGAGCACAGTGCTTTTGACTTGCAGTTTTCACAAAATACAAGGCTCTGTGCAAAAGTTGCCTGTCTTGGGCCAACGGTGGCGGATGACCAAAGTGTTTTCACTTCAGCAAGACATCACAACAGTGATTTGAGGAGCTTGTCTGGTTTCTTCGTAACTTTTTTTCCCCTCTAAGGGAGCTGAGGGCACAGATAAAATCTGATTTGCCCTTTGCAAGAAAAAATATCAGGTGACGCATGCACAAGATGTACCTCCCCATAGATACCCCAATGAGCACTTCCAAACAGAAGCAGTTTTCTGCTTAAAATGCTCTAACCTTGGTTTTCCTACAGAGCTGACCAGCCTGAGCAATTAAAAAAAAAAAAAAAAAAAACAAAAACACACACACACACGAAAAACAAAAAACAAAAAACACAACTAAACAAAACATCTGTTTTCAGATGCTCTGAAAACCTATTTCAGCTCAAATTCAGAGCAGTCCTGTTCACAATTACCCCCTTAATAAATGAACACCACTAGCATCTGGTGAGAAGTCCCCAGGCTGAGCACCATGTAGCTGCAGCCTTGTGCTTGGTATGTCAGCCGAGCCAATTTGATCCAAAGACGGAGCAGTCCAGGCTGAGCCAAGTGCAATGGGGAAAAAAATCACAAATGGAAAAATTAATTACATGTTAAAAAAAAAATAGTAAAAATGTCCCCAAACGCTCCAGCTTTCATCATCTCAGGACTTCACAGCTGTCAGGGAGACTTTAATAAACTAATTAGTGACCATGGCAAATTGTGGAGGCATCTGTAAGTTGTTGTATTTGAGTAGAAGTCAACAGTGTCTGGCTTACAGTAGCCAAGACTCTGGCTCATAGTTTTTCACTGGACAATTTTATAAATAGTGGGTATTATTTACCCTGTCTCTGTTGAGAAATTGATGATTTTGAAAGAGACTCTGCTTTAGAGCTCTAATTTTGATAGAATTTTCTCTGTTTCATATATATGAGTATATACAAATATATTTGTATAAATACAATTACTCAGAGCCTGGAATTAACTGAGAGCACAAACACCTCCCATGATTTAGGGCTTTAATTTGCTGCTTCTCAGGGGTGCAGCAGGAGGTCAGAATCTCCTTGGGCAGGTTGTGTGGTGTAGTGCAGTGATGCTCGCAAGCATAAATAAACTTTTTCTGGCTCTCCTTAAGCAGCCTCTCACTCTGAATAATCCGTGATTTAGTTCCCACTAGAACATCAGTTTTAGTTCCACTTTGCTTTATTGCAGCCGTGCTTAATTGATTAAACACCAGGATGGAACTGTGTAATGAGGCTGCTTAAGGGTAATGAAACCCACACATTGTCGAAAACTAATGTTTTGTCTGCAGATTCTGGAAAGATCACTAATTAAACACTTCAGAACTGTTAGATATAAAGATGTGTGCAAATTTAGGAGTCTGTAGAGCTATGGAAGTGGTGGACTAAATATTTCTTCCTTTTCTCATCCAACCGTTTTGTTAATACAAATTTCAGGGAACTTGAATTTTTAAACGTCCAGCTTTGAAGTAGCTGTAACTGGGGAAGGTTAGCACTGAGAGACACCTGACTCCCTTCTCTCTTGCATGTAAAACTTAGTCCTTGTGTGATTTTTGATTACTGGTTCTTGCATCCCTTTGCAAACCCTCTCTGAAGCAGCCAGAGCAAATTCGGGTTTCTCCACCAGGTGGTACTGTTAAGCTGTTGCAGGGGGGAAGATTCGTTTCCATCCCAAACCCATCAGCTATCCCCTTTGGCTCAGGCTTTTGAAAGCTTTACACCTTCATGTACCAAAGTTAAGCTGGAGCCCTGCTAATTGTGAGGGCTCCAGCTGAATTTGTGCATTCATGCTATATGTCTCTTCACACCGAGGATCAAATATCTTGTTTTTTCCACTCCCAACAAAGGGGGTGAGTTGTGATCTACCGGGAGACCAGAACTAATGGTTTGCCTTTGGGATCATTGCTTTGATTCAGATGTTTTCTATAGCTACAGTGCTTTTGACTTGCAGTTTTCACAAAATAGAAGGCTCTGTGCAAAAGTTGCCACACTGATAGATGTGGAAAAATGCGTTGGCTTTAATGTGCCCAAGCAGGACATTACTAAGAGCTTTTACTCAACCTGATGTGCTTCTTTCCTGGGTGACATGGGTAACAGGTTTTTTGCTTTGGGCTCTGCCTGCAGCAATAAGAGGCAACTTCCAAGGTCCCATCAGGGCTCCTGCTGCTGCTCTCTGTCCATATATTCTCAGGCAGGCTTTCCTCCTACCTAGAAATGCTGCCCAGAAAGACTCTTGAGGCTGTTTTCTATGAATTTAGTCTCTCTGATATAAGTAATAGCTTGCATGCAATGGCAGAGTGGCCACAACCAGGCTGCCATATATCCAGGCACAGAGCACATCCCACACTTGCACACAGAGCACATCCCACACTTCTGGGGAAGCACCTCTCTTGCATGGTAACTCTGTCAGGTTGCAGAGATGTGGTATTCAGTGTTGATATTGCTCATTTGCATGGAAAGAGGACACAGGCAAGCAAATGGAGATGCATTCACCTCACTGCTATCAGCTATTACAATGTCACGGGAGCAATGCAATCATTG
This sequence comes from Nettapus auritus, assembly GCA_011076525.1. Taxonomy (NCBI): domain Eukaryota; kingdom Metazoa; phylum Chordata; class Aves; order Anseriformes; family Anatidae; genus Nettapus; species Nettapus auritus. Next base: position 90,916,274 of record CM021768.1, on the reverse strand, counting down.
TGGTGCTGGAGACTAACATCCCCTGAAAATCCAAGGATATTCACATTGTCTGGTAGATGCTGCAGCTCTCACTTTCACAAGGAAATTGCCTGCGGTGTACTTTGTCCACTGGGATTATTTATAGACTTGCCCGTGTAAGCATGATTAATTTTTTTTTCTTGCTCAGTTAACCATGAACTTCTGTATGTCTGAGCAAACACAGCCCTTATCCACCGCTGACTTCCCACACATGCTCTTTGAGCACCTCTCTAGTCCATATCTTTTCTAAGAAAAGCTCACAAGGACGTGGAGTGTTTTTGCTTCAAGGCTGGTGTTGTCTATCAAGCTGAAGGTTGTGGGCCTCAGGGATGGTGAAAAAACACTTCCCAACTGGGAGATCAGGCACTTTCCAGGGTGAAACTAGCAGGTTGGCAGAGTCCAGCAGGTGAAGAATCTTCAGCTGCTGCTTTTGGAGAGCTGCAGCTATGTGAAGACTGTGGCAGTTTTGATTTTTGATTTTTTGATTTTTTTAATATTTATATATTTTATATATTTTTTTATTTTATATTTTTTTGAGCATCATCACATGATGCTTGTGCCACCCTCACATACAGAGAAAACCCCTGCAATCAGCAGGAAGCATGAAGGGCTTTGAACAAGAAGCCCTGCTCTAAAGGGAAGATCTCTTCCAAATTTAGCCAAGTGGTGGTGGCACAGTGTGCTAGGTTACCCTAAGTATCCAGATGCCATGATATAAGTCTGAATGATGCAGCTGACAAGCTGAGGAGAAGTTTTTTCATTATTAGCCAATCAAATTTAAAAAGCTGCCTACAAAACCTTGTCTACATAGCATCAAGGATGATCTTGCATCCTTAAAATGATGGATGAGGTGCAAAGAGTTAGTCCTCTGTCTTCCCTCCTTCCGCAAGCAAGCCGCATAAGATTCAGGTTGCTGAATTAACATAGATGGGAAAAAAAATCTTTTTCAATCCAATGAGGGTCCCCAAGCTGGTATTTTTTTCTAATTATTTTTTTTATTATTATTTTTTCTTGCTGGCTGGAGAAATGGTGCTACTTTGCAAACAAGACATCTATTTCTCCTTGGGTTTAAATACACAGTTTCTGCTGTGCAGTGACTTTGGGCTGTGGTGGGACAGAAGGAAGGGATGCTGCTCAGCAAGGGGAAGGAGCAGCAGCAATTCCTTGTGCCAACATGCAGAGGAATCTCCCTTTTCTCTAGATTTAGGGATTTGTGACATCAGGCAGCCCTGCCAGATCTCAGTACATCCCAAGTCAATCTGAGTTTTTTAATGCAGCATCATGTTGAACTCCTTGAGCCTCTCCTCTGGTCCTGCACAGGGTGGTCACTCTCAAAGCAGAGCAGAGACACCCACAGAAAGGCAAGTGCTGAGGGCTGGGACTCCTCATGGGGCAGACAGCTTGCAGCAGGAGCCAGCCCAGTGTCATTTGTAACTGCCTGTTCCTGCTTCCTCCCAATTTAATTTCTTCCTGGCTTAATTTGATAGTGCCCCGTCCATAACCTCACTGTTTCCCAGCGTCATTTCTCTGCTCAGCTCCCTGGCTGCATCTCGGCTGTGTTTGTGGACCCGGGAAACAAGTTTCACAAGTTTCCAGCTGCGTAATGTTGGATTTGGTTCCCACATATCAATATCGGTGTTGCAAGAGCTGGGGTTGTGGGGTATTTTTTTTTCTTTGGGACTCCTTTGTGCCAGTTCTTCTCTTAAATTTCTGTCTATTTATTGTGAATGTTATTTTAGCAAGAGGTACCTGCATCATTTCTTCTTATTATAACATTTGTGTATCTTATGTCAAAGTTTTTCTTAGGGCTTAAAACCCAAAAGGTTCTAGTTTGAGTGAAGGTTTTAGCTTGCCTCTTTCTTATTGTACAGATATGACAGGTAATTCATATCATCCCTTTTATCCTTTTTGTTTCTTTTCTTAAAAATTGAAGAGAGCTAGTATTTCTTTAGTCCAATTGCACAACCAAGGAAGCCGTTACCAGCATGTCCTTTGGCTTTCAGTGCTCAGAACATTGTGCAAAGCCCTTGTGGGCTCTGTGTGATGCATATCTTTGCTTCAGCATCTGATTACTGAGGTTTGGTAACAAAATGCACCCACATACCCCCATTACGTACCACATAATAAGAATCTTTGACATTCTGTAAATGAGTACTTTGTTTAAAGTCTTTATTTTTTTATTTATTTCTATTTTTTTCCCTGCCAGGCTTTAAGATGACCAGCAGTGGGAGAAATAGAGCTTAGTATTTCAGCCTGCTACTCTGAAGAAACCAAGCAATATGGGAATCATATTTACCCTCAGATACTTCTTTCTGCTTTTACGAACCTTTCTTCAAGCTGCAGTGCTTGAGGATAGATGGCATGAAACCCCATATTTCTGCTGTAAAGATGCAGGATGGAAGATGCCAATGGTGCCAGTGAGCACTTTTGCAAATCTATGTAATGTCTGTCTGCAGGAAATCAGAAAGGAAAAAAAAAATCTAGTTTGGATGGACAAATGCAGTCACAATTGAATAACTGGCAGCAGGTCGAGATGAGGAGCTTGTCTGGGGCTGAGCTGGGCCTGAGATGAGGATGTATGGAAGGGACGAATGGACTGCAGTCTGCAAAACTGCCTGCCACCTTCACTATGAGAACTAAGTGCTTGGTGTAGTAATGAAAGACTAAAAGAGGGAGTGAGCAAACCACACTTAGAAAGTGTAGCCATACTTTGCTTTCAAAATTGTTTATCCCTCACTTAAAAAAACATGCTTGACTTTTTTTCCCCCAGATATTGTGTTTAAGCCAACTAATTTCAACATCTGAGCTTTATAAGTCACTTGGCTAAACCTGTATCTATCTATCTATATCATCTATGATGATATCAGCCAGCACCAGGATCTATGCTACTAGTTCTTATGATCTGTATATATATATATATTTATCTATCTATCTATCTATCTATCTATCTATCTATCTATCTATCTAGGTCAAGATTGTTTCTTGTAGCTGCAGGCTTAAAAGTTTGCTTTAATTTGCCACCAAGTAAGTTTGTAATGAAAGCAGTTGACTTTTGGACCTCGGGGAAGGGCTCTGAATGTAGTCTTTGAATGCAGTCTGTTCCCCTGTGATGCTATAGACTATATACATTACCTTCTGTCCTTCCTAGTAGCTGCACAATTTAACTAATTGTTGCCTTTATTATATATTTTCTTTGTAGTCTGAGCTCCTGCCCGCTGTCCCATGCTGGAGGACACATGCCCAATGGTGAAGGCTCTGCCAAGGACAAACCCATGGCGTGCTGGAGACTGTGTTTTGCTTGGGTGCCTCTTGAAGTGGAGGCCTGTCACTTGTTGAGTGGAGAAAACGCCATTTCCCTGCTGCAGAGGCCATCAGAAGTGGTTGTCAAAGGGCTGTGAGTCAATGGATCATGCAGTGGTGCCCAGGTCTTGGGGAGGAGGCAGCAAACCTTCCCTGCAGCTCATCGGTTTTGAGAAATGCTTCAAGGTTTGCAGAGTGCTTCACAGAAAGAGGTATAGAAGGACCATTTTCTACTTCTGAACGCTAAATGTGTTCTTTTGTGCAAGGCTTTCTGTGCCTTATTTTGGGAATTGATATCTTTTTCGTGTCTAAGGAAACCTGGACAAAAATAAAATTTCAACCCAGCTCAAACCAAAAAGTTTTTGGCTTCTCAGTTTGATGGCTAAAGTGACAAATTGATTATTCACAGATTTGTGCACTGCGAACGGATTTTTCCCCCTTCCTGTAAAGTGAACAACGTGACGGGGAGGTTTGTTTTTTCCAAGAGCTGAAGGGAGCCATGGTCGGCTGGATGAGGCCCGCGGTGCTTCTTGTCATCACAGCTGGTGTGTGCTCTTGCATGTAGCAAGGCTAACAACTCGGTTTCTACAAGAGCTTGTGTAACTCACTGTTTTCTGTGTGTTATACGGAGCTAGTCTGCAAAATAGAAAAAAAGAAATTATAAAAGAAGTTTTTATAAAAGATAAACAAATCCTAAAACCCATACTTACTTTTTTTTAATTATTATTATTATTATTTTTTATTTTTTTTTATTACGTGATTTTCCATTCCTTCTCTACCCCAGCCATAAGCATAATAATCAGATGTAGCTCCTAGCTAGGGAATTAAGCATTGTATGCAGATCACTCAGTGGAGGTGACTAATTGGTCTGATGACTGCTCTTCTTTTGGCCCAGAGCTTCAACTGTCTGAATCACTGCAGAATATGGCAATATCATAAGCAGTATTTGGAGAGGAGAAGGGTAATGAATGCAATTCAAGTTTTCAGAAGTCTTATGGCAGCTGACTGTGATGCCGTTTTCCCCCAAAATCTCCTCATATTAAAACTTCAGGACAAGACTGGTAGAGCAGTTTAAAATAGCTCCTTTGTGCAGAGAGGCAGAAAGCAGTGGGGCCACAGGAGGTTGTGGAGACTGTGTCAGCTCCAAGGAGGAGCTGGACAAACTCATTGACAATGAAAGGGTTCAGGCTGTACAGATGTGACAGGTGACAAGCACTGGCTGGAAATGTGGAATATTTTCCCTAAGTATTTGTACAGCCAAAGCTTGGCTGTTTGTGGAGCAGGAATATTAAATGAAGGCGAGTTTGCCCAGGCTGAATTCATTCACAGCCTTCAAGGAAAACGTGTATGGAAAACCCATTGGAGCTGATCCACCTTGGCCATTGCTCCACCGTCTCCTCTCTGCTCGGCAGCCCCCTGCAGCCCCTGGGCCTCCCGCTGTCCCGTGGCCTCATCGGCTGGGGCATGGTGGCATCAGAGGCAGCCTCCTGGTAGCCGTGGTGGAGTATCGTGGGTGCTGACGTCTTGTAGGGGATGCTATTTTCTGTGCTTGGGGTGGAAAAATAGGTTTTCAGAGCATGGCGTGAGGAAGTGGTATAATGCAACTGGCTGCTGCTGGGGTTTGTTCTTGCTCTTGCTAACGCGTGCCATGGGTGCACTCTATGGGAAGACTTTTCTTCCCCTCGCATGTCAGCCTTCATAACGCCGCTGCCCATGGGAGATACAGCAGGGCTTGTTTTTCATCTGGCCGAGGTTATTTTGGTGCGGCGCGGCGCTCTGTCGCGCTCCCCCGAGCGCTGCCTAGGCATGTGTGAGGGAGCTGTGGGGTGAAGCCAGGGTGAATAGACCTGGGTCTGTTCCTGAATAGCTGCGGAAAATTCCTTCGGAGGTGTTATGTGTACACAGAGGCTCTTGCAGGCTTCCTGAAGGCTGCTACACCTTCCCTCATTGATGAGCCCGCAGGGTTTCGCTCACTGGGTTATTACAGGGTGCCCTTTTAGCCCCTTCTCACACGACACCGTTTGCATTTGTTCTCCCTCTGGAGAACAGGAGGGAGAGAACAGTGAGATATTCAGGGGGCTTAAAACCCCTGCACTTAACAAAAATGAAATGGGATCTCGTGCCAACTGTGTGATTCGCACTCTCCTCGCTTTGTGCGGAACTTCAGGGCTCTCCCCCCGCTCTCTTCTAGGTGATTAATTCCACCTCCTGCTAAATGGATTTACAATTAAAATGGGCTTATTTGTAGCAGCCACTGAATTTTCACCCTCCACCCCCCCCCTTTTTATTTAAAAAAATAATAATAATTGAAAACACACCCCAACTCAAGCCGCCTGTAAGTATTAATTTTCATTTCCACAGAATGCTCTGTCTCCGGGGCAAGGAAGGAAATTCCAGAGAGTTAGCCAAGACAATCAGGGTTAATGTGCTCTTTGAGAAGTGTGGTGCAAGCAGGACCCTTGCTTTCTCATTCAGAAGTCAGTCTGGCTGCTGGGATGGTGACCTGGGTACGGCAGGGAGAGGTCGTGGGGCTGGCCTGGCATGCGCTTTGCCCAGGAGAGGGTTTGGGAGACCACAGTCCATGTGCAGCGGCTATGGGAATTGCCACGTGGTTTTTGCAGTCGGCTGTAGGTCACTCAGAGGGGGAACATGTGCTCCTTCACAGCTGAACAAAGGCTGTTTTCAGCTGTGTGGGGGGTGTAAGGAGAATGACGTGCCGTGATGAGTGTAGGAGAATGGTTGTAGGGGTTGGTGCTTTTGGGTGTCCCCCCCTTGGCATCCAAAAGAACGAGTAGAGATTATTTGGTGAAACCTCATTTACTCCAGCTGGAGCTGCTTCAGCAAAGATGCTTGGGAAGCAGAAGTGAAGACAGTGATAAAAGAGGTAGCATGGCTTTACCACCTCTCCCAGCTAAGTTAAGTTCAGCATCACCAAATACTCATTTTCCCAATGACCAAGGGCATCTCAACAGTCTGGGCACTGGTGGTGCTGGCTTTGTATCTCTTCACCCATGGTACATATGGATTCATCTTCCTTTGGTGCTGAGATAACTAAAAAGCCCATCCATGTGCACTGCGGACTCTTCCCTGTGTAAGTTGGCACTTTAGGGTGATCTACGTACCATCAGCGCCTTTCTCCCTCCATCCCCATCATGCTGATAAGCTGCATTCTCCTCTCCACATGGATATCACACTGTCCAAACTGTTTTGAAGAGCACTAGAGTTTCTTTAAAATAATTTTTCAATATTGTTAAGGAAGAGAGCCCTCTTCTTCCTTCCCACAGCTACTTTAGGGTTGAAGGTGCAAGTACAAATGTTTTCTTGTGCAATGGTATAAAACCCTCAAAGTGAGACTAACTTGCAGATCCTCCACCTCTTTAGTTATTATTATTATTATTATTAAGTCTCGCACTGCTTCCCAGCAGGCTCTTATCTCCCCTTTGCAAACAGGCAGGAACACAGAGTTATGCTTGTGCGATAAGTTTCATGATCATTCACCCAAATACCTCTCCTCCAGTCAATCCCAATAGCTGAGCTGTGGAGGAGTCCCAGGGCTTGCAAGAACATTTTCAACTCCACTGCAAGCACTCAAGCCAGCAGTGCGAGGCCTGAGCCAGATAAAAGAGGGTCATCTTTTCCTCCTTCCCCTACCTTATGTTAGTAATGAAGATAAGCTGTGTGCTAAATATTTTTTTTTCCTGATGTAAAAGCTGCAATAAGGCTTAGGCTGAGATGCAAAACAAAGCTGCTCTTAACCCATAGCCCTCATAGAACCACGGCATGGCCACGGCTGGTAGGGACCTCTGGGTCCTCCTGCTCCAAGCTGTGCCCTAGCAGGGCCACCCTGAGCAGGGTGCCCAGCCCCACATCCAGGCAGCTCCTGGAGATCTCCATGGGAGAGATATAGTATGAGCTAGGAGCATTTTTGAAAGCATATCCAACATTGGCAACAACATGCAGGACAGTTTGGGGGAGATGGCCAGCAGCACTAATGCCCACTTGCATGGCCTCTGTTGCTCCTGTGTCCTCTGGATAAAAAGTGGCTTTAGAGAAAAGAGACTTTTTCAAAGATGTACACATAAAAGATTCTCCCAAAGCATTTTATTATTTATTATTATTATTATTATTATTTTATTTATTTTTTTCCAGGACTGTTGGCCCATGATTCAGAAAACTTAAATCCATCTGTGCTGTAGGTCCTTCTGAAAGACTCACAAAGTTCTGTAGGAACCCTCCCCAGAGGTACCTAATGCAACGGTGAGCTCTGTGCTACCTGAGGTTGAAGTTGATGGGGATCCAACCCACTGCGAACGCTCCAGCCCACCCACCCCATCTGTGAGGTTACAGGGACTGTAGACCTGCTCCATCCCTTATTACATTCCAAAGGGTAGCAGAGGATGTTGTTCCTGCTTGTGTGACAAAACTGGCTTCACCAGCTCACATAATGTGGAGATGTGACGAGAAAGCATTAGACTTGTTATTCAGCAGGGCTCTGTGCAAAATTTGTTTTCCTGTACTCTTTTCGAGGTGGCATTGCTATCGATACAATGGGTAAAGCTGGTTTTATGCAGCTGCTGTGAGGCTGGTCTGGTGGCTTGATAATTAATAATCTAATTTAGGAACATTTCGTGTCACTTGGAGAATTGCTATGAACAGAGTGGTATGGCAGGTCAGGCATCTGTTTGTTGCCACAGCCTTCAAAAAGAGAAATTCCCAAGAGATTTGGACACTGTTCTCCTGATCCCAAATACCATCTTATGTACAAAGATAAAATTAAACCCTGCTTCTATATGGAAGTACAAATGGAACTGAATCACTTATCTGTGAAGAAAAGATTGCTTCTCTTCCTTGGAAAGCACTGGGCTGTTTGCACAATGAAATTTCCACATCAGATCTTAGAAATAGCTATACCTTGGACAAAACAAAACAAAACAAAACAAACAAACAAACAAACAAAAAAGCATATAAAATCTGTGCAGTTATGCCAGTGATTAGTTTTAATTTATTCTTTGTACTCCAAATAATGTAAATAGTGTTGTGAAAATGTACTTTTCTGTCTCCAGTGAATCTGACCCCTTTGCATATAAATTTCAAGGCAGATATTCTCATTTGTTAACGAAATGCTGAGGTCCTACGAGTGGCAGAAGCACACAGAGACCGGCAGGTAGCCACCAAGAAACAGGGCATCTCTGGGGTATCCCTGGGGATCATTTAGTCCAAACTCCTGCCCAGACCTCAAAATAAAATTTCAAAAATTTTCAAAACATCAAATTTATCAGCATCAAACTGGCCCTGTAACAGTGGGGCTCCTTCTCTAACAACATCGAGATCGAACCCTCTGTAGCTCGTGTACTTTGTGATGCCTCTTGGAAGAAAATGTTGTGCAATCAAGAAAATGACAATGAACAAGTTAGAAAACAACTGTCTATAACTTAGAAAAAAAGACCTCAGTCAAGTCTCTATGCAGCACAGAAAACCTCAGTTTCACGGCGTCAGAGTGGTGGCTCCAGCGAAGTCACTTATGGCAGGGTTATTGTTTTTTCTACCTTCACAGGAGCAGATTTGATTAGGAGTCTGGGGTATTGCTTTGACAATGGTGAATGGTGGAACTTTATTCCTTCTCAGTGCTCACAGAGAGTCAATCAGTCTAACAAAATACATATTTATACAGCATGCCAAAAGGCGATTATGTCAAATACTGAATGTTTTGTGTCAAAAAAAAATAATCCAGGTTAAAAAAAGTGCAGTTCAAATTTATAAGGTTGTCATTTATATAGAGCCAGGCCAGGAAATTGTGCTATGGGTAGGGACAAGCTAAATAGGACCAAAAAAAAAAAAAAAAAAGAGAAATGCACTTCATGTCCTTGTTCTGGCCCCCTTTGTGCTGGGGGAGCCAGCCCAGTTTGAGGATTCATCTTCTTTTAGACCTTTTGTCCTCGTGACTGTACCCAGGTCTTTGTGGGCCTGGCATTAACAAATGTGATGCAGACCTTTTAAAAGGCCCATTTGTGTTTGGTCAGTCTGTAGGTTTGTTGTGCTCAGGCTCCAACTGTGCCAATCTTGCCATGGAAAAGAGGCCTCCCTGTGAGCAGTGACATTCACCACTGCCAGAGTCCTCCTGTTCAGAAATCCCCTTCAGCTGACTGACAAAAAAAAAAAAAAAAAAAACAGAAAAAAAAAAAGCAAAACTTTTCTCCAAAATGCTGCAACTGGACACAGATAAACCAAACCCTTCACCTCAAGCAGCACTGTAATCCTCAGAGACGAGACTTAACAAACTGCTCAGAAAGCTTCACAACAGCTGAATTTTGCAAAAATGAAGTATCACCGCTGTTCACGTGGGAGGTGTACGGATCAAGAGCAGCGTGTGCTGGTCAAGGAGGAACGTATTTATGTGTGATATTTAAAATACAAATCAAGGCCCTGATTGCACAGTCAATGACATGGCTTTGAAAGGAATGCATTTCTGCTATCGCACCAAGGCTTTGCAAGTTGAAGGCTTTAAACAAGGCAAAGTTTTCAGTGAAAGTCTATACCTTTTATTCTCCAAACTGATACAGGGGAAGAAATCTTAAAAAATTGTCCAAACAGTTTGGAGAGAAGCTGGGGGAGCTGGGCTCCGGGTTGGACCCATGGGGCTGGATCCTCAGCGGGGCTGCATGGTGTTGGTCGAGGGACAGCTGTATGTCTCCGTGCTGCTCCGTCCCCCACGGCTGCAGCTGTTGGAGGAGGAAATGATCTGGGGTCGGCAGAGGGGGCCGGGTAGATTAAACAAACCTCCCCTGCCCAGAGCAGGGGCTCCCACCTCCCCCTCCTTGCTTGGTAAAAAAATATTTGTGGCCATTTGTCATCCCCTGTTGCACGTTCGTCTGTCGGTCCATATAATTGGGGCTGTCTGCAGTTGCAGATTCCTCCTCTGAAGGCATTGCTCAATGGGATGTGTGCTCTGGCTGCTGGTGACAACACAGCCAAGATCTGCTCATCCATGTGGGAACTGGGAAATTTTGCCTGTTTAACCTCTTTGCTTCACCCCGGCAGTTTTCTGGGAGACCTTGACATTTGCACTCAGTAGCTTTCAGTAAGGCTTTAACAGCCTCCTGTACCCGGGGGGTATTACTGGAACAGTCACCAGGCTTATCTTGTTATTTCAGACTGGTACAAATGAAGTGCCTGGGAAAGGTGAAAGACTTGGTTGGAAAGGGACTAATGGTAATGTGGGAGGAATGGAGACCCTTCACCATCAGGTTTCTCCTCCTGCCCTATGCTGACTGGAGAAGAAATGCAGAAATGGGAACTGGAGTAAAATAAAACCATATTTGCTTGTTCATTCCTTGGACACAAGACTGATGCTAAGATTTAGCAGAAGTTTTTCAAGCTACATGTTTTAATAAGAGGAATCTGGATTCTTAAGTAAAAGTAAATATTCAGTTAAAGACTCCTATTTCCACTCTTCACAAAAGAACAAATTGCAAAAAACCCTGAAACTATATCGGCTTTGAAGCTCAGGCATATTTTTTATGGAGCTAGGTGATTGGGAAGGACTTTTCAGTTGACACAGTTGTTAAAATTAGTTTTCAGCTGGTAAAACATTTTCTTTTTAGCTTACGGTTTTGGTGATGAGTCCTCCAAAAGCTGGGATGAAGCTGTCACACTCTACCCATGAAACCCAAGCTGTAGGCTAGACTTATGCACTACTATGGGTTTCGGATGTCCCTGGGTCTGAGTCTAAATAGTGAAAACCTCTTCTACACCCTTAGCACCCTGCCAGCCTTCCCTTCAGGAGGTCTTTCTATGGGCTTTTCTACTGAGGGATTTTTTGTTTCCCTGCCCAGCCTGCTGACTTTTTTCTCCACATGGGCATGGTGCAGCCCATGGGCAGCTGTGTCTTCCCTGCTCTTCACACCATTTCTCCCTCTGCGCTGGGCTAAATTATCCTCTCTGCCACCAGCAGGAGCTTTGTGATGGGTTCTGTTGGGACCGTTATGTGTGATTTGGCCATAGCTTTCCCTTTCACTTCCCTACTCCACTGTAGGCCGAGACCCCTTCATCTATCTCATGTAGTACCTCATCACGTCGCCTTTGCTGTTTCCCCTGGCCCCTGGCCATGCTGCAGCTGATGAGGTACGTGCTGGCATAACTCTCCTCTTGCAGGGGATTGCTGTCATCGTGCCTGCTAAAAACCCACTTGGGCTGGCAAGGGCTGGAATACCACAAAAACTGTGTTCCAAAACCATGTTTTTCTAGAAACTGGGCTGTGGAAATTGGTCTAGAAATTGTCTTCTCCAGAGTGCCACTGTTTCATATCAGCAAAGTCTTCCTCCTCTTTTCTTCTCATTGTGCCCCTTGATCCAGCTTCCTGCATCTTTACTGGGCAGCTGAAGGTCCACCTTTGGCCTTCTAGGCCTGAACCCATTGTAGCTCCAGGGAGAACAAAGCTGATCAGATGGAAATTTCTTGGGTGCATCCAAGCCCAGGCTTTGGCCATATACACCCCTGTGCATTAATTCGTCTTCATTTGCCTCTTGGCCAGATTCTGAGCAACTTTTTCCCAATGTACATTAGAAATAACTCCCCCAGTGTCACTGTTGTAGGACCCTATAAAATGTATGTCATGGTAACATTGCCCTCAGTCTGTCCCTCCTTTCCTTCTTCAATATTTCTTACAAGAGATTGTTATTCAATCTTTGATGTAACCATGATTCCTTTGTTATTTTTCCCTTTGATATAGTAGCAGTTTAGGATTTTGCCTCCATTTTTCATAGGATATGACTAGCAGATTTTCTGTGGGATTTGAAACTATTTATGGTCCTCACCTTGTTTTCTGTTGGCAGCTCCTTTTAAGATTCAACCTGCTCCAAGTGGTTTGCTGAACATTTTCTGTAGGAGCAGAATGTGAATTTTTAGCAAATTAATTCCAAGGCTTAAGAATCCACTGGAACCTGGAGCCAGACATACACTTTTTAAATTTTATCTTACAGAAAGAAAAAATATGTATCCTTTTTCCACCTCTTAGTATGCTTCTGGGTTCTCAGAGAATCAAAGTAATACATGACCCCCCAAAAATGTTCCTGGGACAACCTGGAAAATTCTGGAATCAATAGATATGCTGTCTTGAGAAGGGGCTGAAACGGCAGATTTAAGGCTTTATGAGCATCAAAACTCTCCAGGATTTCTCATGTCTCTGTTCTGGGACATTTTCATGGCAATCCTACAGTTTAATCACATCAGCATGTTATTTCTGGAGGACAGTTGATCTTCAGTTTAGATTAAGTAAAGGAATAATTCCAACAATGCAGACAAAGGGGTCTGAGCAACCACTATATGTCACCTGAACTCTTCCCAAAGTTATAGGTGAGGTTTCTAAGGGACTTACTTCCCGCTCATGATGTAACGAGGCAGCCACAGACTACAAAAATCACATCAAAGCATCTCTTCTCTCTAAAAAAAAAGATCAAACAAATACACTGGCTGCTCCTTGCTGACAAGACCATGCAGTCTGTATCACATCGCAGGACCAGCAATTCCTCCTCCCTGCTCCCCTTCCCTCTTGTCCTTTCTCAGCCTTGTAGACCAGGGGCTGAGTGGATGGCTCCCAGGATGAAGGCTCCTCCAGAGGGGTTTGTTACAGCATTCCTGGCCCAAGGCTTGTTCACAAAATGAGCACATCCAGGTCTGAGCACACAGCCCTGCATGCCTACATTTTGAGGTGGATTGTTTTCTTTTCTTTGTTTTTCTTTTTCTTTTAATAAGCCCCATGGGACATCTGGGTAAGCAGTTCAATGTTTGGTTGTGGCTGATAAATAATTACTGGGTTGCTGGTATGAGGGAGAGCAATTGCAATTAAGCTAATAAAATATACCTGTTACCTGCCATTTGTGAAGAAACCTCCCAGGGAACTATATTGATTTCCAAATGTTTACACCATGTTTTCAGTGGGTTCTCAGGGCCAACTTGAGCAATGAGAGAGGCATAAAATTAACGGCTGCAGTGCATTTTCCTCTGAAGTGTATTGTGAAATGCATGAAGGACCCTGGGATTGGGGCAAGCAAGACCTCCTCCTCCCCCTGCAGTGTGCTCCATGGCTCTCCTCCCTGCTCCTTTTGGCCATATCATGCCCAAGCTGTGTGAGACCCATTTTCAGGATGTGGAAGTGAAATGCAGCTGTGTTGACTCTGTCCTGTGTAGACACAAGAACTGAACCCTACATCTCACACTGCACAAGTGAATGCTGCAGCATTATCAAGGTGGACACTTTCTGCTATCATTTCTTCCTTTAAATTCTGAGATTCTCGCTTTGAGAAGAGATAACTGAGGTGTTAATTTAGCACCTAAACATGAGAAAGGCCTGGGAAAGTGGCTGTGCCCCTGTCCATGGCGTCACCTTGAACCCAGAAAACGTCAGATTGCTGCTAGCAGCAAATGGCCTGTTTGTCTCCCTTGACTGGGGTAAAGATGCTCCACTTACAGACCCAAAGTGACCCGGTTAAGGCAAGTGCCCATGTTATATCTGCAATGTCAAATAGTGGTGGTCTGCACTTCTCTGTATATGCCTATTGATTGATTTCAAAATTTCCTAGATTGTCACAAGAATGTCTTTTCTGGGTGTGATGCTTGTATACATGTACCTTGGGAACCTAGAAGCATGCTAAGGGGTGGAAAAAGTGTATTTTTATTTTCCACAGTCTGAATTTCTCCCTCTAAAGCAAAAAATGACAAATTCATCATTCCCCAGATCATGAAATCAAATCTCTGGAGGTTTGCAATGCCCAGAAGTTTTTCTCCAGCCTGAAAATGACTTTGCTGGTAGGAGCAGGAGGTGGGACTTGGTCTGCACAAAGCATGCTGGATGCAGTGTGGTGAAGCCCAGCTCATTTCATGGCCCATTCAAGCCCATGCTTGGGGCTTGGCAGGGCTGGTAACTTCACAACTGCTGCTCCTCAAACACAGCCCTTACCGGTCTGGTCTTGTGGCACAGAAATAGTGACGTTGATTCCTTTAACAGGGAGCATGTAGGCACGCGTAGGCTCACGTATATGCACATGTACCTTCACATTCATGTTCTTTACAGCCAGAAAATGAGTGAAACGCAAAAGTCATCCCAGCTGCAGGGATTGTTATCAGTGCTCACAGCCCTGTGCTCCACAAGTCTCACAGCAGCAATAAGTTAGCTCCTGCCAACATGTTAAATCAAACACGGTCGTCCCCAAACCCTCTTTCCACTGCTAATGGATCTGCACACAATGTTTGGGTTCTTACATCTTCTCCTCCCTTGGCTCACATCTCCATGCTCCAAGAGAGGCCCGCAGCTGGGTCACCATCAGAATTTGCTGAAGGATGGCAGGAGAGGTGAGGGTCAGCAGCCCTGAGGAGCACAACAGGAGGCTGAGGGGGAAGCGAACTTCTTAGCGAAGGGGCATTTGGAAACAATTTCCTTCTTGCTTTGCTGTGCAGCAGATGGAAGGGGATTGCCTTCGCTGTACGTTGCCCACCGAACACCTGCTGAGCTCTTCAGGGGTCCTAAGGAGCAGGACTGGCTTAATCGTGGAGGTGGTGGCTGGGCTTGGGGCCCTGACAAAGGAGGTAGTGTCACCGTTGCCACCAAACTTGCCAGATTCGTCAGAAAAGCTTATTAGAGTCTTATCTCCGACGTAGTTGCAGTTTAGTGATCTGAAATCATTAATCAGGCTAATTGCAGCTCATATTTATTGGCCTGTCGCTGCTGTATAGCCACGAACAGCTGAACACACGGAGCTTATCAGTTGAGTAATTGTTTCTGATAAATGAATTGCCTTCAAAAGAAAACAAGTGATGCCAGCAATCCATCATCAAAACGTCTGAGGGAAACCAGTGGATGTGTTTGGTTCATGCAGGCACAATCCAACCGGCATTAAATAAGGAGCAAGGGCAAATTCCAACAAGGACCTAAATCCCGCACTGCGCCCTGGGGTCATGCAGCTCCTGGTGCATGCTATGAATCCTTTCCCAGAAAGGATAAATGTATTTATATATGCGTGCACACATATATATCTATGTGTCTCTGACAGCGCCCTTATCACCTGTTTGCTTTAATGCTTTTCTTACTGAATCTTGAGTCCTGCACACCCAAAGGGACTACAGGGCTCTGGCCATGGCAAGCAAACTCTCTTAGTATGAGAGCTCTGGCTTTAAGGAGGTGACAGCACAGCTCTCCCAGCTCTCTCCCCTTCTCTGCTGTGCTTTCTCCTGGATGCCTAACAGCCTCAGAATTACCCTGGAAAGCAATGGGAATTTTGCATCAGTATATTCTGGCTGTCACTATGACCAAAAGCAAGTTTCTTAAGTAGTAAAACACAACTCCGCAGGCGAACGGTAGGAAAATATAGGAATAGACTTGGAAAACTCTGAGAAAAAGGTGATGCTCTTACCTCCTAAAACAGGCAAGCCCAAACCTAAGCAAAGCTCTGTGCTCCATCCCAGCCCCATAAAACTGCAGCAGCCCTGCGATGAGGAAAGAGCCAGGGGGCAGGGCAATTTTTCTTTGCAAATGGCCATGTGAGCCACGTGTGTCAGAAAAGAAATAACTGCACGGAGAAGGCACACGTACCCGCTCGTGTACAAAAAGTCTGTTTGTGCTGCTAGCACACTGGGGGAAATTGTTGAAGAACAGTTCATCCACGTAAAAATATGACCCGTGAGAGGCTGCCAAGGCTAGTTAGAGTGGAGCGGGTTGGTTGTCTAAGCGCAGGTCGGACAAATTATTGGTGCCTAGAGGCAGCTTTTAGTTACGCACACCTTTTTTTCCCCCCATAATTTATAAAACTTACGGACAGCAGGATACAGGCAAATGGCTCATTGGGGTCCCAGTTTCTCCTTCCTTTTTCAAATTCCTTGGCCTCCTTGTGGAAATGCCCTTGCTATCGCTTTATTTATCTTTGGGCTTGGAGCAGTTCCATGCACAGATCCTGGGCTGGGCTGGGGGAAGAGGAGCCCTTTTCTGCAAGAGAAATCATCTTAATGGTCCCTTTTTGGCTTTTTGGTGATAGAACAAAGAGTATCTTGTTCTGGTTGTTTTAATGTTTGCAGTTTGCAGGAAGATGTCATAGATTTGTCAGGCTGTTTGCAAGCAGTGTTTGGATCATCTGCTCTGACTTCCTAGATAACACAGCTCATTTCTACAGTGAGCCCATAACTCTTGCTAGCACAATACCTTCTTTAAATACAACCTTGATACAGGAGTTTCAAAAAGCAGAAAGTCCTCACAAACTTTTACACAAACCCTTCAAAGAAATGTACCAAGATCTAAGATTAGGAACCAGTGTTCTCCTTTCTGCCCTAATTATAAGGCAGCCCAAGGATAAGGAATAGCTGTGCCGCCACCCTTCTGCTTGCTTCATTTCTTTATTATAGAGAAAAATGGTTTACAGCCATGGGTTAAGAGTCAGGGCTCCTGGGTTCTTTTCCCAACTTAGCTACTGACTCATATTACGTTTGGCAAATCATTTAACTTCTCTGCTTGGCTCTCTGTTTCATAAGGGAGATGTAATAATACTTCAGTGGCTTAATTAACTAAACCTTGTAAAGTACTTTGAGATCTTTGGATGAAATTGTTCTAAATGGTGCTAAATATTGTAATGGTGGAAACAGTGTAGTAGTGAAGTAGCATTCACCAGGTGGGAAGGCAAGAACGTTTCTGAGGATGCCTGGCAAGAAGGAGCCTGAAACCTCCACTTGAGTTGCTGAGGATATCTTTAGGGGGAGATGCATTTTGACTGCAGGGCAGCATGGAAGGGTAAAGCTGAGCTGCAAGGCTTCCAACTCAGGTTCAACAGACTGAAGCAAGAAAAAATGCATCCAATAGCGTAAGAATAGAACAAATTTCTGTGCTTTGGCTGTTTCTTTTGCAAGATAAATTACTGTCCTTTTCCACTGTTCCAGCTCTCCTGAATCTGGTGGAGCCACTCATGGTTGACCAACAGCCCCATGTCCCCACAGAGAGCCCTGATGGTTTCAGTGCATCCTCCAAATAAAGGTGTTGGATGGAAAAAAAGGTGCTGGAGTTCCTGTGCCATTCATGGCTCTACTATAAACCATCTCCACCATGTTTCATTAGTCATCAGGATGGAGAAGTTAACAAGAAGGCTGTCTCACTTCAGTGCCTTGGCTAGGTCTGCAGGTGATGGATTGCAGATGTAGGAGCTCCTCCCAAGACATGCAGTGCCTCCCTTTGCGTGCAGCATGAGGTGCTCCAAAGTTAACACCATTTCAAAGGAACAACCCATGCTGATGCTGCTCTCCAGGATCCACATTGCCTTGGACCCTCAAGAAAAAAAGAGGCCATGGTGTCTTTTAGGGCTGATTATGTGTTTATGAGATGTCCCATGCTCCTCAAGCAGGATCAGAGCCCTACTAGATGGGCAGAGGGGGAATCTGAGTGCGTGCCTCCCGTGGCCTATTCTTTAATTTTGATGAGCAATCTGGCTTGCAGCACGGAGGGAGTGAAACGAGCAGGAGGTAAGAGCGGGGAGCGGATAGGAACTGCAAGGCATGTGGTTTCACAGGCTCTCTGGGTGCACAGGCACAGGGTGTTGAAATGTTTAAAGGGATTCAAGATAAATAAATCTTGCCCGGGTCCTGTCTCAGCAGTGTCTGTTGGCATAACTCAGTATCAGAGCAGAAAGCAATCCGCTCTTACAGGGAGCGTGTCTCGAAACGGGTTAATCCATCACTCGCTTCTCCACCCTTGTCCCTGCCTTGCTCCATCTGTGATAATTTCTAATCAGGGCTTGGGTCCAGACATTGTATAAGCAGCCAGTCCTGACCCTATAGAGCAGCAATCCCCCCCTTGCCAAATGCAAACCTGTCTGTACTGCAGTTAAGTCAGGAGCCAGCCTCAGCCCTGCACCCAGGTGGGGCTGCCCTGGGATGGGGCTGCCCCGACATCATGCTCAGCCCCTGATCGTCCCCCAGGCCACTGTGCCAGGACCATCTGTCCCTCTTGCTTCTCCTGACTTGCAGCCTGATCCCGTGCCCTGTGGCTTGTGAGCTGTCTCCATTTTAGACACTGGACGCTCTTGGTGCTGGCAGCGGGTTGGGAGGTATTTTATTTTCTCACTCCAAGCTCCTTTCGTCGGTGTCGAGTGTCACTTAAGCAGAGGCGCATTTTCTATTTTAGTTTCAAGGCAAAACTGCCTCTTTGGGTACTCTTTCTCCAGAACTCTTCCTTTTTCCCTAAAGCCCACATTGTCCTTCCTCACCATGGACGTGCCGCTGCCTCTGCAAGATGCCCAGCCTGGGCCAGAGGACACGAGTGCATACAGCAGAGCAGGACTTTTGTGGATGCAAAAAAAAAAAAGATGCAAAAAAGCAAAGGAGCAGAGATTTAACGGGCACCCATCTTTTTTTTTTTTTTTTTTTTTTTTTCCCCCTTGCTTGACTCTGTCCTTCTGGCAGGGGATGGGAATGGAGTCACAGCTTTTTTTCTGTGTGGTTTGTTAAGCAGCAAGAATTGCAAAAGAGAGGACACTTGGGCTCCATAAACGGGTTGTTTGTTTTGGTTAAAGGCATAGATGTAAAGTAAGTCTTTGGGGAGGCAAAGAGGATGCATTCTCCCCCTTGTGGAGCCCACTCCCTAAATGTTACATTGGGCAAATCTGGGTCTAAAACACAGATATTGTGTGGACCACAGTGCATCTCCACTGGGACACAATTTCTCCGCTGGCTGAAGAAGGGCTGTCTTTGGCCCTTTTCTTTATGGTATTTACTGAGCATATCTCATGATTTAGGAAGAAACCCATCAGAAACCTCTAACCCTATTTCAGGTTGCTACCAAACTGCCCTCATCAAGCTTCTAGTGATCTGGTTCAGCTTTGATTTGTCCACATCCTTTGAGTTGCCCAGTCCATGGCAGATCAGTTGTGTGTCATTTGCCTCTTCATGGAAAAGGCAAATCTGCCACCTCTCCCTTTGGACAGAGACACATTTTGCTGCTTTTCACGTACCTAGTGCTTCTCTCTGCCATCCCAATGTGCTGCAGGGCCCTTTCTCTGCACCGTCCGCTCTTGGAAGGAAGCTGCTGTGCTCTCTCATCATTAGTCACCTCCCGGTCCTGCCCTCCCCTGGCTCTGAGCACCACGACGTGAGTCATTCCCCAGTTTTCTTGGCAGGCAGACCCCGAGGAGTAACAATTCAGGCTGCATTGCTGCCGTGTGTGTCATATGATTGAAACGGTGTTGAGAGACTCTCGGCAAGTTAGGAAAGGAGAAAAAGCCTTTCCCCATGGATGCTCTGCTTTAGTGCCTTCCCTTCATGGATGGTTTGATGGTGGGGCTGCATCTCTTCCAGCACTCCCACCAATGGGGTATAGGTGTTAGTGGGGGATAACATTGTTAGGCCCAGCTCCAGAAGGTGCCCAGACAGGGCAGCATGTCTGAAGAGCCATTTCTCCTCTGTCCTGATGAAAACAGTGTCCCAGGAGAGGATGTTCTTCCTCCCTCTGTGAAATACTTGGTAAAGTCATGGCCTTTTTTTTTTTCTGAGCTTGATGATGGACTCTGTTCCTGTGGAATTGCATTGGGCTCTCAGCAGTTTGGGCACATCCATAACCCTGTGTGCACCACATGGAGATGTCAACTTGTCCTCTGTCAGTGCCATGTGGATAATAACATCTCCTTACTCAAACAGCCTGAGGTTTCCTTCATGGTGTACCTGCAGCTTCTTTCTCTTGGAGCTGACACCACCAAAACCTAGAGGTATGAGGACGGTGGAGAGGCCTACTTCTGGCACAGCCCTTCCCTGTGGTTCTGTGACAGTGGCATTTAAAAAGTCTTTTGGAGCTCATGTCAGCCACTAGCTGGATATTTTGATTTACAAGGTATTTATGAGGCAAAACCCCTAAGATGGGCCAGTTTGTTGCTAATTTGGGTAAGAAAAGTTAGGCTGGCTGAAGGGTGGCTGCCCATGGTGGCAACCGGTGGCTTCTTGTATTCTGAAGTCTCAGAGGTCCTGAAGGGTTCATGACGTGACATCCCTTCCTTCCCTGTTTTTTCCTCTAATTACTCAATCCAACCTCAAGGGGTGGCATTAAAAGAAGGTAAACTTGGTGAGGAAAGATGCCCAGGTCTTGCAGGGCCAAGACCTTGAAACAAAACCTCTCTGGCCTTGCTCAGCACCACACATGGGGCATCATCCTTTTTGCCTCATGGGAGCTGGTGAAATCAGTTCAATACACTGTTTTTAACCAAGGACTTCTAACTTCAACGCGCTGGGAGGAGTCCCGTTGCTTTGCAAGGGAAGTCCACAGACAATGTGAACTACTGGGTGTTTGATGTCCAGCCAAGGTATCTCTCCACAGGATCATTGTCTGTGTTTGTAAATTAAACGCGCAGGACACAGAAAGGTCAGAGCTCTGCTCTCCATCTGACCTCCCGTGGGCATCATGTCAGTGCTGGCAGTAAATTACTTTTGTCCCACTAGCAGCGTTTACTTTTTGCTGGGTCCTAGAGTAATATTATTTTAAGAAATATCTCAGCTTTCTTGCACTTTCTCTTGTTGTTCACACAGATCAGCTCCAGGTTGGCTTTAGGAAGCTGATTTTTTTTTTTTTTTTAAGATAAGGGGGTTTATTTTGGCTTAATCCCTGTCCCCACTTATCACTTCATTTGAGCCCAGACTGTTGTTTCTGAAGCGAGAAGCACATTTCAATAATGGCATGACCATTGTGTCTTCAGTCTCCCCCTCTTTTTTTTTTTTTTTTTTTTTTTTTTTCACTTGGGTGTTTTTGTTTTTCCACCAAAGCAAACTAACTGTTTCTCACACAAATCAACAGATGAAATGCACCCAAGGGAGCTGAGAAAAGCCAGGGCCATGTCCTCTAGCCCTTGATCAGCACAAATTCCCTTTGCCCTCAATGGGAATCTGACAACATGAGAGCCGCTGGATCAGGCATCTAGTGATAAAAAAAAATCACAGCAAAGCTGACAGTGAAAATTAAGTTGATAAATCTCTGGGTCTGAAGCATCTGGTGATGAAACCTGTCTTTAGGAAGATCATGAAGTCAGGTCTTGGCACCTCCTGTGTTATTAGACTGTTGTCTATTCTGGAGAAGTGTCCAGACCTCACAGCGCATGGAAGGAGTATGTGCAACAACATTTGGCAGAAAAGTGTCCAATAGCAAGCAAAAAACATCAACTTATTAAAAATAGATCATGCCAAATGAACATATAACTGCTGTCCTGATTTCATGGATGCAGTGAATCTAGCACAGCCACAATGTTTTTGGGACCCATCAGGGTATGTGATATTGTGCTGTGCTAGAAACTGGATAAAAATACTGAGTGGTTAAAAATACACTTGCTCAGACTATATATTATCCAGGATCTGTGGGGTATTGCTATTGGTGAGCTCCCCAGGGCACAGCAGGGTGCCAAGGAGGTCAGTAGTGGAGATGACTCTAATTTCAAGCCTTCGAGGCCGGGCCAGTCCCGGTCATCTGGGGACCTGCTCCTTCCCATGGTCCCGGAGGGAAACGGGGAGATTTGTGGGCTGTAGGTGCTCTTGGTGATGCTTGTGTGGAGAGCTGGCTGCTGGCTGGAGAGGAGGAAAGCTACAGCAGCGATGAGTGAATAGCATCTTGGAAGCAAATATGGGGAAAAAAAGAGTTTAAAGAAGATTTGAGAGTTACAATAAATAATGAGAGAAATGCAAGTTTAGATTGCTGCTCTCAGAACAACCCCACAGCCCTGAAAGACCCTACATTGAATATTTTAATCAAGCTTGGCCCATTCTAGCTAAAAAATGTAGGCACGGAAACAACCAAAAGAAAAATGGTGCAGCGTTTGGAAGCTGAGAAGGAGGATTGGTATTTGGTATGCTTGCAGGCAGGAAAAGCACTTCATGTTTTATTATTAACGTGTGATGTAAATGCAGGGCGGGACTTGCTCATTCTCGGAAGATGACGAGATAGCAGCGGTCAGATGCTAGCAGAGCTTATGCCTTGCCTTCAGCCATCTTATATGATCCAGTTCTCACTTCAACATACTGAGACAAAAACTTCAGGTCCAAACCCTTTTTTCTGCGGTTGGTGACCCCAATGTAATCTCTCAGTAAGCGTTTCCCACTGTCCATGTAATTCACAGGGACATCAAGCACCGCCGGTGCCATACAAGCTCCCAGTTTCTCATCTGCCAAAGCCATGAGGGCACAGACCTGCTGAGGGACTTCAAAACCTGGACGTGTTCCCATATCTCCTCCTGATGACAGATGTGTGCAAGGAGATACCCAGTGCATTAGGAGGTCTGTGCAGGTTATGAAGTTGTCAGAATAAGCTGATATTATCCAAGTCTTGTGTAACTCTCTCTCTCTGCTTCTCCTGCTTGAGTGAAGCTGAGAACTAGACAGTAGCTGGCTGATACCTGTGTGCAGAATCAGGCTGCTTTCATAACAATCCTGATTTCCTTGACATTTCAGAGCACAAGCAAAAGACATTTTGAGACTAAACACTTTTGCAGAGCTCATTGCAAGCCCAATAATTAGATATTACTGGGACAGCAAATGCTTGCAACCAGCAGGCTGTCAGGTCCCATGCTCTGCCGTGTCTGAAGTGCAGCGGCTATTTTCCCTTCCCTGGAACAGGAGGTGATTTCATCCTTTCATACCATTTCCTGCAGCAACATCATTACACACCAGCTTTTTGGTGGGGAGTGCTGTGCACCTAATTCATCTAGCTCACACTAGCGCTGCTGATGACAACCCAGAGCATGGATCTTCCTCGAAGCTGTATTTGTTTAGCCAGTACTTAGTGAAGTTGTTGTTCTTAATTTGTCTGTCTAATTTGTGCACAATTGGCTCCTTTTGAACACCTACTCATGAGAAGTGATCCTGGCAGGTGGAGGGATGTTACTGTCAAAATCAAGGGAGCTACAATGGTACAGGTGAGGTTTAAAATAAACGTACATTGTAAAGTGTGCTGCTGGAAGACAAAAGATTTGTCAGCTTTGTTATTTATTTATTTTTTTTTCATCGAGTCTGGGCCTGTACATTCAGACCAGTGATTTCCCCATTATCAGCTCTTTCCAAGATCACATATCCCCTTCCAGTTGTGTATCTTAATTTTTTTTTTTTTTTTTTTCTGCAGTGAAGTGTGGGTTGGGAACATCCAGTTCCCCATATTCATGATCCAGATGAGTAATTGGCAGCTGTTCTCAACATGTGTCCTCATGCATTTATAGATATTTATGATCCTCCTCAGCAGAGAGACGAACGTGTTTTGTCTCTGTGGACCCTGCTGAGCCCACTTTCTTCTTCACTTTCCTCACCTGCAGGTGGTTCACAGTTGCACAGCTGCTCAGATGGATGTTGGGGTACCTCGATATTAGGCTGCAGAGGTATGCTGAAGCATCACATCTCCTGGAGGCTGGAGCAGCAGACTTGGCAGACCAAGGCTCTGTTTGGCAGCTCCTACGTCCCTGTGGTCCCTGCAAACACTGCCCTGTGATTGCAGCTTATCTCTGCAGGTAATGCTGTTACACCAGGACAGCCAAGCTGCTGGGGCATCGCTGGATCTCGTTTCTTGAAAGCATAAAGAAAGACTTTTCCTCTGTGCTGGAGTGAAGCAGGATTTCCAGAGAGGGAATCCACAGCCTTTAACCAGAAGATGGCACAATGTAACCGTTGTATGAACCTGGCTATTATTTCCAATCCCATCAGAGAGTTCTCCCTAAGTATAAGAGCTGAGAATTTCTAAGAGGAATACTAAATGGTCGGAGATTTACCAAGGAGTGTAATGTGGCTCTCAGGTGAACAACGGTGTGTTATGGATCGTTCTTCTGTCTTCCTGGGGTCTTTTTGTGCTTCTGCAAATGCATCCAGGCCCGGCCGTGCATGCGCCTTTCCTCTCTCCCCCATCTGTTTATGTGCATGCATGGGTGAGGATATCACATATATGATTTCCATAGGGTTACACCCACTTCCAGCAGGCCTGGATTTGGCAGGCGTGCTGGACAGCCAGCAGCCCACCTGCCTAATTATCCCCCCCGGCCCCCGGCAGATCTCGAACCCTCCAACAGATGCAAGCGAGACCCCAGGAACTAATGTATTAGGGACCCTGAGCTGTCATCGCCGGCTCACGGCCGCGGTCCCCCCGCCTGTGCCGTGCGCACCTGGATTTGCTGGCAGCGCTGGAGCCCCAGGTGCTCCCCATGCTTGCATTCCTCTGCTTTCCTTCCTCTGAGCTTTGGGGACTTTCTGCCCACATTTGAGGGACTCCTGTGGATGCCCAGCACCAGCTGTGGATGCTACGTGTTGTAAGAAAAGTGCCGGTGCATTGTTGGTACCTTAAAGCCGGGAGCAAGAAGTGTCAGGGGATGGCACATACAGGGGAACCTTGCCAGGAGGTGGAGAAGCAGCCCCAGGCATCTCTGTGGCTGTGGGATATTCACAGCCTGTGTGCTGTGTCCCATGGTTGGTGTCACCATGCCCTTGGGAAGACTGAAAATCCAACGCTCCCTTTCCATACAGGAAACTGAGACTCGTAACCAAATAAATTATTGGGCACAAAGAAAATGAACGCAGCCAGGAGCCAGACTCCTTTCTCTGTTCCTCAAGCAGCCTCGGCTGTGGTCATAGGCAAGCACATAGCTTTGTTGTGGCAAAGGCAGTTACCCCCATAGTGCCCCCGACCAAATTCTTGGGCACATTGTGTTGCTTAAACAGTCGGGACTTGTTAAGCCCTCTGAAAGTCTTGTATGAACAGGCCCGTAGGAGTGCTAAGCATTGTGGTGCTGAGGATGGATTATTTTAAGGCAGGGCCCAATTAATGTTGTGGATGATGGTGGTATGACAGGCAGCAGCTTAACAACAGGTCCTAGAAACACCGGGGGTGAAGAAGTGAGTAAGGCCAGACACTCTATCACTTTCTTTACCTCTTAGCTCTGCAATGACATCAGAATTATGTCACTGCCCATCACCTTAAGGGACGTGTCCAGAGGCCTTGTGTCTGTCTCCAAGGACAGAACTAATTCCCAAAGTTTCTTTGATTGCCACTGGTAGTTTTTATTTCACTTTTGCACCTTACTCCAACACAAACCCTTTGCCTATCTAGAAAATACAAGCCCAAGAAAACTGGTGGCAAAGAGAGCTAAACAATAATAATAATAAAAAAAATTACTTGCTTGTGTTGTCCCTTGCCTCGGTGAAATTTGCTCTTTGGTGTACTTGATAATGATTGCATTAAATTATCCTCCTCTGAACAGAAATTGTTGGGACTAATTTAGGTTTCAGGGCATAAATCCAACCTTAGAAGACTATAATAACGTGGTAGCTCTTTGCCATTGAATTACATGTTAAGTATCTTATAGTGGAACTGTAATTACATGCTCACTCCAAGCATTGACAAGTAAACAGGATTATAACTGTCTCTGGAACCAATGTCTGCACGAATTCTTCAATAGAAAAGAGAGACTTGAGGACACATATGGGGTTTATTTTCCAGCTGAAAGCATATCATTGTTATTTATTATTCACACACTACTGCTATACATGGCAAAACAGAGGTTGTGCAGCACTTACCAGCTAAGAGGGAGACGTGGATAAGAAAAGAAGAAACAAAAGTAGATTTTGGCATATTCAGTCTATAATCGTGCTTCCTTTATCTGGGAAAGTGTGAGGAGGGGATAGCTGGATATTGACAAAAAGTGAGGAGGTTATGGGATGCACTGGAACACAATGGAGACATGCCTGCAGTCTGGAGTGATGATCAACTCTCCCAGAAGGTCTGGGACACTGTATGCAAAGCTTCTTACCCATCTTTCCTTATCTTCCCTAGCACTTCTGGGTCTCAGAGGTCTTATAAGTGCATGGTTCCAGCAGTGCAATCCTGGCAAAGGCTTTGGACCTTGCCCTGGAAATCAAATAGCTTTTTGCTGACCAGATCAGCATCAGATTAAGAAGCAAGATGGTGTCACGCTGCCTCTGATGGAGCTCAGCTGGATGTCTCTGCATCACCCAGAAGGTTTTGCTGCAGAGGGCTAAACCACACATCTGTTACTCACCCACAATTAAGACTTGGCAGAGTTTATCTCTCTCTTTCTCTTTTGCCTACTAATTCTGGGGCAAACTGATTAGCAAAAAATAGTTCCTATTAGCCTGTATGAACATGTAGTCTCCTAGAATATCTTCAGGACAAATCAGAATGAGGTTATTGATTCCTTTTCATCTGGGTTTAGAGGGGATCCTCTCAAGCAAAGGCTTGGAAGTAGGAAGTAGGATGGAAGTGAAAAGCAGAAAGGAAGAATGAAGCAGCAAGAAAAAAACACAACAAAACAAAACAAATCCACAAAAACAAAAACAAAACAAAACAAAACAACAAAAAACAAGGAAAGGGAGAGTGTTTTTATTCTGCAGATTAACTCAGGGTGTGGGGGTACAAGTGCAAAGCTGAGAAGAAGCTTCTTTATAGCTTTTCTAGACTTGATGTTAACTAAAGTGAGGCAATGAAAACATGTGAGAACAGTGGGGTGGTTCATGGGAGGGGAAGAGGAAGATGAGGTTGTTGGGAGGGCAATGTGCTCATGTAGGCAGCAGAAACCAAAGCAGCAGAGGACATGTCCCACAGTGACTTCGTGAGAGTTTCCATCTCCAACAGGCTGAACAACAGCTCCAGGCTCAAGTGTTCCCAATCTTTGGAAAAGCTTGGACTCTGAGCCAAATTCCCTGTCTGCAGATCATCCCTGACCAGTGTTTTGCCAGCCTTAGCTCACATGCTTCACATTTACTCTTTGTGCAAAGTCCCCTTGTTAGGGGGTGGTGTTGTCAGCCGCTTGCCCTACACCTACAGGGGCGGCATTGTTAAGAGACACTTTCACACCATGCATCCCGCACTTGGAGGTGGCATCCGGGGCTTCATGCAGGCATTCTCACTTCCAGCTCACAGGAGTGGAGGCATGGCCTGCTATAAATCAGGAGCCTGCATGTGATTGACATCTGAACTGGCAGCGAGAGGACAAGGGCTGACATCTGGCTTACACGTGCTCTGTGCTGGGTATGTCCTTGGTCGCATATTCTGCTCCAGCAAAAGTCCTTCAGATATGGTGCTCTGGGGCTGGGAGATGTCTCCTGCAGGAGCGTGTTGCAGTCAGGCTTGTTCCCACAGCTTACAGTGATCTTTTTTTTTTTATTATTATTATTTTTTTTCAAATGGGAAGTGTCCACAAGCGCTAAGGTTAATTTGGAAGGACCGGGAATCTGAGCTCCAGAGCTGCATTTGACCGAGAAAGCTCAGCCAAGTGACTGAACGTGTCCTTGCATCTTGCTTCTCCATGAAATGGAGGTGCTCAGAGATCAGTGAAGCAGAAGATTGTGAGATTTAATTTATGAGTCGTACTAAGATGCTTAGGGATGCACAAGTGACCAGCCTGGTACATATCTGTATGGCAACCAAACAGCTTCTTACACAAGCCCAAGAACTGGTGAGCAGGGGTATTGGCTATAAGGGTTTCCTGATGCACCCAAAGATGACCCTACCTCTATGCATGTAAGGCTGGAGGCATCACAACTTTACAGAGTGATGTTTCAGCTTGCAGTTCCAAACACCTCTATTTCCTTTTTCAATTTCCTTTTTTTTTTTTTCTTTTTTTTTTTTTCTTTTTTTTTCTTTTTTTTTCCAGATTTCCCTGTGTAAGGATTTGGGTGCTTTTTGCACACTTTAAATCGTTTCAAGAACATTGAAAACATTTAGTTCTGCTGATTGGAAAAACAGAACTGAAGTATGTGGTTTATTCCTAGAAACATCTGAGCCATGCCAGTATTCAAGTTTGTGTTTAACTCTGAAGCAACGTGTCTTCTAATTTTGTCAGGGCTGTAATACCACAGTGTTCAATTGATCCAAAAGCATGATTCACTGTTTTGGTGCACAAGACCCCAGCGAACCCAGTTATTAGGAAACCAGGGTGAGACTTGACTGTGCCCTGGACTGATTCCTACAGAATCATGCCTGAAAACTCTTCTCCATGATGTGCCTTCCTCCACAGTGCAGTGGTACCTTGGCTTCTGATTAAGTCCATGATATCAATGTAAAGGCTGGCACCAAGGGAACCTCGAGGTGATGGGTGTACAAGAGCACCTTGTTCTAGAACCTGCACTCTCTATCTCACAGGGTTGTACCCATACTAAATGTGGTTTACATTTTTAATTCTGCTTGCAGAAGGAAACAAAAAGACAGAAGAATAAAATCAATCAGCCCTGAGTTGAATATAGGAAAGTTTCATTTTCTCTGAGTGCCAACATCAGGTGGATGAAAACAGACAAGGTCAATTTTCACTTTCTCATCCCCCGGTGAAGAAGATCAAGAGAAAAGTTCAAAAGCCCTTATTAGATGGCAAAAGGCTTAGCCTAAGAACAAAAGATTTTCCAGGCCTGTTGGAGGAGCACGCTGTTGGAGTTCATTAATATAACATAATGCCACTGTGTCTTCAAATGGACCTGTCAGAAGCATTATAATGGCACTAGGCTAACCTCACCTCCACTTTAAGTTTTGTGACACTTCTGGATGACACAAAGGCTTAACTTAGATCCAAAAAACATATTTTAACCATTTAGCCCCAGCACATTTCCAAGAGCTGTGTGTGCTAATAATTAAGGTGTCTTCACCCATGCCATATTAGTCTTCTTGGGTTCTGGCTTCAGTAAAGCATGAACCTATGTTTAATGAAAGTAATTATACAAGGACATAAATGCTAGCAATGAAGTTATTTTTCTGATTAAGAAAGAAGGATCTTCTTATTTTCTTCCCGCAGACACAAGCTCAGATGCCCTCCTGTTCCACATTCTCTTGACAAGCCATTTTTTGTGGCCCAAGCTTTGTTCTGCAGGAGGATGCTGCTGTTTCCTCTCCTCCTGGGTTTCAACCCATGCAGTCCTACCTGCACTCAAATCCCTAACAGCCAACCTTGAAGTCCCTCCTGGAGCACTGCTCAGAAGGCACAGCTTGTTGTGTTTCTTGGGGATGGCATCAACATGAGTGTGACCTACATCTTTCTGGGAAAACGTGCCTTGGGACTAAATCTTGCCCAGATGTAACCACAGAGTGACTCTGGGTCTGGTTGCCTTTGAGGGGGCTGAAGGCTGTTGAAAGTAGGGTGCTCCCTTGGCTTTGCACAGGGATTTGGAGAGCTGCACACCCAACGCAATAACCAGCATGGATCTCTCCACCAGACATCACAGTCGGTGACTTGGAAGAGCTGAGCTGCGGTTTTAATACTCTTTTTGCTTTTGTCTCTCTTCTGAAGTGAAGCCCCGGAGAACTTTTCTTGCAGGTGACTTCTGTGTCTGTAAGCCAAGTCCTGCTCCTTGGTGCTGGCTTGTGTGACAGGCTCACACTTACTCCACTCTGTAGGAAAATACCCCGGAGATTATGCACCTTGGATTATTCAGCATGATCAGCCTCATAATTCTGCCTGACACTGAAATGTATTAATTTTTTCCACAATGCCTGGTCTGGATTTCCTTGTGTAAGACTCAGGATGTGGTATTCCTTGAAGAATTCTTTTGCACTGTATAACTTTACAATACGTATAATTCCTGCTCTCCATTTATTCGCATCATGTGCTAGGCTGAAGTAGGGATGGTTGTGGCTGTGATTTGCATCTCAGTGACTGGTCATGCCAGGATCCCAAAATATTCCTATGTTCGTATCCTTTCCTTATTAGCCAATGATTTACGGAGAAGATATTTGGATTATGGTTATATGTCCATATAAAATTTCTTACATTTAGTCTTTGTACACTTGTATTTCTGTTTTCAACTGAAATGATGATCCCCATCCCCTTGCTAGCAGAGGAGAGGCAATGCATCCCCAGTGGGCAAGCTGAGCTCTATTATGTATTGCTACAATACTTCTTTTAAGCCCTGACACTAGAATCTCTGCAGAAATGAGGCAGAGAGCTTGATTTTCAGCTTCCAGACTTACCATCCCGCTTTCCCATGGGAAGGACTCTCACCTTGCAAGCACAGGGGATTTCCTCTGCAGCTGATGGGAAACAAATGTCCCAGAGTCATTCGCAGTATGTTTTACCTAATGCCATTGTGTGAAAAGGAGGATGCCAACTCTGAAAAGTGAGTCCACATACGTTTTAACCCAATCGGAGGTTTGCTGCTTGTATATTCAGTTGAGAGTTGATATTAATTTTTTTTCCCCTATTAGCTCTGCAGGACAACACAGCAGAAGGATGGAGACAGACTGGGGCCCTCCATGGATTACACAGGTACAAACAGAACTGGGATCAGCCCCTGGGCTTGCCAAAAGCTTTTTTTCTCAGCGTGGTTCTGGACAGGCGAGTGCCTCCCCTCTCTGGAGGGGTGCAGGGCACCCGAGAGAGGGACAGGATCGCTGTGAGCTTCACATCACAGCTTTTTGCTAGGGGTAAAAGAGCCCGTGGAGCAAGACGGATCAATTGCCTTTACAGCTGGGTTGACTGATGCTATGGGAGAAGCATTCCCAAAGCGGGGATCCGCGTGCTGAGGCTGCCAGAAAGCGTCAGACCTTCCCAGCCCTCTCCTGCCCCAGGACGTGGTGCTGCTGGCCAGGGAGAGCTGCTGGCTGCTCCTGCAGGATCCCCCGTGCTAGCGAAATCCCACTGCTGCCTTCAGACATGCTCTCGACTTCGCTGGAGCAGCATCAAAGGCAAAAGGGAGGTGAAGCCGAGGACTCGACCTGCCAGCCCAGGCTGAACTGCAGGGCTGGCAGTGAGGAGAAAAAAAGGATTTCTGCTGCTAAACAGATTTGGGCTGGACTCGCTGAGGACTTACCAGGAGCTAACCCGACTGTCCCCACACTTCTCTGCGGAAGAGGTCTGCACGTGCATGGATCATCCAGTTTTGTGGGCTTCCCTTCCTCACAAACACTGTCCAGATTTTAGTGAGGGCATTATTTTCCCTTTGATTTAGCACCACCAGGAGTTATTCTATTATACCCGGGCTTGTCTATTTACTCTTTAAAGCATGTTCCTTTTATTTACTCCTCCGGAGCTGCCTGTTTAATCCAATCTCTTTTCCACTGAATTACACCAGCACAATAACATGGCCAAACAGGTTCAACCTGGGTCACGGGTGGCGGAGGAAGGGGCTATATTTTTGCCAGATAATAACTCTCTCACCAACAAAAAATAAAGGGGGGGGGGGGGGGGAATTTACTGTGATTGGTGAGTTTTGTAGCTAAATAGGGAGCTGCTGTTACCAACCGATACTTGCAATGTTTTTGCAGCACCACTTCCCACCTCCAAAAAAAAAATACTCCCCCCCAAAAAACAAGTGAGTGACCTGAAAATGATGGTGGGGTTGAGCTTGTTTTTGCAGGAAGCTTGACAAAAAGTTTGACAAAACCCCTGGTACATGGGCAGTGCCCAGACATGGGACCTCCAGGACAAGGCAGGTCCCAAACTCACACCCTTACCTCACAGGTTGACACCAAAACCCCACAGGTGCCATTAATTTCTCCGCTGAACCCCACCATCATGCACACTGTGAATAAAAGCCTGTTTTAAATAAAATAAAAGACAGGGAGCATCTTTTATTTGGTGCTAATAAAAACGTGGCAGTCTGGTGAGTTTAGCAGGACAGGTGCTGCTCCGTGCATTGCTGGCATCTTCCTCAAGACCTTGGGGCTGTCCTGGTACACACTCATGGCACATTTCTTCTCTTTTGGGATTGCATTACACTGCATGCTGCAAGCAGCAGCTTTTTTGTTCTTCATTATTAACCATACATCTTAATTGCTCTCTTAATAAAAAAAAAGACACCTGCAATTTGCAGGGACACAAGCAGGTAAGTTCTCCAGTCCATGAAGGTTAAATCCTTATTTATTTCCCTGACAGATGATTTACTCTCCAGCCATTTCTCCGGTGGGATCCGTTGTCACCTTCTTGCTGCCCTGTGTGCATCTGCTGCTCACCAGGACACCAGCCAGCTCCTCTCTGCTCCTGTTATTTTGGAAACCCAGAGCTGCGAGTTTCGTAAAGGCTGGGTTAAGTAAGCAACAGATTTATCTTTGTCTAAAGATAAAAGTGTTTGGCAGAAAATGCTGGCAGCTCCTCACATATTTCCAGGGCTCCTTAGTGTGCTCTCTGCTCTTCCCTTCACGTGGGGATGGCGGTGGGGGCGGCTGGCCACCGACTGGGGTTGTCTCCCAGCCCCAGGGTTAATATTTAACCCTGCCTGTGCTTGGGGATGGCAGGAGGGAGGCTCTGCCTTGTTGTCTGCAGCTTGTCACACTGCTGTGGATCTTGCAGCTATCTTCTTCAGGCTGTGGGCAAGCGGGTAGTGCTCCCCAGGTCCATCAGGATTTGTCCTCCTGTGAATATCCACCTGTGAATCTCCTCCCCAGCATTGCCAGATGAAGCAATGAGCACAGCACCAAGACAAGATGAACATCTGAACAGCCAAAGGTCCAAGAGGTCCCCTGTGAGCTCAGGGGAACCCTTCTGGAGCTGCCCTCTTCACCGTGGTCCCCAAGCCCTGTGCCCACGGGGACCCATCTCAGAGCCAGCAGACCCCCAGCACGGGGAACACCAGGGCTGAGCCATTATGGTGTGCTGGCTGGGTCTTCAGGAGGAACATCTTAGGGCAAAGGCACTGAGGGATGGATGGGGACTGATGCACCTTCTCTGCAAATCCTGTTGCTGTACCATGGCAGCCTGTACCTGGGGGAATGAGAATTTATTGACAAACACTGAGCAAAAGCAAGCTTCTGCCACCCGACTCTCAGCCAGCATCCCAGGCCAGCTTCTCGTATTATTTTTATTTGTATACATAAAAAGAGAGAAAAAAAAATAATAAAGATTTCCTGGGAGGATTGTTTCCGTATGGTTTTATGCATAAGAGTAAACAAGGCATAGCTGTTGACTATATAGTTAACATATTTCTGGTGGTGCTCCCATCCAGAAAATGCAGCTGCATTATATTCCTGATAAAGTGGAACTAATGTTCAGCTTCAGCAAGAATGTTAATAAATGAAAGACATTTCAAACAACACTGACTGAAGCTGAGTCCATCCCTCCACTAAGGCTTTATTTATTTATTTATTTTTTGCAAAGGGTGGCAAAAAAAACCATAATGCTTTACCTGGAAGTCATCAGATTTCTGATCCCAGTTACACCTGTATGAATCTGAAATATCTTTATCGATTTTGGTGGATTTCTCTGCACACTCCTGCCACTGAGAGCTGGGGCTGTGCTGTCGCTTGCAGCCCGCTTTGCTACAGGTTATTTTTCCCAATAATTTGGGGTTTCTCCCCGTTGCAGAGACATGGCCAGAAAGGCGCAGGCTGAGCTCGGACCACTTAACTTCACCCAGTGCCCCTGACATGATTCATGTGGCTATTGCCTAATATCCTATTGCTGACAATTAAAGCACAAACACGCAGTCATATTTTTGGATGAAATTGTACAAACATTTCAAAACAGTTTATGCATTCAGATTTGTATGTTATCAGAGAGTGCCACACATGCACATGGAATTTATGGAAAACGCTGAGAGATTTGAAAAGAAATTGTTTAGGAAGGTGTTTTTTTTTTTTTTTTTTTTTTTTTTTTTTAAATAAATCCCCAAACAGTTTCCCTTAACATTCCTCACGTCTGTGCAGCAATTAATACTTGACATTTCTGTTTTTCTCTCTGCCTGTTCATCTCGGGCTTCTGTAAAATTTATTTCTGGTTATTTTTTGCATCTCCCCTTTCATGTTTGCTACATCTGGAGGACCTGAACCCAGCATCAATGCACGTAGACAGGGTTCTCGCACAGGAGGATGATGTGAGGGAGCAGTTAGAGGAGATTTAGGCCTTCAAAACTGTGCTCACCTTCCCAGATGAGACATCTAGTGATGCATGTTCACAGCCCTCAGCTCAGACTACCTGGACAGCGTAGTTGCTGCACAGATGAGCCTGTAGGCTTGATCAGTTTTTTTTTTCTTTCTTTTTTTTTTCTCACTTACAACAACTCCAGTGGCTCCAGTGGGATTACTCTTGTATTAACCAGATGCAAAAGGAAAGCAAAATCAAATCCTTCATACATCAGTGTCAGGCTGACTCCAAGAAACCCGTGCTGAGTGATACAAAGGATAAGGGGCCTGAGGAAGGATGTGTTTATGGAGAAGATTTGGAAACTTTAACTACTTGTAGCTCTACCAAATGCTGAGTAAGGAAACGTTTAAGAGTGGAAAAAGTACCGAGCATAAAATAAATTGCTGAAGGTGATGCAAAAGGATGTGAGAAAGAAGAATGAGATCCATTTGAAGAAAGCAGAAGGAGCAGAGCTGTTTCAGAAGAATGGCATCGTGATCTGCTGTAAGCTTTTAATACCAGATTCCTCACCTGAATATCTGAGCACCTTCTGGGAGCATGGAACTGGTGTGCTGAGCCCGTCGGATGTGGTTTTCCTGCTGTGGGAATGGTGCTTGCAGGAAGGCAAGCACATTTTGTCGGGGGAGGTAATATCTTTTGTTCACCCTGAAGCTACAAACCTTCTTGGAGACCCGAAGTAAGGTGCTGGGTGGCCCTTCTCCATCCTTTAATTTGTGTCAGATTCAACTGCAGTCATACACTTCAAAACCCACCTCAGAGGGTGAAACACACTGAGGGAGCAGAAGGAAGTGGGCTAATGAAATATTTTTATTGACTGGGCTCCTTCAGAGTACCCCAGAACAATTCTTCTCCATCCCCATGTGCCTGCTCAGATGTCTATGCCTTGCACCAGCCCTTGCCACACTACTTGGAGCCTGGCAATCCGTCTATGCTGCAGGAGCAAAGCAATCCCCATGCCTCCAAAAAGCCTTGGAAGCCCTGATGTGAGGGCACTGGGGCAGTGGGACCTCCAAGCATCCTATGCAGGACTCAGAGTTTGGTAATGGGACCTTGAGCACTCATTTAATCATCTTTTCTTCTCTGCTTGACCACGGCATTCATGTCTCATGTATAACCATTAATCTTATGCATATAATGGGCCACTTAGTTTCTTTGAAACGCTGCTTAGAACAAAGCATACTTTAAGGAAATAAGTGTATATGTGGAGAGAAGTGGCATTTTTTTATTAAGGAAAAAAAAAAGATTTCGGGACCGTATCATTGTGTCCATCTTCCACCAGTGCATACGCCCTCTCTGCATATTACCTACGTTACAGCTACATCTAAGTCACCACAGGTAGAGCAGATGGTGACAGCTCTCATAAAATCTTGCTTTGTTCACAAAACACCTTTTCAGCTTTATCTACAGACCTGAGTGGGTCAGCAGAGTGGCTCTGACAAAACTCATCCCAGTGCCTGGGGCCTGAAGGGTCGTATCTGAGCTGCCAAGTAGAAGGATCATCATTTTGGGGCGATCTCCACAATCCTCTGGTTAAAGCAGTTAAACAGCTTTGAAGTCCTTTACCTGCATGAGGTGGTACCTTGTTTCTCCATGCAGATGCAAACAGGTGTGTTGTGCTCCTCGCTGGGATGTTTGCAGTGCTGCTGCCTTGTCACACGCCGAGTGTCCCGTTGGAAGCAATCCATGGGGGAAATCCACCCCGCTAACCCCATTACTCACCTTTTCCACCATCCCCAAAGCCAAGCTTCCCTCGGGGCCTGGCCCCATGTGGCTATTCCCACCCGTAACCCGAGGAGGGCTGCGTGAACGGGGAATGTGCCTAACCCCAGCAGTGCCCTTCCCGGCTGTGCCCTTCCCTCACCTTCACGTGCTCGTCAGCTGCACCCGGCTGCCCCATGGAACCATGCCACGGGGCCTCGTGCTCCAGCAAGGCATCGGTGCCAGACTGGTGGTGTCGGTGGCCCCGGCCCATTTCATCGACCTGTCCTGCAGTTTGAGGGGATCCAGGAACAGCAGGTGAGGAATTACAGCCCAGGGGGTCTCCCAGATTATCTGTAGGGGAAAAGAAGGGGCAAAACTGCTAAGATAGAAGGGAGAGAATGGGAAAAAGAAATCATAGAGCTCCAAAAAAATGGAGCTCTGTGATGATGGAGGTGATCAGCTCCTGGGAGCTCCTGGGAGAGGTAAGAAAGCTGGAAAAAGGCCAAGCCGTGTTTTTGGAGAGATGAGGGAAGTCATTATGGGGATGCGCGTTCACCAGACCATCACAGCTAGGCAAAATCTGGAAAGCCACTCTCTTCAAGCGGGGCTTTGGGGACAACCGGGATACAAATGGGCTGTTAGGCTACTTCTCAGGCCACGCGGAGACACGTTCTTGGTTGCTTAGCATTTGGTTTTATTTGCCGGCTCCAGAAAGCTGTTTTCCCACAGCCTTGTCTCAGGACTGTGGGGTGCAGGAGCAAACCGGGGCTGTTGACTTGCAGACTACTCAATCATCCTGCAAATTACAGCCAGCCCAGAAAAACACGGCTCGGCATGTTTCCTTATTTAGGTAGAAGTGTTGGGAAAACAGCATGAGATTTTGTTTCTGATAAACTAGGAGCTGCTGCAGGAATATTAATTATTTTTGTTGTATCAATGTTTTACATTTCTTTCCACGCTGCTGTACAGCGAACAAGATGGATGAAGTCTGTGGCCTGGTTTCAGGCTGCCTTTTGGGGACTCCCAAAGTCCTGAGCAAAAATATAAAGGCTGTGCAGACATTTGGGAGTCAGGAGGGGTGGTTCTCTGCTTATTTTAGCCTGGGGTTTGGAAGCTGTGGGCTCCGTTCCCTGCCCCTCTGCTCAATCCTTTTACAATATCACTTGGAGTCAAATTATTGAAAAGTTTCAGGGTGCCTGACGACAGAGGTCTAAGGGGAATCTGAAGGTGTTTAGGCACCTGGATGCTTTAGAAAATCTTGGGGGCTGCCTCTGTAACACTTCATTACCCAGAACTTCCCACTGCGGCAAGGCTGCAGGAGGCATTTTGCTGTATTATCCATGCACTGGGAGGAGAAACGCCCACAGACTGGGAGGTGCTGGAGCCCACAAAGGCACACGTGAGACTTTTCGGTAAAGAAGCAAGGATGGAAGGAGCAGAGCCCATCAGAAGTTATTTATCCTCTGAGCCAAAACTGAGGCTGCTTCGGGCTTCACTCTGCATGGGAATAGAAAGTTGTGTAGACAGTTTTGGGACCATATATTAGATGGCGATGTCCTTGGGACAAAAACCTGGACTCCTTTGTGGTGAAACGACTAGGAAATGCTACAGAGAAGTGTTTTACACATCATCCCTCGAGATGTAGCTCTCATTCTAGTGCAACTTGAAGCAACTTTATCAGGGTCCATGGCATGCGTACAACCACGTAGGTCAGGTCCTGAAGGTTTTACTCAGTCAACACCATCTTTGAAGTCAACGAGGCTGAAGTTATTGCCTGATAGGAGGAGTAGTCCATCTGGGATTTCTCAAATTAATGAACTTTAATAATAAAAATGATGATAAAAATATGTAGAATATATATATAAAAAGATATTGTCAGCCGCTTTGTTTGTTTCTGGTTTGGGGGGCGGGTTATATGTTTAGTCTTAAATGTTTTTCACTTGGATATCCTATAGCCAGATTTCATGCCGTCAGGAATTGCTGAGTAAAAGCATTTGGTAACAATAAAAACAGAGGGTGTGCTTTCATAATCCCCACAAAATAGATAAAGTGGTCGTGGAAGCTGCTTCTTGGCCTGGGTGTCGGGGTTCTCCCCAACACTGAGCATTGCGACCCCTTCATTGTCATGGAGGCCTTCATGCTGGAGCTTATCAAATAAGAGAAATAAGAGCTTATCAAATAAGAGAACCAATAAAAGACATCAGCAACGTTTCTCTCCACATACTAGAGCTATTCAGGCTGCTTTTTTTCCCTCTTGGCATTTGTTTAGTCTTTTTGGTAGCTCTGCCGAGTTTTATCCCATGCGGAGAGCAGTTATGAGAGGGGACGCATCAGCTGAGCTGCTTTAAAGTAAAAAATAAATAATTTCAGCGGTTAACCCAAGGAGGAGACTCCCCAGCAGTTTAATTTTCGAGCTGGATTGCTTCAAGTTTAGCTTAGATTCATTCCCAGCGGGGCTGCACCCGTGCTGGCAGGGTGGGATGTCGCCCCCCCGTTGGGATGTCACCCCCCTAGGACATGCCGTGTCCTCGTCCCCATGTCCCCAAACCCCGGGGGGCTGTGGGGGGGCTCGGCTTGTCCCCACGGGGGTTTCCTCAGGGGAATGTGGCGGTGTGGGGATGAGGGGCGACACTGAGGCAGCATCACTTCGTGGGGTGCGCGGGGAAATGGGGCTGGTGGTGGGACGGGGGACAAAAGATGGTGGGGAGTCCGAGGGGGTCCGGGGGGGCCAGGCCGCCGCAAAAGGGTTAAGGGGAGCGGCGGCTCGGCGGGGAGGGCGGGGGCTACCCGGGATTGGTGCGAAGTTTGGAGCGGGGCGGCCCCGCACCGCCCTCCGCGGCAGCTCGGCCCCCACCGCCACAAAGCCCTGCAGGGAAAGTTGCTCCCGAGCCCGGCTCCTTGCGCTCCTCCACCCCCCCCCCCCGCCTCCCATCGCCCTTCCCCCCGGCCCCCAACCACCCTACTCCTCCTCCTCCTCCTCTTCCTCCCCCCCCAAGCCCTTTCCCCCTCCCGGCTCCTTAAACGGGATTCCGGCTCGGAGGGCCGCGGGACGGCATCCCCGGGCATCCCTGGCAGGTCCCGCTGCCCCCCTCCCCGCACGCAGCACCCCCAGGGAAGCAAGCAGCATTACAACCCCCCTCTTCCTCACCCCCTTTCCTTCCCACCCTTCCCTTCACTCCTCGCTGGTGGCTCCCAGCTGGCAACCCCCCCCGGGGTGCTGCGGGGATTTCGGAGGAAACCTCACCGCTCTGTGGGACCGGGGACACCCCCACCCGAAGGCAGCCCCCCGGTTTTGGGGCCGGGGGGGGGGGTGCTGGAGATGAGGTAGAGGCCGGCGGCGGAGCGCCCCGCCGGGCGCCGTGGCCGCGGAGGGCATGAGGCGACGGGGATGGGAGGCATTGCACGGTGCTAGAGCCCCGCAGGCAGCCGAGGTAAGTCCTTGTGTGCGTGTGTCCCATCACCCGGACCCCCCCTCAAGACCCATGTCACACCTGGTGCCATCGCCCCCACCCCATCTCTCAATCCCCCGATGCGTCCCCATAGGAAATCCGGGCTGGTAAAGGCTTAAAACTGTGCCCGCTCCTTCTGGAAAAGGGGGGAGCCCCTTTCTTGGGGTATGTATTTGTGTGTGTACCCCCCCCCCCCCCCCTCCCCGTGTGCCGCGGTGACCCCAAACCTGGTGGCGAGGGAGCTTTGGTGGATGCTGAGCGGGTTGCTTGTCCCCTGGGGGCATGGGGTGTTCCCAGCGGGGACTTTACAAGGGTGAGGAATTCGGGCTGTGTTTAGAGAGTGAGAGTTTGAGGAGAGGGGGGGACACAGGGGGATAATTACCCTAAACCTGAGCTACCCCGCTTGAGCATCTGGCCGCGAAGGCATCTTCAAGAATCCGGATAATTTAATGCGGTTTTGCTGTGGGACGCACCTCTGGCAGGCAGGGAAACCAGCGGGGCTTGGCTTGGCTTGGAGGGGGGGAGAGAAGAAGGAGGAGAGGGACGAGGAGAGCTGCTAGGAGAAGTTGTGGGTCCCCAGCACGGAGCGGGGCTGGGGGCTCCGAGGCGGCTGCACGAAGTTTGCTGGGTGCCGATGAGCGAGGAAGCGTTCCTCCTCCCCTCCGCCCGGGCTCCTCTGCAAACTGGTAACCTGGAATCGTGTTTTATGGCCACTCGCTGGTGTTTTGTTTGCCTTCCTGACTGGCTCCGTGTGGGATATCAGCGAATTATGCACTAACTGTGAGCTTAGAGCAGCGTGCTGGCCTCGGTGGGTTCTTGATTTATATCAGGCTGAAGCAGAGAGGAGGGCAAAGTTTTGCTCGCCGAATGCCAAGGAATGAATTACAAGTACGGTCGCCGTTTCATTCGCTGCTTCTGCCCTCGCGCCTCTGCAACAGGCTTTAAAAGTCTGCAAAGTCACGGGCTGTTGGTTTGTTCCCCCCCCCCCCCCTAATTATTTCGCTTTCCTTCCCCTGCCTGCAGGTCTGAGAGGACAGTATCCCACACGACCTGGAGGGGTCTGGCTTTCACCATGGACTTACAGCTCGCGCTCCTGTTTGCGGGGATAATTGCGTTTTCGGACTCGGCCAGAGGTAAGGGGACCGTGGGGACCCGTCAGTGTCGCTACCACCAGGGCTCGTCCTCTGCTCGGGGTGCGTGCCCCTGCCCACGTGCACGTCTCTGTACCTGCAGGGTTTGGGGCTGTGGATGGAGCATGGGGTTTGTAGGAGGTCTCGCAAGCACAGGTGGACTTGCAGGGGCTTTTCTCGTGCGCCTGTGAGAAGTACACTGATGATTTTAAAGAAAAGCAACCGCATTCCTCCATGGATCAGAAATACCTCTCCCCTCCTGTAATCCCGCCAGCCTCTGCCCTGTATATTCCCACTAGCTAACTAAACAAACACATCCATTAACCTCCTCGGTGACAGACAAATGACAGTTCCCAACAGCGAGAGCATATTTTAACGCTGGGGCTCCAGCAGTCGATCAGGTTTCAATAAACAGGTTACCCCACCAGCGGCACAGCAAAATGCATTGACCTGGGAGCGGCGGGGGTGAAAAAGACATTTCTTTGCAGGAAGGTGCTTTAACCCAAGCTCCGGGTCGGAGCAGGGGGAGCGCTGGGTTTTCCTCTGCTTTCTCCTACCCCGTCCCTTGGTGGGTGCTGTCCCTGGAAAGCCTGAATGAGAAACCACGCTCCCAGCCAGCCCAGCTCTGGTCACAAAGGAGAGGCTGCATTGTTCCAGCAGAATGGGTGTATGGCTTTAGGATGCAGATCGCTCCAGCTGCAGTTCCCAAGAATATCGGGAGTTTCGTGAATTGTTGAAAGACCTTTAAATCACCCAGCACCACGGGGCTGCGAATTAAAAGATTTAAACTTGCCCTTCGTTTGGGGCTGCAGCTTGCCAAAAATAAAAGCAAGGAGTGAGAGGGAGAGCAGCGTTACTCTAAAAACCCAAGGCTTGGTTAGCGCGTTGCTTTTTTTTTTTCCATCTTGGCATTGGCTCCCAAGCAAATATTTTATGGAGGCAGAAGCACTATAAAATGATTCGGCTGGAAGCTGAATGAAAAAGAAAACAGTATATAGGCTTGAAGTCCTGCAAGCCCAAATTCCAGGCCAGGTTTACAGTGGAGACTCAGTTTAAGTTTTAGGCACCGGTGTGTGAGTTAAGAAGACCTCATGGATGTAGGCTGTTGCAATAGACCTGAGAAGTCGGTGGAGTTCCGGAAAAAATCTGAAGTGGGCAGGAGAAGACAAAAAGATTTTTGTCTCTGCTCTGAGCGGAGTGTCGGCTGCTTTCCTGGCAGCCCTTGTTTAAACGTTGTTTGCACTTGTCTTGCTCATATTCTTTTATTGCCTCTGGAAAATGCAATGTGATTGACTGTGGGCTGCTGTTGTGTGATGAAGCGCCAGAAAATTAACAGCGTTAATTGCAGAACATCATTGTTTTTCCTATATAAAGTTTTTTTTGTAAGGTAACTTTAACAGGATCACATTAGTGATTGGGTTAACTGAACTCTCTCTTCTAACAGCCGGAAAAATCCATCCTGCAAGTGGATGGAGAGATGGTTATTTCAAATGAAAGAATTTAAAAGCCAAACCCCTGAAAACTGTCATTCACTCACTTGCTGATATAGAGAGGAAGAGAAGGAAAAGGTGTAATTGTGGTAGACATAACCCCAATGTTAAAGTCCTGCCGCGTGCCTCTTTAATATCGAGAGTATTTTTGGTAGCGGTGGACATAGACGAAAGATCAAACTTGTGCGTGAGCAGAGGTGGGACACTCTCTGGCACACTGCAGCCTTATTTTGGGCTGCCAAGTGTCACCGATTATTAGGTGTTTACATTGGGATAAATTCAGATTCTTGTAAAAAAATAAAAATAAAAATAAAAAAATAGTGCCTGGTTGTTAACGTGCCTGTGGATTTTTTCTGGATGTATCATGCTGTGGGTTTGCCACTGGAGATGTGTACATGCTACCTGTTTTGGTTTTTGTGGACAGTCTTTTGGTCGCATCTCAGCCTGAGGTTGTGAGGTTTTTCCCCGGAGCAAGAAGGGCTCTCTGTTTTGGCCAAACAGTGTTTAATATATCTGTCCCGATTGCAAATTGTACATGTGTGGCCCAAAGCGTGCCAACATCTCCTGAGCTGCGTTGATGAGCTAAATAGGTGCTGGCTTGCAGTCGAGTCAGGAAGGTGG
The DNA here is from genome assembly GCA_011076525.1 of Nettapus auritus. NCBI lineage: Eukaryota > Metazoa > Chordata > Aves > Anseriformes > Anatidae > Nettapus > Nettapus auritus. Next base: position 90,873,741 of record CM021768.1, on the reverse strand, counting down.
CTGAGAGGACTCAGTGTGAAAGCATTGGCCCTTCTCTTTTACTTTTATTAGGCAAAATGTGCTTTTGCTGGAATTAGGATGTTTGTTTGGAGACGGCTGGTGTTGGGAAGGGCTGTACCGAAGTGCATTTGCACAAGGGGGCAGAGTTAAGTTGCCCACGCGCTCCAGCCTTGCTATTTCCTGACAGTTGAGTGCTCAGCTGCAATCTTTCATTAAATGTTATGTTGTAGTATTTTTATATCTTTATTTAGAGGATGCCTTGTAAGGCAAAGGGCCCCGCATTAGAGCCTGATTGGGCCAATGCCACCGCTTCCCTCCAGGTTCGGAGCGGTGCCTAGTGGCACTGTCCCTTCTTGTATGCCCGTGACCCAGTGCATCACGTTGCTGGGGTACAAAGCAGTACAGAAAGGGGGATTTCTGAGGAAAGCGAGATAAACTGTTAAGAAAGTGGCAAAACATTCAAAGTATTCATGCAGAGCCGAGAGCAGGGCTGATTTTAGAGGTCCAGGTGCAGAACTTGCTGAGTCTGCAAGGATGAAGGACTGGCAAAGTCTGAACCTACATTTTCAGGGGCTGAAATTTAAAGACTTTGGCTAGGGGCTCGTCTACACCTGCGAATACACTGGACTAACCCTTCCAAAATAGTTAATCTGGAATAAATCCCTCAGTGACCACTCTTAACCCAGGCTAAGGATCTCCTGGAGGGAGCCTGTACCAAATTAGTGTTCCTTGGGGGTTGATTTGGTAAACGTCCAAGATCCCTCTTTCCCTTGTGGGTGAAAATGAGAGCTTATGTGGGCACGAAATCCACTCTTTGAGGACAAAACCTGTGTGCTGTGGCTCTCTGAGGGGGAATATACCTTCTGGCCAGCCACTGGGTGCAGTGCGGCAGCTTTGGGCCCTGCTGCCAGCCGCTGTGGGTAGCGTCAGCCCTCAACCTGGGACAATGATGCAGGTCTGGTGGCTCGTCCCTTGTGTCACTCCATTCCTCCTCTCTCTGGACAGCCCTATACGGGGCACAAAAGTCCTCAGCGTCCTGCCCTGGCCCCTCTCCGCAGGGACGAATGCCATCTTGGGTCACTAACCTTTCATGACTGCGTCCTGCAGCAATGTAGCTCTGACCAGTCCACACCTCCGGTCGGATACAGGTAATACAATCTGATATATTCTTGCTTGTGTTATCTCAGTGACACGCAACGCAATATTTGTTCCAAATCTGTCGAGTTGCCATCGTATTCGCTTCGGTTACCGTACACGGTAATGCTGGGATGTGCCGGGCTTGGGCCTGTGGCTTAAGCAAGACTTTGTGTGGTATGTTTGGGAGTTTTTGGTAAGAGCAGCGACAACCCTCCCGTTAGCGAGTAAACCGATATTCTGCTGGAAACTAATTAGATTGGAGGTTGATTTCATTTTTGGTGCATTGCAAAGGGAGGGGAAGAGCAGGACCTTAATTACTTTCTGCTCTCGCACTTTTCTGCACACCGCTTGGCTTGCAAGTCTGGTTGGTGCCAGCTTTGTGGGGAATTTATTGTAGGGGCTGCCTCAGAATTCAACGGTTTGGGACAGAAATAGTGCTGTGTGCCATTTTTGCTTGCCGAAGTATTGTAGAAAAGGGAATAGGGTGCTGGAAAGTTTGTGGTAGTTGTGCTTTTATTTATTATTTCTTGGGACACGAGTTCTTGATTCCTCTTCATATTTTCCCTGCTGTAACTTTGTGGTTTATAAAAGTGAACGGTAGTTAATGTGGGTAAGGTAATGATAATATAAAAGTGATTACTGTTGGCTTGTGTTTAAAAGCTCCTTTATTCCTATTCAATGGGTGCTATCAGGTATAACCATTAGGTAATTTCTCGCTTGTGAAAGGGAAGCAATTTCACATCTATAGTCTGATTCAAATTTTATGTATGTCACTGCAGACCTCCTGGTTAAATTTGGTTCCTTTTTTTTTTTTGGATTCTGCTGTTAGGTAACTCACTCATGAATAATCTGTCATAATGACTTGTACCCAGAGTCAGCATGACAATATATGAAAATGCTGGTTAGTTGCTTGTTTGTTTCTTTTTAAGCCCGGGTTCCTCCCTTCTTCTGAGACTGTTGGTCTCTTTAAATTGCATCTGAGCTTAAACATAAAATACAGCGTGCGTCATACTGGAAACTTCGGGTTGATTTTATTTATTTATTTTTATTAGGAATATTACGGAACTCGGCAAATTGCTAAACACATTTGGATTTTCTTTGAAGTTTTTATAACTCAGTTGTCAAAGTACATATGCTTCTCTGACCTTCGTTAAAAGACGCAAACAGCAAATTAAAACACGCCTTTTCCGTGATGAACTTGTACGCAGCATGGGCTCAGCTCCGAACTCTGACTTTTATCCACAGCAGAAACTTTCAGATGCCATGGGGCGGTGCTGGGAAAATGGTTCTTTCAGGAAAAAATGTCATTTAAAAAAAAAAAAAAAAAAAAAAAAGTAGAAGTGACACTTGCTAGCAAGTAGGAACCAATTTTTCGGCTGACGGAGCCAACCTTTCCTGATGCACTGTCTGATAATAGCTTTCCGAGCGGCCGTCTCACAGTGTGGTGGTCCGGGAGCGATGGTGGTGCATGTGGGTGCAGAACGGGGTGAATGCAGTGGAGATGGTCACTGCTTGGCTGTGCATTTTGGATTAGTTACTGGAAGAGATTTAAAAAGTAAAGGAATTCCACTGAAGTGTGAAAATAATAATGCAGAAGTCTTCTTTTGCCTAGCTTGAAATTAAAAAACAGAACAACAAAACCCTGTAGCAGTAGCTTTATTTATTCAGTGGGAGTAGAATCAGTGCAGCTTTCTGTTTTTTCTTCCTGAGACTGAAACTCCTTCTTGTGTCTGCAGTGACTTGTAAAATCACACTGTTCAAAGGGTCCGTGCAACTGTATCCCGCATTATGGGAGTCAGTGGAAATGCGCCTTTCTCCCTTTTCTTTCATTAACCTGCTCATTTTGTCTTGTTTCAAAGAGTTTGTCTTTCATCTGCCCTCTTCCTGTGTTTTCTGGTGGGCTGCTCAAGCTGAAATGCATTTGTTCTTGTTTTGGACATTTAATTTGGATTTCTGTTCCTTTTCTTGTTCTCTGCAATCAGCCATCCTGTGGAGCCTTCTGTATAAAAACATGCCTCCGTATGTATTTAGCTGTATTGACCTGTCCTAATACTTTGCACCAAGGTTTTTTATGAACACTCTTGTTCATATTGGGGAATTATTTAAGAGCAGAGCCAGCGTGAACACAGAAGTTGCAAGACCACTGCCTGTTGCAAGCCTGGTGCTTGTTTGCAGCAGCTGTGACACTAAAATAAAATAAATAAACTTGCAAAAGTCGGCTCGAGCAGTCTGATCCTGCTGTCCCAACGTTGGATGAGATAAGCAGATGCAGCCCATGCCAGGTTTAACAGGTTAGGACCTGATTCGGAGCCTGTGAGCATTAGTGCCGTGACTCCTCCTCAGTCCCATGGGCTTTGGATCCATCTCTTAAGGATGACTTGCACAGATGATTTGTAACATCAACCGCTGGACGGATCCCTGAAGTTTGCCAGAAGAGGAGCCGTGGGCCAAGTATGATATTTTGGATCCTGCCATTTGCCTGCTCAACGGTACAGCCCGGGCTGGATTTTTTTTATTCTAGAAACACATTGATTTTGCCTGCTGCAGGCTCTGGCTGGCAACTGGGCTGAAAGCAACTTGGAAATTCACTGCTGTAACTTCGGGTCAGCCCAGGGGGGTTTATCCCCAAAGAACGGGTCCCATTCTGCAGGCAGGGTTGCTGGGTGTGGACTGGCCCGAGTGTTATTTAACAAGTTAATATATGCCGTCTGCCGCTGAATCCATTCACATCTCCGATATTTTTTTTTTTTTTTCTTCTTTCTGAGTCAAATAAACACGGGCAGCTTGGAGTTTGGTTGGTTGCCCCGATTACACAGTCTCCCCATTGTATCGCAGGAGAAACACGGTATCCAGCAGTGCTGTGAATAACCTAACGTTTTTATTTCGTCCCAACCATTCCAATTTTCGGAAGAATTTCAGCCAATAACTCCAGGCTACTTCTTCCATTAAGTGTTCAAACTTAATTTTGAACTTCGCTAAGGGAAGAAAAATGTAAATTGGGAACAGAGGCTTCCCAGAGAAGGTTAATGTTTCTCAGGACTGCTGCACCTCTATTCTCAGCCTCTCCCCAGTGACGGTGGTGGCTTCTAGGTTTGGCAGGACCCAAAATTGCTGAATTTATCGGTGAATTTATTTTGTAAAAGATTTGCAAAATCTTGGGCATCCTGTCAAGTGACTGAGAAGTGAGTAATGTAAGAAGTGTCATAACCTACATGCCACTTGGGTTGTATTGACTTTGGGTATTTTAGGAGCTGTCAGTATTTGTGCGTGTTAAATAAAAGCAGAGGAACAGCAGATAAATGCAGATGTTAAAGTATTGCCTATTGTGCAAATTAGTTAATATTCTTTCTGCTGGATTTGCTTGCATATACCCGATGAACGGATGATTGTGGGAGTTTGGTATTGGCCTTGTGCTGACTCCCTGTGGCAGCTGTGGATGTTGTAGTTCTGTCCAGAACCAGGTGTCCAGGAGACCAAAAAGCTGGAGAAAAAAAAAGCATTAGTCAGCCTCTGGGAGAAAATTTACCCTGGATTAGGGTACTGCTGCCCTTGAGTCCCAGTGAAGACAAGCCTTGGAAGAGGGTCTCCAGTAGGCTGCATACTTGCTCTGCACGGGATGGTGGGATGCAACTATTTCAAATCTGCCCTATTTCCCTCTTCATTCATGTCCTCCCAGATACCCCCCTCCCTGCTATTACTGTGTGATGCTTAATTGACTTTTGACCACCACGTGACTTGGAGCAGCATCATCCTGTTGTAAGGGAGGTATTTTATTATAGTTGCCAATATTTTACTGTTGCCTTTTATGGATTTAAATCTCCCTTCTTTAAGACAGAAGTAGATGGGGTGAGGCCAAATTAACTCCAAAGGAGGGAGAAGGGACTCAGCCCCCCCAGCCTGCCAGAGCTAAGCAAGCCAAACTCCTGGCAGTGGGCTGCTACAGACCCTGGAGCACTGTGAACTGGTTTATTTTTCTTCATTTTCTTCTCAACTAACAGATCTGTGTGAGTTCGAGTAACTGAGGGAGCTATTTTTTGCTCTGAGCTAAACCAATCTGTTAACACTGGTTAAGCAGTGACAAGCATCAGACAAGTTACAGGTGTATGAACTGCATGTCAAGGATGAAAAGGTTAATGAATAACAGGACAGACCTCTGGACATTGTGGGATATCTCTCCGGGATACTGCAGACTCTGTGGAAGGAAGAATGCCTGTCTGGCATTGACCAGTTGATGTAAAATTGGTAGCTATAAGTCCTTCAAAGTTTGGATACCCTTGTGATAGGGGATGCTATGAGCCATCCTCTTCTCCTTTTGGTTAGTCCAAAATCTTTCACATTCTTCTCCAGATTAACACAACATCCCAGTGGCAGTCACAGTGTTTGTTTAGCTAGATAAGTAATATTTGGAAGTACTTAATGTATTTTAGGGCAGTTTAAAGTGGGAGGCTGGACGGACAGTTGCCAGCTCCACCAGCATATGGAGATCAGTCACTCTGCTCCAATTTTGGCATTTGGGGTCAGATATTGCTCTGATTTATAAAAGTGGCAGTCCCCTTAGGTTCAGCGAGTTGTGGCTGAGTTGCTGTGAGTAGAATTAAAATTTGTAATCCTACCAGAGAACAGGCACTGGGGCCTTGGCAGACCAGGTTGTGTGTCAGATCTGCGTAGTGGGGCACCAAGCCAAGGCAAGGTTCATCGTGATCTGCAGGAGTTAATATAAAACTAGATTAAGGGATCAGAGCTGATGGATATCATTCCTCCTCCTGCTATTTGCAACCAATCAGAAATGCAGTGTTGGTGGGGTTAATTTCGTTCAGGCCTAATGAAAGTGGAGCTTTCAACTTAATCACGGCCCCTGACAGGTGTTTACTTTTCCTTGACAGGTCTGATTGACAAGGGGTTGTAAACCTATTATGGGGACATTTGCATATGCAGGGGAACAAGCTTTGGACAGTTGATTTCTAATTGCCGGATTTGTTATCTGGAAACCTTTGCCACTGTTCTCAGCACCCATCTATTGTTTCTGTGGTACAAAAGGGACACAAAGAAGTGGTAGAGGCAAGAGGCAAGTGCTCAGGGGCTGCAGAAACCATAAGGTAGGCATGGGGCAGTGGTCTAGACCAGAGCATGGCCTGCTTGTTTTATTCTGATTCTTTGCCTGCTCAAATCGGGGTAGAACAGAGGATTTGGTGGATTTCAAGCAACAATTTGTGGTGTGAGTACGCTGCTCACCTATTGGCATGAGGATTGCAGGTTCATAGAGGTAGGAATCTGTCTGCTTTTTCCGTGTTTTATCACTAATCGCAAAGAACAGAGCAAGGCACTCTTCAAAAATAACCTGTATGTTTATAATACTTATTACAATTTATCTAGTGTTTCCAGGGAAGCAAAAGACCCAGTGCTCAGCATAGGCATTGTTCGTCTTCTAGATACTGTTGGGAGAAAAAGCTTGTCTCTCTGAAGACTACAGACTAGCTAAGTGGAGTTTCAGGCTTATTTTTCTTTTATCCTAGAAAATCCAATAAATCCAGTAAATTCTTTCAGTGTGGTCTTCCAAGAGTTTTTCAACTTCATCTGACTCGCAGATTATTTGAGTGCCATTATAGACTAGGGGTCAAGCAAGTTAATTCCCAGAACAGTATGCTGCCCTGTTTTCAAACTGTGTTAATCAGGGTTTTGAGTCAAAGCATGGTCGTTTGCTTAGCGAAATTATTTTCCTGTTAGAAAATTACAAATAAGCTCTGACGATTCCTATTGGCCTCAGCCACCAGAGCACACACATCACATGCGGAGCAAAGCCCCCGGGGACGTGCTTGCTGTGGATCAGGGCACCTCAGGGGGCCCAATTCCCTGCTCCCAAGATTGAACTCAGAAAACAGGCTGGCCCTGAAACCTTATCAAAAAAAGAAAGTGTTACAGTCGCTTTTACACCTCCGCCGGGACTGAGGGAGGGCTGCGTGGAGCACATCCGAGCTGCAAATTCAGTGTCCTTTCCCAAAGGAGACATTTGGTGGAGTTATTGGGTTACCTCTCCCCCTCACCTTTTTTGTAATCGACTCCTGTTTACTTTTTCCTCCTCCTTTCCCTGAGTTTATTAGCACTGTTTGGGCAGAGGAAATGAATTAACATAATTTACTGGTTTTAGAACAAGACACATTCCCTGCATGTACGTATGCACACACACGCGGTCGCCCTCCCAGCGCCGCGCAGAGGAGCGTGTTTACAGAGTCTGGGTCCATTTAGGGAGAACAATACCCTGATTATGGAGGGCAGCCTTTTATTCCCAGGAACCAGAAGGAACCATTCGTCTAAAGTAGCTACTGCCCCTGGAAGGCACAGGCAGAGCGAGCTGCTGGAAGGGGGGAATAAATAAATCTGTTGTAGACACAAACCGGCAGCATTGTTCTCGGCGGAAGTTGATTTAGGGGTGGGGGTGAAAAATGGTCTCGGGACAAACCAAGTGCCAAGTTTAAGATCTGCCAGCATGCAGAGGTGTTGTGGTTTCCAACCTAATTTCCAAGTAATAGCTGTGAGGTTTGTTTAGTCTGGGAAAGAGGAGGCTGAAGGGAGACCTCGCTGCTCTCGATAACTACCTGGAAGGAGGCTGCAGCAGGGAGGATGTTGGGCTCTTTGTAAGGAAATGGTCTTAGGTTGCACCAGTAGAGTTTTATATTGGATATTAGGAAGAATTTATTTACAGAGAGTGTGGTCAAGCATTGAAATGGGCTGCCCAGGGAAGTGAGGGAGTCCCCATCCCTGGAGGTGTTTAAGAGATGTGTGGACGTGGCACTGAGGGTGTGATTTAATGGTGAGAATCGGTAAATTAAGTTGATGGTTGGACTTGATCTTGAAGGTTTTTTTCCAGCCTAGATGATTCTATGATTTCAAGGGGAATTATTCAATGGGTGCTTCCTGAGCTGGCGTGGTGCTGGGGAGTTTGGATAGAAAGATGATAAATGAACCTCCAATTGTTCTTGGATGGGTTGAGTTGGGTTGGAAGGTGCTGTTATGTACAACTGACCACTTTTTTTTTTTTTTTTTTTTTTTTTTTTTTACAACTAATTGCAATTGTGCACCTGTGCTGGGTAGATAATGCTGGAACTATGTCATGTGGAGCATTTGCTTCATGTGATTTTGGGAAAGGTCAAGCATTTGATTGCTGTCCTGCTGAGTTGGGTCATGAGTGGCACAAATAGGAAGCCCTTCCTCTGCCCAGTCACAGCTGCTTGGCTTCTGGCAGTAAATGCTTCTCAGGTGCAAAATCATGGCAGCTGAAGATGATTAAAGTTGTCTTCACTACCATCCTGTCCTTGGGCTGTTCTGCTCCCAGCCTTGGACGTCCGTTGTGCCAATGTGAGAGCTCTTCTGGCTTTGCTGTCAGGTGTTTTGGGCAGCCTGTCCTGGCAGGAGCCAACTCAGGGAAGAATGTAATGAGTTAAATTGCCTCAGTGGATCACATTGGAAAAAGTGCATATTACCCTGACAGAAATATCTCATCTCTGAAGTGGTTTGGGTCATTCTGGATGGGCAGTAGTTACTACCTGTTGACTTTTGCTCTTAGTTCAGGTCAGTTAGAGGATGTTTTATCTCTGGCCTGTTTGCATTGGGAGATTCCAGCTTTTGGACTCTACATCAGGACAATCTTCTGTTTGTCACAGTATTGCCTGGTATGTTTGCCTTGTGGCTGTCTTTGCTGCACCCTGGCTGTCAGGCTTTCCCTTGCTGTAAGCGGCCTTCTCAAATACATCTCATCTCTGTGAGGGGTTACCTTGGTCTTGTCTCCACTGGGTTTTAAGTCATAGTCACTGCATGTTTTGACCCAAGGAGCTCCAGAGAAGGCCAGAAGCACAAGGGAATGAAGCATGTGTTCCCCAAAACTGTCTGTTGTCGTTCCCCCTTTCTGACGTGTGGGGCTCCTAAGGACTGGCCAGCCCCCGCACGGTATTATTATTCCTAGGAATCTAGAGTGCTCTCTCAGAGAATGGGGTTTCTTCACTTCTCTGTCCTCTAGAGACTTGGCTTCTGATGTAGAAGAGCTGTTTGGGGAGCTGGGAAATGGCAAGTTCATGCTGCCGACACTTCCCAGCCCTCCTGCAGCACTCCCCTTTGCTGGGAGGCTTTGCTGTGGGAGCGCGGCTGGCAGCAAAGATGGGCAGCAACCAGCGCTGCTCCTGACCGAGATCCCCTTGGTCCAATGTAGTATGCATCGATCCTGGTATCGAGGTGAATATGATGTGCTACGAGAATCCAGGATCCCCCCGCAACCTTAGCTTTATCCCTCTACAGGCCTACTGACATGACTTCAGGTGGCTTTGAAAAATAAGGTGGAGAAAACAACTTGTGCAAAATACTCCCTGCAGGCAAAAACATTTTTTCAGGGGAACCGAGCCTGTAGGCTGAAAAGGTAAAGCTGCAGGGCTGTGTTAACAACACTTTTAGGGGTTTTCTGAAGGAGGGGCATTTACGTTGGACTGCAAGGCTCAGCAGGTGAATTCTGGCCACAGGTAATTGACACACATCTGATACAATGAGCCATGACCCTGCACCCCAGAGGAGCTGTGGCTTTCACTTGCCAATTACTCTTGTTATTTATTTATTCATTTATTTATTTTTTAATATAGAGGGTAAAATCCGGTACGTGACACAGTGACCATGTGAAGGCTGCTGGAGTTGCTCGGGGTTGCAAGACTAAATTTGGGTCTGTTCAGAAAGATCAGAAGTCAGTACTAAATTATAATTATCCCAAGACAGCACAGATTTTATTTTATATTTTTAAATTAATATCCTTTAAAATCTGCCAGATCTTCTTGGGCAGTGCAAGAGGCAGGAGTGTTGGTTCTGTGCTAGCCCATGGAGCACAGTCGTGGCTCATGGACTGAAAAGATGAGGTCAATATAAACTTTTCCAGAGTTAGTCTGTGTGTGTGTGTCACTGTGATGCTTTCTGCTGTGAGTGTGAGGGTGTGCAGTGATCTCTGCAAAAATGTGAATCTTGGCTGCAGTCCCTGATTCAAAATATCTGGGAAACACTGAGCCAGGAGGTTGGAAATACATCTTTGGGGTTTCGTTCTCCAGAAGGAAAACAGCATAGAGCTTCCTGTGAGACAATCGTTTGGATGAAAAAATGTGCAATGCAGAACTGAAAGGGAACAGGTTGGTTATGAGACGCTAATTGAAATAACAGCAGAGAGGAACAAGCCTGAATGAATTTTAATAGCCTCTTGACGGGGTTCTTTTTGTTTGTGTGCTTACGGGTGCTTTCCCTTATACCTCTGCAAGACTAATGCACACACTATGTTAAATGAAAAAAAGACCTACACCAACAATAAAACCAATAACTTGTATAAGGGAGATGAAAAATATACCGAAGCAATGGAAAGAGCTGTCTACTCTAAGTGTCCCAACCTTAAAACCAAAGCAGAGCCTTCTTTCTGTGGCCTGTATTGGAGGGTGTTTTGCTACAGGACAGAGATATTACGGCAGGAGGAGTACTGCAACATCTAAAATATTTTATACTGCTCTTGGAATGCATGCCAGCAAACAAATGAACGCTTTGGTTTATGCAACAGACGCAGCATAAAGCAAAGTTGTTTTCGTAGGTGGGGCAATTTTTTAGTATTGGGGGTTAGTTACTGAAAGACTGAAATGTGCACCAAAGCCCTGGTGTCGTGTTAAGGGCTGTCAGTCTCACAATGACCATCATATGGCCACAGTCTTAACTACAGGTTATTATTAGTTTTCTGTGCAGAGACTTCATGCTTGATTCTGACAGAGGCTCTGTCCAAAAACCAGACCCACTGGTCAGCTGAGTTTTATTTTACCCTTGTAAACCTGAGAAAGATGAAATCCTGTATTTGCCTACTGTGCTCTGTGCAAAGCAGACGCTGCCCAGATAAGGATTTCTCACTGCTCCTACAATACAGACTACACAACTTCTGTTTGTGTCCAGAACCAGGGCAAGAGCCCAGGGTGAAACAGGTGCAAAGGTATAGCTTGTGGATGCACTAAAGAGCTTGCACTGCACACCCAGCACCGTTTGCCTCCAGGGATCACAGTTGCAGTCTTTCCCTCTCTGCTGGGGACAAACTTCATTGATTTTAGGAGAAGTTGGACATTTTGCTGTGTTTATTTTTGATGGAAGCTGTATGAGAGTCCTCAAAATGAAGGAAAAAAAGAAAGATGAATTCCAAGATTATCTAAGTAGCAGCAAGGTGTTTTGAGGTGTGCTAAAAAAGTCTGCCCGCTCCCAAGCATTGCTCCGTGTCCTGCTGGAGCCCACCAGGGGTTTCAGTTCCCTCCCAGAACAGTGTGAAGAAATACCAGCCTAAAATCAGGGGGAGGGGGAAAGAGCTGAGAGAGGCAAGTTTTCACACACAAAAAGAGAGGTTCTTCCAAAAGATTTCGTTTTGCTTGGAAAGACTCTGGTGGTTGCTGAAAGGGCATTTTGGTGGAAAAGGGCCAAGCAGCCCTAGGCATAACCAACACCCTCAATTGAGAAAGATTTTCAAATAACGGTGCTGTTAAGAAGTAATTAAAGTCAAATAAAACAAGGAAAATAATGTATGACACATCTATTTGAATTCATCCTGGTTTGAATCCACTGCAACTCATGTAGCGTGATACTGGAGACACGCAAGGGGAAGTACAAAAACAAGTCTTTCAATGCACTTTTGTAACCACAGAAGTTAACTGCAGAAGTTTTTGATCTCAGACACCATTTTAAACGAGTGTTTAAGCACATACTTACTTGTAAGCGCCTGAAAATCCATTGTATTCAAATAAACACTTGCAGAGGACTCTTTACACGGTGTGATGCTTATTTGAAATATGGAGGACCTAAGCATAGGTTGAGGTGGTAACAATTATTTTGGGATGACTCTGACACTTTTTTTTTTTTTTTTCCCATTACAATACTTTTTCTAGAGTCATGGAAATCAGGCAAGCAGCTCAACTTTAAGGTTGGGAAAAAAAAAAAAAAAAAAAAAAAAAAAAAAAAGGTGAAACTAACCTGCGAGGTTTTAGTCCTGATGGGTTCTGGAGGACGGATAGAAAATGTGAGTTGTGTGTATGTACAGGCTTTTACACCAGAAGGGAAATAAGAAAGCAAGTTTTGCATGACTTCTCTAAACCAATCCTGTTATTTTGGAGCCTGCTTTATGATTTTTGGGTGCCAGGGGCAGGCAGTACCCTCGATCTGCTGTTGATGAGCGGATCATCACGGTCACGCACGCGGGCACCCTCCACATTTGTAGTTTCCACTGCTACGTTTCTCTACCTTCCCCACAGGGCTACCTTAGAAAGGCGTGGATGGAAAAAGAAAAGAAACAAAACAAAACCAGCCAACCAAAAGAACACTTTGGGGGCCCAGCTGTGTCACTTCAATTTGTGCTAGCTGTTGAGGAAGATTTGTGAGAGCTCTCTGGGGGGAAAGGTTCAGGTCAGAGGTAGAAAGCTGCTCACCCTGTACCGGAGGCATTTATAATGGCAGGGCAGCTCCCTGGGGAGTGTCCGTCTGTCTGTCCTTCCCTCCAGGGTTGACAACAGGCAGACAACCTCCCCCCAGCTGTTCCCTCTGTCACGTTACAAATGAGACGCTGAAAAGCAGCCCTTGGCCTTGAAACAGCTCGTGTCTTCCTAGTTTTGCCTGTCAATTAATGTCACACAAAGGCGTTTTATAACTACTTTATAACTTTTTAAAGAGCAGGACCCTCACACCCCTGTGACGGAAAGCCCAACTCCTATGTGGGGTGGCTGCCAAAATCCACGTGTGGTGAGTTGTATGTGCAAGCAAGCAGGACCTTTGCTTGGGGTGGCTCACCAGGCAGAGAAAAAAACACAAGCCTTTAGAAATCAAATTCTTCCACATAGAGTTTATCCTATAACGAGTATCTTACAAGCAGAGGTTGGGGAAAATATCTTTTTCCTTCCCCTGCAGGACAGTGGTAGGTAGCACCAATGTGGAGGTGGTCCTCTGTCTTCCTCCAGTTCTGAAGTACTTGGTAAATCTTTGAAACCTGGTGCTGAGAGGTGAGGGGGTTTGCACGGGCTCCATCTCTCCCAACCCCAGCAAAATGCAAGCAAGCAGCATCTTGAGTCATTGTTTGCCCTTGTAGCTCTTGGCCTGTGCAGTGGGTGTGAAGCGTGAGGAGTGAATTATGAAAAATAATTACAAATTATGCAACGTGTTTCCTGATGGAGAATGGCGAGACGATGAGGGAGGCTTTCGGGCCGTCCCATACCCGCTCCCCCTCTCCTCTTCAACCAACTTCCAGCAATTCGGCTGCGTGTTTTTTTAGGAACCAGCTTCCACCCAAAGGCTACTGAATTTTTCTTAAATGCCGGTTTCTGTCGGAGCTGATAAGGCAGCAGCCAGCCTGCAAAGATAACGCAAGCCATTGAGGCTTCTTGGGTTTGTCTTTATTTGGATTTCTTAGCAAGTATTCGACGCACACTGAGAGCTGTCTGGAGACCTTGGGTTTGGTGGGGCCCCCCCTCCTTTCTCTTTGTATTTAGTCCCAAAATTCTTCTAGGGTGGTTTTGGAGTTCAAAAAAAGAAAAAAAAAGAGAAAAAAAAAAAGGTAAAGGAAAGAAAAATGGAAAAAAAATCACCAGCTAATGGAGCTGGTGAATTAGCAGTGTTTACTGAAGGGAGCAGGGCAGGTGGGTACTGAGGAAGGCCTTGGCCTTTGCTCTTGTGATCGTCCCAGCTTGAAATATTCCCCCCAACCAGAATTTAAAGGGGTTGAGAAGCGGAACAGAGTCACCCTGTGCCCAGTCAGTGGCTAAGATGTGTCACAGTGTAGGAAATGTAGCTCGTGATTAATTGGCTTTTCAGTGTTTCCCCAATCCAGCTCCCCTTTTCCCAAAGCGTTGTCCCTGCTTGAGCTGCTGGCTTTTGTTAACCTGCAAGAGAATGTTTATATTTGGCTTATGTTAAACAGAAAGGAAACTCTTCCAGCCAAAATTGATTTACCTGTTGATGGTAATGGCCTGGTTTTGGCCTGAGCAATCCCTTAGTGACAAAAGGTGTCCCCCCATCCTCATGGCTGTGCTGTGACCCCGCAGCGTCCCCAGCTTGCCCGCTGCCTGATGCAACGTTGTGGATGGTTTCATCACGGCACATGAGGACAGAGATCTGGCTGGAAATCCCACCAAAAAAATAAAATAAAAAAATCCCTGAATAATTAATGGCACAGCCTGTTGGGAGCTCTCGGGCAGTTTGCACAAAACATGCTGTTATTGGCTGATATTTAATATATGTTGTTTTCTCAGTGGTGTTTCACCGCGGTTGGAATCGCGATGCCAAACAAGTCCCGTTTTCAAGTTTCAGTGCAATTTGTGGGCATGCCTTCGTTAAGCGTCACAGCGGTGCTTGGAGTGACAGGCTTTATGCCTATAGTATCATGCAGGCTACCTCTTGCAAAGGGTCAGAGCAGTGTGGGAACACAGTGTTTTTGTTCTGTGCTTCTGCCCAGCAAATCTCTCTGGCTCTTTAATGTAACCTGTCGCATATGAAATTAATTTCCAACATGCGTTTGCTCACAAAGTAGTGTTCTTCACAGCAGAAATGCATAACAGTAGAAGAAACCACCGCCAGATGTCTATATTTATAGAAAACTGGCACATTCGGTCTGGCGATGACAGAATATTTCAGTGTATTTATGAAGTGCTCATGTTTTTAGAAATATAGAAACGCAGTCAATATCAGTAGAGCTATTCATCAGACATCTTGCTTTTTTATTTTTATTTTTTATTTTAACGAGCAGAACATGTTTCATTAGTTGATGTAGTTAAAAAAAAAAAAAAAAGGTTTGTTTTACCCCTCTGTCGCCACTGTGTTTTTTTTTCCAACTTCACAAACCTCTTCATTTTGGGGAGGCATCTCTGGTTTTAAAACAATTATTGCCAGAGTCTCATGTAAAATTTAATGCGTTCTTCTACATCAGGCATTTTTTAACTGAGAAATAACTGTTCATAGAGCTGAAGGTATAATTTCTAAACCAGGATCCTGCCACATTTTTCACCTTTCAGAGTAAATAATTATTTTTTCTATGCCCCTTGTTTGGGCTGTTACCATACCAAGGGGCTCACTTTTGGATCTGGGCAGACTGGGGGGTTAAATTTGGATCAGGCCTGTTGGAGGGTGCTGGAGCCCTGGTGGGGCTGTTAGCTGAAGTGTGAAGCCCATCAGAAATCTCCTCAAGACAGTTCAGTTCTGTTGCAAACCTTCTGCCTTCACATCTAAATTGAGCCTCTCGGTGCCTTAGTTCAGCTGTAAGTCAAGGTTTTTGCTTAAATACCTGCTGCAGATACTGGAGATTTTTCAGGATTAAAATTTTCAGAGTTTTCCAGAGTTCTTGGTCAGAAAGTACAGTTGGAGGCCAAGGATGCGTACCTGGCAGGACATAAATTTAAGGGATTTAGATAGGTGCCCTTAAGTATTAACGTAATGAATGAGGAGCTGTACAGAAATATAAGCAAAGGAGCTCCTTGTGGGATTTGCGATTGGAACACAATTGCTAATCTTTGCAATCTACAAATCAAGTTAATTGGGTTTGCTCAGGCTGGTGCTCACACGATTGCTGAGCACGGTAGCTTGAAGGCAATGGGGGTTTGGCCTCCCAATCTCTGCTGCGTATTTGTTTTTACAGAAAATGCCTTTGATATATGTAAGTTATATTTCCGTGCATTACAAATGATAGATTCCTCCCCCATATCCTGTGACAGCCTTCCCTGGAGACAGACAGTCTGTGTTGTTTTAGCAAGATGAAGAAAGATTAACGGGAAAGGTTTTGCTAGTGTTTTCAAAGACTCGGAGCAAAAGGGAAAGGTTTGGGCTGAGGATTTAGCCAGCAGGAAAAAGTGTTTCTGGGAACTGCTGCCTGCATGCTGTGCTCCCATCACTGGCTCCCGTCTCATCTACCTGTCGGGGTCTGAGCTGCCCTCGTAGTCCATGGAGATGTGTGTAAGGCACTGACCATAGACCTGCTCTCTGCTGACTGTAATGGGAGTTAGACCACCTAAATTTATGTGAATCTGAGAGCCGAGTCCTGGACATACTTAGGTGCCAGAGATAGTTAATGGTGGAGCAATATGTGGTTACTGCTTATCTGTCTGCATGCAGCACCTGTAATTAAAGCCTCTGGGTAATTAACTGTCCACAGCGAGGTTTTTTCCTAAGTTTGAACAAAGTGATTATCATTTGTCACCCCTAATATTATTGTGAGTCACTTTCCTTAATGCTGGGGGAACTCCTGGTCCCCATTGCCATCAGTGGGGGCAAGAGTAGGGTTTGTTTACCAATTTATTTACCTGCATTAGGAAGAGATGTGTCACGCCCTGAAAGCGCCTTTTAAAAAACTCTTTATTGGGTATAAAGGGAAGCAAAGCAGCCTTCAGGTGCCTTCACCATGTATGTCTGAAGCTAGAGGTGAAGCAGCCTTGACAAGGTCTGTTTCTGAGCAAGTGATGGTGGAAATCAGGAACGGCTTCTTTGGAGTGGAAGGGGAAATATTAATTTAAAACCAATAAACATAAATTCACCCTCAGACTGCAGTGAGTGTTAGAAGTATTAATAATGCGAGCCAGCCCATTTCCTTACACAGGCAACATTTTTCTTTCTGGCATGAAATTCAGCTCTTTGCATAAGGCTCAGGTACCACCAAACCCCTTTCTCGGGGGCTCACGCAGGAGGCCAGAGGTTCACAGACATTATGCTCTCTGTCTGTCTGCACATGGAGAAGTGTCATGGTAAATGAAGCCATTACCCAGGATTGTTGATTTAACACCTTTCTTCTGCCTCTGGAAGAAGCCTCCTTCCAGGTCCTAAATCTGTGTTATCTTCAGCTCCCGCGGTGTAATTGGGGATTTGGGGATTAGAGGACGAGAGCCAATGCCATCACTGCTGGTCCGCGTTTTTGGAATGTGAAGGAAGAGGCTGGGGGTGGAAGAGTTCTTGTGTGTGCAGTTCGTTGGTGTGTCTTTGGCGAAGTTTTATTGCTTTGTTAAAAGATGTTGAGCTGTATGATTTATTAGCGCTGCCAAGGAGACAGTATTAATGATTATTTCACATTCCAGGAGATCTTAGTGGGTCCTGCCCATGGTAAGGTCAAAACGAAGGGGCATTTGACATAGGACTGCTTACTTACAATAACAACTGATAACAAGCCTAGAAAATAAGTAAGTCTCTTTGACTGCAGGGTGCGTTATCTGGCAGCAGATATCAACACAGCCTTCCAGAGAGAACTGTTGACCCTTTGCTACGTGTTGTCAGATCTCTGAGAAGTGCCATGGCAAATGTGCATGCACGCACACACTTGAAAGTGCTTTTACTTACTTGGGAACAGCCATCCCAATATTAGCAATTATTCCTGGCAAGCGCAGTACTGTCTGCTGTCCATGCCGGAACATGGGGTTTGCTTGGGAATCACCAGGCCCAGCTGGCATGAAAATGAATTTGCAAACATTTGCTTTTCTTTTTCAGGGGTATCTTCTAGTAAAAAGTCAACACGGCCCACTTGGTGCCTTCCGGAGTGATGGGTCAAGTCCCCACGCTGGGGCTGGCTAGTTTCGGATTTGTACCTGAAGTGGTTTGTGGTTCTTTGACTATTTCTGCTGCACAGTCAGATTTTTTTTGTTATTATTATTTTTATTTGATTGCAACTTTCACATTGCTTCAATGCTGTAGCAGCTGAAGTTTTAAGAAAATCAGTAACTACTGCAGCTTTCTTAATAGAAAAACACATTTTAAGGGGCAGATAACTCCATTATGGCAATCCAGCATAGTAGACCTGTTCTATGCAGACAGGGTAGATCTGTGTCTGCATTTGACCTCACAGATTTGGTTAGGCCAGCTTGAGGGACAGCCTGTCTGTAGGTCAGCCTTCCTTTAGCAGCATCTGTACTGAAGGAGATAAGACAGCAATCGCATCCTCTGCTAGCTCTCCCCTGCTTCCAAAGGGGATTTTACGATGTTTTGTTAATTTTTGCAGGCTACTGCTACAAAAGCAAAGACATTTCTTGTCTGTTATTCATGAGGAGAAATGCTTGATTACAGCTCATCTTCCTGGAACCATCAGTGAAGCTGATGCCCTGGATCCTCTTCTGCAGATAAGATTAAGAGCATTGAAATTGGCACACTCCTGCCAGTGGTTTTGACTGGCTTAGGGGGGTAATTGCAGAGAGGCTGTTTTGGATGATGAGAAATTTTTCAGAAGTTTTCCCATATCATTTGTCAAGCCCCTCTCGCTGGTGGATGCTGGGGGCAGAAACCTCACTTAATTGAGATGGATTTTTTTGCGTTGTTTCTTATGTTGGCAGCAACTGTGGAGGTTGCTGCTGCAAAGGGAATGAGTCACTCGTTTGTTTGAAGCAGTGAAGAAAGGTTCTGCAAGTTTCCATTGATATTAAACGTGAAGCTGGGATGTTGGTGGTTTACTTTCCTATCGCCTTCAGCGTATTCATTTTCGTATCAGAGAGGTCAGGAATTCATGTTTGCATTCACTGCCTTCAAGGAGGAAGGAGTCGTGTTGTGTTTAACTCTTTTTGGCTGGCCATCTGAATCTGCTGACAATGAAGCACTGCAGGGACTGTCAGTTGGGAACATTTTCAGATGGCATTTTCGTGGGGAACCTGCCTGAGCTATTAGCCTCGTCTGTCTGCACCCCAAGGGGCAGATCTCCACGGGCTTTCCAGTTCTCCACTCCATGGTTCCACCACCATTTTCACTTTTTTGGGGTCTGTAATTAAACAAGCAGAACCATCCAGTCTCCACCTCCAGAGAGACTACACTAAACTCTCCACAGATGATGCAAGTCCAGTTTTTTAAAGCAGAAAATGTGTCTGAAAATAAACTGAAAGTGATGTAAAAGCCACGCTCTTCAGATTAAAACACCAACTCATTTTTCCCTTGTGGTCCTGGAAGGGATTTTATCTCGTGCAAAATGCATTTCCCCCACTACCCCTCCCCTCACCCAGTGCTGTAAGTCTGCTTTTGTTAGGCTGGTGCCGTGGAGCTAAATCCTGGAAACGTAATTTATTCAAAGTGTTCCGCACACATGTAAATGGGCAAAACTTATTGACAGCTGAGTTAAAGTATCTCTTTCTTCTGCATAACAAGGCACTTTCACCGAATCTTTCAACCACTGGCTTTGTTCCTCAAATGAATGAAAAGAGCTTATGGAAGGAAAACAGGCAGACGGAGAAAATGCCTATGGTGTGTGTTGTGTGTCTACACAACAAGCATGCACACGTACGACACAGTGGCACCTCTCCCCATGCATGCATCCCCATCACATCAGAAGGTGTACACATGGCACACAAATCCAAATGTATACTTGATAGAAGAACAGCTGCTGTGGCTGCATATATGGGCACACGGTGTACATGTTCCTTTGAAAAGCTCCAAGTGTCCGCATGTCTACCTTTAACTGTGTAAAATAACAATCCCCTAAAGGATCTTGGTATTCACGTATTAAATTCCAAGCACACAGCAAATTTAGCTGAACTTTCTGCTGCTTAAGCAATACTCTTTCCTCCTCCATACAAAGCCTTGAATTAGCTAATTAAAATCTAGCGGAGAGAGGGAACAGTCTGCAATGTAGTGAACTCACCAGATTTCTGAGGTCATTGCTGGTACAGAGTTCCCTCACTCTGTCCCATGAAAAGATTTTTAAGTATTCATTGGAAATCTCCCATGGATTTAACTTCTTCCTTTGTTTTGCTTTGCAGTAAAAGCTTGATTGAAAGTGGCTGTGGCAGCAGTAATGCCTGGCTGAGTTTGGAGAAAACAAGCTCTAGACCCATTTAGACATTTCATTTGAAAGCAGCTTCCATTATCTCTTATTAGGGGTTGTGGTTAGTAAGTAGCAGAGTAAGTATGTGTGTGTGTTCATCCATTATGACTTCTTTATCAATTTTATATTTTTAATCACTAGTTTTTTAGTAGAGGTGGGATTTTATTTTATTTTTTTAATATAGGTAATTAATGTCTGATAAACCTGGATCCTGGATTTCTAGGGATAATCTTCGACAGAAGATACTAGGACTATTAAGTGAATTCATTCCAGAGATCAAATACAATTTATTCTACTCTATCCATCCATCTGTTAGAATTTCTTCAGCATCCTATGGGAGAAAACTGGAAAAAAAAAAAAAGGGATTCCCCTCTCTCTTTCTCTTTCTCTTTCTCTTTCTCTTTCTCTTTCTCTTTCTCTTTCTCTAGAATTACATGCTAGTATTTAAGGTAACAATTACGGTAACCTAATCAAAGCTGCTTTGTGTTTTATGAAATGCGTTGCTTTCTGGGCCTCAGTTAACACTGGAGACCAAGGTGCAGAGTGGTTCTGTGTGGGCCGCAGCAGCACAGCTCCACTGGCTTCAGTGGTACTGGATGAAGATTTTGACTTTGGCTCAGCAAAAGGAGAACAGATCAATACATGAAATGGAGTACTTTTTTATTTCAAGACCTGTTTTTTCTTTGACCAGGTAGGGCACATGGAGGCAGTACTAGCTTCTGCAGCACAGAAGCACAGTTTTTGTGCTCTGTTGAGCAGGGAGTCACATAAGGGAAATTCTTCCTTAGCAGCTCTTGCCTGAAGTGTGCTCTTTGCACTGGGACAAAGAACTATTTGTCAGCAGAAGCTGTTTCATATAAAAATCATATTTTCGGGTGAGTTTCTTTCTGGAGGCCCTTTTCTCCTCACATCCTTTCCTGCTCCTGGCTGCTGGCTGCCTTCTTATGCTCCTTTGGCTGCACTGGGCCAGTAGGGCTTATAACATAACTGAAAATGAATGCAACAAAACAATTCTGCTGGATTAGTGGCCTGAAACTTCCTTCTTAGCACATCCATACCTAGGGAGTGATCACATTCTGAGGAGAGGAAGGTATCAGTTTGATTTTTGCTTTAGCTTTGGAGTTGGAGTTCCTTGTACCCTTTTTCTGCTCTCCTGTCCTCTGGCTCCTGTCATAGAGTTCATATACTCACATATGTCACAAACTAGAAATGTATTTGAGCAAAGCACAAGCTATGTCTGCTTTAGGCTTAGATCTCTCTGGGTTCATAGCTGAATCCAAGTGCTATCCTGATGGTGGTGGTAGGGATTGTTTGGTCTTTGCAATGTGAGCCAAAGTTTGGAGGAGCTCTGGTTTACGTGTTGGAGTTCTTCATGGAAGTGAGAGATGTGACTCTGTGGTGCTTTGTGCTTTTTATTTTTGTTGGGCTAATGATAGGAAAACGTCACTTGCTCTTCGAATGGGTGGGAGGAAACAGCTCCTGAAACTTACCCTTTTTATGAGGGTTTTCCCAGAATGATGGGAAAATGTTAGGAAGGCTTTGTGCTAGGATGAGCTGTGCTGGAAACAAACTAGCAAAGGGGGGAAATGCAGTCAGTTTTTACACTTTACTTCCAGCATCTGTCCAAAGCTGTGGGAAGGAGGAAATAAGGCAAATCCTATGAACCCAGGGTAATTTCAGTCTGCCATTGTAGGTTCTGCTCACAGGTCATTCCTGCTTTGAGCAGCAAAGGGGGAGTTGGGACCATGTTAAGCCTTATTCACCACTCACACAAAATGTCCAGGAGTTGGAGGCTACCTTTGAACTGGGAGGGCACTCAGATAAGGATTTCAGCGTGCTGGACACAGCAGAGAGCATTCAGAAAGGGCAAAAGGAAGGAAGAGTCCCCAAGGCCTAGCTTGGATGTTAGGCCTAGCTTGGTGTGATACACAAGACTTCTGTGCCATGTGTTTGATTTTTGGACTCTTTCAGGAAGGAGCCTCCTGGTCTGACCAAGCAGTGTGCTCTGAGGATTAATTTTAAATTAGCCAAAACCAGATTATTTAGCGAAGCCTCATTTCTTGGGAGGGTGTTGGTGCTGTCAGGCTTGGACATGGCCTGCCTGCGGCTGCACTTAGGACTTCTGTCAGCTTTATGAGCGTGGCTGTGAAATTAATTAATTAACCATGTAATGACTTTTTGTTTTATTTAATCTTCCAAAAATGCTATTTATGCAAAAGCATTAGGAGTGCAGGGGTTCCTAATGTAGCATTTCTTTGGCTCATTTCCTGCCCAGCTGTTGTCCTCTCCAGCCTCCTGTCCCCTGGCCAGGCAGTGGTGGCCTACAGCTGTGTGGAGGTCACATCTGTAGCTCTGCAATGACCACCTCAGTTCACGTTGCTCCTCAGGGAGCCAGGACCAACCTTAGCCTGTGACAGTCTGGCTTCTGGCTTGCTTCAGCTGTCATACCCAGAGTTGGCCTAGCTGCTATCACAACCATCAGGAGCATCATCTCTGGGCCTGGTGTCTGATGAGGCCATCATGGGGCAGGAACACTTATTGGAAAATGATTTGTACTAATTATGTGGCTTGAAGGTTTCGTGTGGAACACTAGGAGGGAAGGCACAGAGGTCAGTCGTCTTTATTCTCCAAAAAGCCATCATCACCTGATAAAGATTCAACTGCCTTGGGTTTTGAAGAGGATGCTTCATGCTGCTTTAGCCAAAGTGGGGAGTGAAGACTTCAATCCTGTGACCTTTGTTCTCTAAAGAGCGTGTCAAGTTTTGGCTGTGCTGCTGGCCTTGACTTCTAATTGTTGAAGAGGATGTGAGATCAGCCCCAAGCTTTTGTGCTGCAGCTTACCCAGTGAGAGAGGGGAAGTGCTGTGCTTCTCTGCACACCACTGCCACAATTTAATTGGAAAAAAAAACATAACCCCTTGCTCTCCCCAAATAACGAACTACCTCTGAACAGCAAAAATTAAAACAAAAGATGACAGTCAGGGTATAGGAAACCTGATGATACAAAAAACTGTTTTCTTTTCACGAAGGTTGTTACATCATGTTGCAGTAGGGATTCACCCTTAATTTTGCTTGTTTTCAGCATAAATGCCAGCTCCCTGTGATGGACCAAAACCCCACTGACTTCCTTGGTGGTGGCATGTGCTTGTGAGGGGTCAGATATCTCAGACACAGTCCTCACCCCACTGTGATCTAGCTGAAGCAGATGCACCAGGTGCTACAGGGGGAGGAAACAAGTGGGATGGATTTGTGAAGGGCCAGCATGACTATCCCTACCAGGATTTGCAGAAAGGACCTTGTTATACGGAAAGATGCTAAGCTTCTAAAGGCATTTCTCCACTTTGTTCGCTGCCTGTCTTGTGTAGGTGAAAGAGACCCATTGCAGTTTGCAGTCTTATTCAGAGGCATGTCTGTAAATGAAGTGTCCTCTGGGCCATGTAGTGTAATGCACTGTATTTCATGTGTATTGAGCATGCTGTGCTCTGATTACTTGGCATCATCCTCCGGCCCCTTGTACCCGTGTTCTCAGTAAGGTCCTTGGAAGGCACCTACCCATAATAAACTGTCTTTCCTAAAGTAAATTATGGCCCTTTTTTGTCTCTTTGGCCCTTTCACTTGACATAAGTGCTGGAGCGATTACTCAAAATTTCTGTACTTCTCTGCAGAAAAGAGGCAGGCCTAGAAGGAGCTTTCTCCTTTCTCCCTAGCATGGTAAGCCTCTCAGTCATGGTGGTGGGCAGTCATTTCTTGGCTGACCTCGCCAAGGATGGTCCCTGAAGTGTTGACTATTTACTATCTTGGTTTCAGGGTTGCTGAGATATGTCCTGCAGGGAACGGCACTCAGGAACTATCTTTTTTCTTGACAATCATCTCCTTACAACCTTGCTGCTCATGTGGGTTATGTGATTTCCAAGCTGGCCCGGAGCCTAGAAGTGAACTCATAAGCCTCAAGGAGCAATAAGTGCTGCAGTGTTTTAACCAGCCCAGCCAAACAGTTTGTGTGTGTGTGTGTGTGTGTGTACAAGCACTTTCCAGCAGACTGGCTATCTGGAACGATAACCCACCTGGTCTAGTTCCATTCAATAGTGCTATCAGCTGCAATTTTCTGGTCCCATCAAAAAAAAATAATAACAAAAAAAATCAACAAGTTGAACAAAGGTATTTCCTCCTGAAATAGGCTGCACACTTACAAACTGTAGTTATGTGTGTGTAGAACAAGTCTGTCTCAAACTTAATTTTGTGTGACAAGCAAATGAAGTGCTGTGAGAGCTGAGGTCTGAGCTGGTCTCTTTGTATCAATGAAGTGTATCACAGGTAATCAGTCTGCTCTGGAAACCAGCTCCCCTCACTCCACTCCTAGGTGCTGCCATCTTTGCAAAGGTTGTGGAAAGGGGATTTGGAGACAGCAAATACATTTGCAATGGGTTTGGAGGTTCTCTAAAGCAAGGCCTCTAACCTGTGAGTTGGAAACAGAGTCTGCATTTTATCCTTGCATTGTGCTCTCAGATATTCTGCTCTAGAGATGCTGGGCTGGCTCCTCTGAGAAACCAAGGAAATTGTAAAGGTGTCAGATGGTTTTAGGCTGAGCTGAAAGGAGCTGTGAGTGCTTCACAAACCCATTAGGAGTGAAATGTCTGTGTTACGGTACCAAAGCAGTTTTGTACCTGGCTAGAGTGAAAGAAGCAGGCAGGAGGGAAAAGCAAGTTAATGTCTTTGTATTTTCTAGAGGTCTCTTGGAACTTCAGATCTTAGGATCGATGAAGGCTTTGATTTGCAGCCATCCTTATTTTACAGTCCCTGCACTCATTGCTGTACTACCATCTGAAGAGCCTGTCAAATGGAGTCTATGGAGAAAGAGTGGTGGGCAATGTGCTAGGAGACCTGCTTGAAGTGTCTGCATTATCACGAGATGAACAGAGCTTCTCTGTACTTGTGTTGCAGGGAGCTGAAGGGCAGTTGTTTGGTTGTAGGCAGCTGCATCATCGAAATCTAAGCACCGATTGATTCAGTTTCCTAGAGATAAGTGGTACATAGGGGCTCTAACTAAAGGCCATGTTACTCTACAAGAATACAGACGTCCTACGTTTAGACTGCTTCAAGGCCCTAAAGTCAGGAGAGCTGTCTCTCATCCCTTCATCTACCAATCGTGCTGCCACTGATACATCCTGATGTGGTGGCTGTTCCCTTTCTACTTCTCGTGGGCCTTAGAGGATTTCCTCCTTTTATGACCATTTGAAAAGACAACTAATGAGAACTAGATGAAAATCCCCAATTTATATTTAAAATATTTTTTAGTCCTAAGGTTTCTCTAGAAAAGAGAAAAAGGTTTCTCTAGAAAAGGTCCATAGGCTTGATAAATTCAACAACTCCAAAGCCTGGCAAACGAAAATGCAGTGTTAGGAAAAATCATTCCATTAAAACTGATCTCATGAGTTTTGGACTGATATAAAGTAGCAGAATTCAGCTGTGGCTTTAGTGCCCTGCTTTTGCAGCCATGATCCTGATTTTCTTGAACACAAGGTTTGGCAAGGCAGCACAATGCCCAGTTCTGGGCGTGTTTTGCTGAGATCTCAGAAGCAAAGGCCACTTCTGAAAACCTTTGTGCAGAGCCTCACCAAGCCTCTGGTTTCTACCCACCTCCTCAAAGTGATACAGTTGAAAAATAGAGAGAAAAGTTTGCAAAACATTGTTGTTAAACAGATCTCCAGAATTTCCGGGTACTGTCCTTCCCTAATGAACTCATGAGCCATCGTAGCTTTTCTTTCCCAGCTTCCTGACAGACTGCACACCATTTCCCAGCGAGACTTCTGCCAGTGCCAGAAAGGGAGACGGTGTTGCTTTGCTCAGAGTTGTCCTTGTGCTTTTTCCTCCCTCTTGTTACTGAGATAAGGAGTCCGTGAAAGACTGTGCAAAGCACCATGTCGGTTTAATCAGCATACGAGGGAGAAACTAGATATGCCCTGTTAGTGCAGTCACAGCCCAAGCATGAAATTAAGTGGAGGTGGGGGTGGATGCAGCAGAGAGAAATGCTGTCCATCTCTCAGACATGTAGCTGTGAGTCCATGGAGAGGGGGGATTGAGTCGGTGTCCTTGCAGAAAGCCTCTTGGAGCCCGGCAGACCAGGGCTGCTGTGTCTTGCAATTATTGCACATAAGAACCCAAACGGAGTCATGCTGCAGTTTTGTGTGACGGTATTAAATGGCACTTTGGGAGAGCGTGTGTGCTGATTACAGCTGGTGAGGAATGCCATCACTTTAAGAGGGGTGAAAAAGCAGAAGTGAGAACTAAAAGATTTTCTTTGTGCCTTGAGGGATGTGGGGATAGTGTTTTCCCCGTCACCCCAGAGATTAGTGGAGAGTTACACTCGTTCAATCCAAACATCTAACCCGGAGGCTGCATGTTGACATGGGATTTAATGCAACCTGTCTGCTTAAATGCTTCTTGAAACCGTGGGGCTGTGTGATGGTGAATACCTCCTAGCCTGAATTACTGCAAAGCAGTGTTGGGCGCTACCAAATGTTTTCTGTTCTTCAGCCCAGAGCTGGCAGTGTGACTGCATGTCTAACACAGATACTTTCAGCATTCACTTTTTTCCTCTTGTGGTTGTCTCTCGTTGATGCAGGATGAGGCTAACTGAGTTAAAAATGGGCTGGAAGTTCAGCCCTTCTCTGCAAAGTACTGGTATGTTAATGGATCCATCCCACTGTACCCAGTTTGGGAGAACTCATCAAGAGGCTGATACAGGTAGAACTTTTACTGACTCTCCTGTAGAGCCTCCCAAATAGATGGCTAGAAGTTTTGTGCAAAAGAAAGAGAGCTCCAGGCTACTGTTGTGGTCCTCTTGTCTTGGTGCTGTGATGTACGTGAGCCATGGGATCTTCTAATGGTTTTGTCGGTTAAAATTAATTGTCTTTTCAACTACTGAAGTAAAAGGAAAGAGCACTTGGAGAAGAACGCGATTCAGGACCTCCCTTGCAATCAGAGGAGGAGCCTTTCTTTGGAAACTAGTTTTGTCCTCAAGCCTGACTTTTTGCTTTTTATGCTGTGATTTCAGTGTGCTCTCATACACTTAAAAGTTGAAAATTTAATCACTTCTGACACAAAACTTTTACAAAATGTTTCTGATATGACAGTTATGTAGGGAACGAGCAAACAAGACGCTGTTGCCATGAAACACCATGCTGCCCCAATCTCTGCCATTTAGTTGTGTTTAATTAAGTGTTTGCATTGTGAAGATAGCACTTTGCATCTCTTTGAGAATGAACAAACCTATGTAGAATGCTTCTGTTTGCATCTTCTTTTTGTTTTAATACAATGGATGAATTTAGCAACCTCAGCTTACCCTCTGAACTTACCCTCTGTGTGCAGGCATTGCAGCATGCATCTTTGTGGCAGAACTTTGAAGGTAAAAGTGCCATTTGGCACTCATTTGGGGGTGAGAAAAAATACATGGTATCTGTCTTCTTGGCTTGCGTTTGAAATTATGTGGCTGCATTGACCATCCTCACATTGCACTACCTTGTTTGGAGAACAGCCCTGCTGAAACAAACGGGTGATAAGCGCTGGATTGCACCTTCCAGTGGGTAGGTCTCAAAATGTTTTACATAGGAGGTTTGCACCCATCTCCCTTCTTTGTGTGTCCAAGGCACAGGTAAGAGCTTTCAATAAATGAAGCAGCAAGGAAAAGAGAGTTAAGATCCAGCAAATGTGGCCGTGTTGGAGGGTGGTGTTAGATCACTCCAGCTCAGACTGCTGCTGTCTGCTCTACCTTCTGTGACCCTTCACTCAGAGTGAATGTGCAGGTTATTGATACAGAGGAAGAACTGAATTTGATCTAGTTCATTTTGTGTGAACAACCTTGAAGATACAACTCTAAGTGTGTAGATTTGCAGATACGGAGCCGGCTCCTGAAAACAGGGCTTAGGCCAAGTGCAGTGACAGAGAGAAACAAAGGCAAGGATGTTCTGGTGAAAGGGGCTTCTCCCATGTACTGGAGAACTTGATGTTCTTACTGCTGTAACTGTAGCATCATTATGAAGTCATGCCACGGCTCTTTTGTTTCTTGTCCTTAGTTATTTGTGTTAGTTCTCCGAGTGCTTCAGTCAGCCAGCTTACTCCCGCTGCGGGAAGGAGCTTTCTGTAGATTAGGCTATATGAAATCATGTGGCTGCAGCACTTGTTCTGACTTGATCAAATAGACCCTTCATTTTTCTCAGTGTCTCTAGTTTGAAGCCAGACAGGCTGGAGAGGGTGAGAAAGCAGCACATAATGCCTTTGGATGGAGTCCTTGCTGCTGCCTTTTCCATTTCGGTGTGCGGGCTCCCAGCAGCCGTGCACTAGGTCAATCCCTCTCACAGGGGCACCGACTCTGGGCAGCTCTGAGCACCCTTACCCAGTTGCTTTGCTCTGAAGCAACGTGCAGACCCTTGCCATTCATGCCAACTGGTGACCTAGGCCATTCTCCAGCCCGGTCCCCCAAATTCCGCTCTGCCTCCCCTTCCCAGGCCCCTCGCACGCTCTTGGTGGCGATGTGCGGGGCCGTACAGCGCGCTCTCCTGCCAGACACGCGGGCGTCCTGCCAGCTGCCCCGTTCCCTTGGGCTGACAAAGGCTGGGGCTGCTGCGGGAGGAAGCATGTGCAGCTCCCAAGGGGCAAGGGAGAGCGAGCACTTTGTATCACTTGACAGGAAGGCCTCTGCTTGACAAAAGAGCGCTGCTGACAGGCTCCGAAAAGCAGCCCCGGGGCTTATGTTTCCTGAGCCAGCGTGACATCGTGAGCCGTAGTGCACAGGGGTTAAAGAGATGGGAGCGCAGGCGGGATCCTTGGGTGTTTGCAGACCTCAGTGGGTGGGTTAACAACCTGTGCGTGGCTCCTGCTTCCCCCAAAAAATGAATTTGCCACCTTCCAGCCTCTGCTTTCTGTGCGGCAGCTGACATGTTGGGGATGCCAACAGCTCGGGAAGCAGTGGCCAGATTTTTCTCTTCCCCCTCTGCTCCCCCCGCCCCGAGCCTCGCACAGCGGTGGAGTAATCTGTGACATTCAGACAGCGGGAAGGGGAAGCTGCTGCAAAATAAAATAACAGCATCAGGAAGCAGCGCCGTGCTCTTTCCTGCTCCCAGCTGGGAAATGACAGCACTTCATTCAGCCGCTCAAAGCCCGTCCTGGGTACAGCCTTTTCTGAGCATCTCTGGCTAATAACTTCCCCAGCTGGCCCCGCTCGGCGCTGCCCGCCCGGTGGGCTCAGGGCACTGGGAGGATGAGACAGGCGAGGTGCCAGCAAAGAGCCCCGTTAACAGCAGGCGCTGCACCATAACACCTGGCAAAACAGTTGCTTGGGTTTATAGCTTCTGTGAAGCCCCCCGGAGGGTGTTTCTTTTACATTTTAATTCCTGCTGGTTACGTTTTGCAGGAAACCTGGACCTCCCCCCTCTGTCTTTTATGGTGGCTGTTCCTTCTACAGACAGGTCGCAGCACAGCGTTTCACAGCCCAAATCCAGTGTGCAATGTGTCAAAGTGAGACCGCCCGAGGCAAGCTGACCGCTTGGACAGGTGCTGTATGCATTCGGAGAGAGGCTTTTCTCTCCTCCTCCCCTTCTCACGGCAAAGCAAACCCTGGGTGCAAGGAACTGCCTCTCTGGACAGGTGTTGGAGTGCAGGAGGCTGGTCCTGCATTTCTCTTAACGTGCATGAAAGTGCAACGAAGTAGATGAACCTTTTGTAATCTGCTCAAACCGAATGCCGACAGCCAGCTGAACTGTAGCCGCCAGTTTGTTCCTGGGGTAATATAATCCTGAAAAGAGAGACGTTTAGTTTTGTGGGTGCTCAGGTTTGTTAGCACCAATCTGACAGTCCAAAAATGACGCGAAAGGGAGTGCGTGATAAAGTGGGGGTATCAGCTAACTGTAGGCACCTAATTTAGGTGTCTAAGTGAGGACTCTGAGTTGTGTCTACTCTGTCCACTAGCTACATAGGAGGGTAAAGATAGACAGTGTAAATAGCTCTAGACATTTGAGCTTACGGGGCAGCCTCTCGAGGGAAACAGTGCTGAAAATGCCATTGCTTTAATGGTCAGAACTGGGCTGGACGGTGCACCAGCAAAGCATTCATGTGCTGATGAAATGCGAGGGCTCGTACAGAACGGTCTCCTCTGTCATAATCCACCCCTGCTAATCTGAACCAGAAACATTTCCCTCCCGTCCCTAATAGTAAGCAATTCTTCAAAAGCAACCTCAATTTTCCCTTCTGTAGTGCTCCCTCCATTTCTAAGTCATCAGGAGAAAAAAACAAAAAAAAAAAAACAAAAAAATCAGCTTAGCATGTCAGACCCAGTGAACAGAGGCGGATGGCACTGGCTAAGCACCTTAACAGTGACAGCAAGATTCACACATTTTAAATCCTCAAAAGCAGATTATATTCTTCGTGTATGTACGACTGGAATGTAGAAATAAGCAAGGCAAAGCCTCCCTTGTTAACTGGAGTCCTAAACCACAGATCTGCTATGGATTTAATGCCTGTTCTCTTCATCTGAATCTGAAGGGACACAAAAGAGTCAGCGCCTGGTAATGGGCTTGAGGTTCCCGAGGAATTTCCGTCTACTGTTCAGGGAGCCCACAGTTTCAGCTCTGGTGGGCCTGCCTGTGGCTGTCCACAAGCCCTCTGTAATCATGTGGTTCCCTTTTAACGTCGGCCCCTAAAAAACTCCTTTCAGCAATTACAGAGCCGAAATGGACGCCTGTAAATGCATGAGCCACATGCATGGCTGCGCTGCCTGGAGAGGGTGGCCTCACTGCTGCCCTCCAAACCAGGCACTTGAAAGCCCTCTGCCAGGACATGTTCAAGCTGGCAGAGGGGAGGCATCGTCTCACTCGTGGTCCTTGTGCTACTGGGTGAGTGCTGGTGGGAGGTGGAGGATGCCAGGTGTGTAGATGCTCGACTGCTCTTCGAGGATGGTGTGGATGAACTTGCTGCCTGATGGGGTTTAAAAAGGGTGGTGCTTGAGTGGCAGCAAAATATTGGGCACTGAAGACTCAGCAAGATAGCCTTTGAGCCTTGAGTTGTCTGCTAGGTATCCTAGACCTGATCTTCTGTGGACTTCAGCCATGTACCTCTTGGGATTATAATGCAATTGCTGTTCTTTTTTAATCAGATCTCTTACACAGCACCCACTTTTTTAACATACACCATCTTTAGGAATTTCAGGATAACGAAGCTGGGGGAGCCCCCCAAGTTGCCCTTTCAGCTTCCAGCCCCTCTGTTTGCACGCTGTGACTTCATCGTGTTACCTGAGAGCTGACGCCATCTCATCACTGTGCTGTCATCGCTGGGCACTTTGAAAGGAGTGTGACACCCCATGGCTTGTAGGGTGCAGCATGACCTTATGAAATACTAAGCTGGTCCTACAAAACGCTGAGAGATTGTGCCTGCTGTAATTAAAGCTCTTCCCGTCTATTGTCTTTGGAAATTGTCACTTCAGATGGCTACAGCCTTTAGTGGTTACCCCATCTGCATAGATCTGCCTTGTGCTTGCGCAAGGATGACATAAATGTCTGTCCATGTTCCTGTGTTTGTTTGCTTTTTTTTCCTCTTTTTCTTTTTTTGAGTTGCTTCTGGATGTTTGCGTTTTGCGCCTGGGTTTTATCACTGAGGCTCCTCTGCTGTCAATCCTCCTACAATTGCTTATTTTTCTTCCTCTTGCTGGATATTTCTTTTCCTCTATCCCACCGCAGTCTCCCCAGGCTTCTCCTCCTGCGGTACAGCTAAATCCTGAGAGAGCTGGACTCTTCTCCTACATCCCGAATCAACAGAAAATATCTGCAGTGTTTCTTGGCCAGGTGCACTAAAACAAGAAAGGTATTAAATGATGTCACCGTCTTTCAGTAGAGCTGTTTGGTCTCAGTTTGCCACAGAAGCAAGAGAGCAGCTGTGAGCTGTAAAGAGGAGGCCCCCGGCATGTATGTCTGGACCAGTGTGCCCCAAAGCCAAGTTTCCCTGTACAATGAGTCTGATTTTCAAGTGTCTGACCACTTAGGGTTGTGCGAAGTTGCAGGAGGGGAGGTGTGTGCTGCCTGTGGCGGCTGTATTCCTGCCTCTTCAGTCAGCCTGCTGCAATTTGTTTCACAGCTCTGTTCATCCTCCTGCTTTCTGCCCTATTGCTCTGTTTGGATGTGTTCTTTCATTTGCCCCACACCTTGTTTAATCAGGGCTTTGACCTGACCAGGACCTTGGGAAGCTGCCATGATATTTGTGATGTAAAATCCTACTGTGCTAGCATGACAGGACTTCAACCCGTTTTGCATCACTGTAAATGATTGTTGCAAAATGAAAAAAATGCACTTTCTCTTTTCCATGTGTGTAATTACACTAGCTCTGATATATAGAGAAAAAAAATCTGGGAAAAGAACTGTTTTCCATCAGAAAAAGCAGTCCTATCCCATTAAAGTGAAAGTGCTTCACAGAGTAGTGTGGGTTTTTACTGATCTACAGACCCAAACAATCCTCTTGAAAATAAGGGTATACTTTTAAGACAGTTTTCACACTTTGTGTTTTGTTGCCCCTCGATGTTGAGCTGGATTTTGAAATTTCTGAAATCCTACACAAAACAAAATGCCTGTCTTCTGTCTGTCTCCAGACAGCAGGAGGCTGTCTATGCCCTGCCCGGTGGGATGGGGAAGTTGTGGGCTTCTGAGGGAGTGGGTTTGCTGCAGGGACAGAAGGCAGGGAGTCAAATAATCATGCTGTAGTGCTGTCTGCCTTGATGTGGGCTCCATGTTCAGCCCAGGTCAGCAAGCCGTGTCTGCAGATAAAGAGCTATTCTGGTAAAGTGAGCTCACAGTGGATGTGTAAATGCAACAAAACCTAAAATTTGTATAACGTATACCCATGAGTGAGTCTTCTCTCCCTACAAATGAAAGTTTCTAACCTGTTTTTGGAAATGGTCCTCCTTAAATTAAAAAAGTAAGACAAAGCCGCAAGTAAACAAACAGGCCAGTCCAACATGGAGGCCCTGGCAGCTCTGCTGTGGGGGAGCCTGGTGCTCAGCTGCAGATGATGACAGAGCTGAGGAGAGACACCACCTGCCTGCTCACAGCCCCGGCCTGTTAATCTGAAACTGCTGCATCCCAGTCTTGGGCTGGTTTTTAAATAGCAAGTCAAGAGGGAAGCCATGCTTGTGTGGGGACTGAGGGAGCTGAGTTAGAGATAGCACATGGATGGAAGGGCTGCTGGGACTGCAGCCCTCCTCTTCCCATCACCCAGGTGTTGTGAATAGCCCCTGTGTGGCTTTTGGCTTTAAAGGTGACTTTTTTTCAGAGAGATGCCTTCTGGCATGGAGGTGGGGGGAGGAAAATTGGCAGAGAAGAGCCTGTGTTTCATCCTTTCTGCTGAGGTCTGGACATGCTGCAATGGCCACCATGAGGTTGGGTGGGTTGGTGTGTGAGGCACGACATGGTGGGTAGGATGTGCGACGGCGGGTATGGCACAACATCATAGGTAAAGTATAGCAGTAAGGAGCTCCTGAGGTGGCCCACAGGCCTGGTGTCCATCTGGAGGGCCAGTGCTTACAGTTAAGGGCTGTGTGTGACAGGAGGGAGAGGAGGGAAGGTCTTGGTGACAATGCAAGCTGGCACCTGCTCTGCAAGTGATGATGAAGGCAAGGCTTTCAGGGCAAAAGGGATGAAAGAGCTGTCAAATAAAAGCAGGATATCTGGAAGACAGTGGTTAGAGCCTTCTTTTCTGGTGCTTGCAGCCTGTTTGGTTTGTCAGGTATCCTACACTTTCATTTAAAAGGTGTTTGTTGGATTTGCTCTGTTGCTCCAGCAGAAGCTGCACTGCTCTGTGAGGCCTCAAAGGAGTGCCCCTGGGGTCATGAGAGTGGGATTAGTCCATGGTCCTGAAAAATAAGGTGGAATGACCGCTTAAAACGGTCTTTTCCAGACCTCAAGGAGATCATGGTAAGCCCTGCATCCCAGCCTCCTGCAGTCCTAGTCCTAATTTCACTGACTTTTACCCTCTGGAGGTTCCATCACTTGTTTTTTACCCATCCTGAGGGTTACATGGGACATGCAAGCAAGACTAAAGTGGTTGCCAGAGCATATCTGTTTATCTCAACATAAAGGGGTACAGTGATGGGTCTGGTGTACCCCTGGGTGCCTGCAAAACCCACTGCTGGCTGAGGTCTCGTATCCTCTGAGACGTGAGCTGTGTCATTTTGAAGTGTATATCTACTTCCCGTGTACCTATTTGGACCAAGCAGATCAGAGGAAAACCTTCAGCCAACAGCGCTCTCCTCATTTGTTAGAGTCTTGACAAGTTAAATAGAGGGAGAGATTAAATATGAATGGTAATTATGTTGGAAAGATCTACTCTAGAGACATTAAAGAAAAGGGAGCTAAGTCAACAGGAAAGTCACCTGATTAATGTAGGAAAATCTAAATATCGGGGGGTGTTGTTGGTGTCCCAGTTCCCACCTGAGATGTGCCTGGTGGATATGACATTGCCTTGCTCAGGAGAGAGCTTCTGCCACGGCTTAGCACCATCATTATAAATGCCCTTACAAGTTGCCTTTCTGAAAAACAACATGAAAAAAGCTGTCCACTTTAACAAGTTGCATGCAAAGCAATTAATGGATCCTTTCCATGTGCTGACAGATTTCGTGTGTCTGTCTGCCTGTCTTTCTGTAGTTATTAATTGCTTAGGCTGCTAAACACAAGTTTCTCATTCATTATCTTTATTTATCATCAATACTTGTCTGTTGGTATGCTTAACTGTCGAATTGAGCTAAAGTCTCACCGATTCCTGGCAGATTTATGTATTACTTGCATGAGAACATATTTCTGCCGTCTGGTTAAATTACAGTGAATATGCAGTTGTGTTAATGACAAGATCAGGATGACTGCAGCTTTGTGTCAGCATAACAACAAAACTTGGCCTACATGCTATTTTTGCTCTTGCATAGGAAGTTTTTTTGGGTAATTGATAGACTTTTTTGTTTCTTTTTCTAAAGCATTTATTGAAAAAATGAACTCCATTATAAGGCTATTTCTTCAGCAAGGAAGTATGTTATAAGTAGAAGGCAAAATTTCTCATTCCAAGAAAGCAGTGCAAATCTGGACCACATCTGCTGACTTCAGCAGAGCCATACCAGGTTTACACAACACACGTTGCAGCTGGACTTGTGTTGTGTATGCACAAAGTTAAGTCATTGTTGGAGTTGATGGGAACGTATTTGGGAAATGAAGCTTCCTGAAATTGTTTTTGTGCTTTTGCTGAAACCCATATACTTGGGAAAAAGTATAAGATTAATGAAAATTTAATCAAGAAGATCCAAAGAGAGAAGCCAAGCAAGCAAGAGGAAGAGCAAGACAGTGTGGTCTTCCTCATCTTGAGTTCAGGTTGCTGTTGGGATGTGAAACTCCAGGTTAAAATCACTATTATATGGTATTTTCACTACTCTCCATATAGTCAGAGGTTGCTCAGTGTCATGTCCAGTCTTGCTCTGAATATCTCCAAGATGGAGATATCTCCAACCTGTCCTGGTGCATGGAGTTATTCTTGCCTAGGTGCAGGACTTGTCCCTTTCCCTTGTTGAACTTCGTGAGGTTTCAATTTGCCCATTTCTCCAACCTACTGAGGTTCCTCTGAATGAGAGCATTATCTGTTATATCTCCATCCTACTTTTTTTATGTGGAGGAAAGGCTTTTGCTTAAATCCAAGTCCACACATAACAGTTTTTGGTTTTGGATTTGGATTGCATGATCAGAGAGGTCTGTTTTGTGAGTTTGGTTGCATTTAACATGGTGATCAGGAGAACAGCAGTGATGTTATGACAGTGTGTGGTGGGGTTTTGGAACTTGTTTATGTTTCTCCAGGTGGTATGAATCTGATCAGAGCAGTCTGGAAGATTCTAGCATCATGGAAATGAGTTCTGCAGTCTAATTACATCTACAGCCAAAGATTACATCTCAAATCCTAAAACCTGAGCAAACCAAGCCTGTTCCCAGACTCAAGCATTGCTGCTTCTGCTTAGATTAGAGGGCTCAGAGTATGTTTAGGGCTGTAAAATGGTTACATTGGTATTCGGCAAAAAAAAAAAAAAAACAATCTAATGCATCATGAACATTTCCAACGTTGGGTAACTGGGATGCTTCCAGGCTGATTTCAAAGCCAATTAAAGCAATGTCCCTGAGCGCTGCATGTTACATTATGCACTGAATAAATAGTATTCAGGATAGTGTAACATGCATGACATAAGACAGAGAGCTGTGTCAGTTTTGGAGGACCATGAGTTCCTTATGTTGTCATGACTGTCATGGATGTATCGTGGCGGTGCATTGCATACGCAAGCCATAAAG
Organism: Nettapus auritus; assembly: GCA_011076525.1. Taxonomy (NCBI): domain Eukaryota; kingdom Metazoa; phylum Chordata; class Aves; order Anseriformes; family Anatidae; genus Nettapus; species Nettapus auritus. The sequence continues at coordinate 90,837,463 of CM021768.1, read as the reverse complement.
CGCAGCAGCATAATCCACAAACCTCTGCCTTGTTCCTGGACATGCAGCATTTTGCATACAGCTGCAGATCATAACCCAAAAGTGCTTCATTATGAGAGGAGGCAAGGTAGAACACAAATCTTACAGCCAAAAGTTGTCAGCAGTGGTAGACTCCATAATCTTCCTTTACTTCTGTTTAAGGATTAATGGTTTTCCTCCCTCCAACATGGACAGTGTAAGGCTTCCAAACAATTGATACCTTCCTGTTTAGTTTACAACAAACACTGAAGCAATGTTGTGTTTATATGGTGGATGCAGCCCTGCATTCAGGGGCAGGATGACTTGTGTCAGTCCCAGAACCCACGAGGTTTGGTATGCAGCTCTTACACCACTGGAGCTGCCTCATCAGTTTTCAGGTGGAAGGAAGACACGTGAATCTCATGCTTTCACAATGAAGCTTGGGAAAATTGGGCTTGACAAAGCTTCCCTGTATTGCTCTGTGGACTTCAGGCTGTTTCTTCAGGCAGGGTCCGTTCCCCAGTCACCTGTTCCTGTGCCATGCTGTGCTGCCCTGCCAGCTGTGCTGATCAGGTTGCTTGGTAAATAGGATCAGTGAAATGGTCATGTTTAAAAAAAATAACGAACCCCCCCAAACCAAGACAGCAACAATAACCCCCTTGAGAGTTGATAACACTTCCTCTCCCCCGTTGTTTACTCCGTGCAGATTTTAAGCACAGCGAGGCAGGGCCTGTCTCAGAGGCACAGAGGGCCTCTGGTCTCACTGGCGTCCTTGAAGTGATGAGTTATAAACAGAAAGGAAGGAGGGAAGAGCCCAGGCCTCATCGTCAGAGAGCGCACGACTATTTTTGCAGGAAGGAAACCTTACCAGACCCACTAGTTTGAACCTGGATGTGCTTCTGAGAGGTAGCCAACCTTTCCTAGAACTAACCTTTTGCACTCTTGCTGTTGAAATCCCCATGCTGACATCCTAACCCTGCTGGAGTGCAGCCTTTTCATTTCTTGGATGTGCCAGCAAGCTCTTTATTATTTTTTTTTTTCTCCTTCCCACAGTCAGTCTATTCAGTCCCTCTCAGAACAGGCTGTCCTGCTGGGACATTTCAGTGCAATTAGATATTAGGTGTCAGGAGCAGATAATGGGCAAACGCGTATCAGGGGAGATGGCACTTAGCTAATCGCTGGCTCTCTTTATCTAACAGGCTATTTCAGGGAAAAACAACAACAATGCAAGAAAGCTCCCACTGTAGCATCTGTGTCTGAGACTGCTGGTGCTTTGGGGTTGTGTTGGCATTTCCACCCAGGCTTCACTTGGTGCTTTCCCAGCAGCCTTGTTTTCACAGCTGCCCCATGACTGGGTAGGAGCCCGTAAATGATTGTAGCCACAGCTCTTGCAAGACCTTGTTGTTGGCACATCTGTTTTCTGCTGGATCACTTTGGTGTTGTCTTGGTTGTTTCCCTGGGCAAGCCAAAAACCTAGGTATGGAAGCGTGTGGGAAAAGGAGATGAACTATTAGGATAATTGGCATCGTCCGTGAAACCTCCACATTTAAGATGCCTGTTACATCAAGAGCATTTAGGGTTGAAGTTGCATCTTTAAGATTTTAGTGAGTTTGAGCACTTGACTCTGTACCTCCAGCATCTGCCTAGTTTAGGTGTCTTACATCATCTTTCTGGGATCTGTTTCAGCAGCAGAGGGGAAAAAAAAAAAAAGTATGTTAAATAAAACCTAGGATGGCTGGCCTTACACACTCAGATTTATTTTTTTTTTGAGTATTCTCTGCCTGAAACTAATTAGCTCGTGCTAATTAGCCCTAAGTGGTGAATTGCTTGAGAGGCAGCTGTGGATGCCATCAGTCAGACACCAAAAACTAGGTCCTGGTGAAATGAAAGCCCAGGTGAGCCTCTCCAGTTGACACAAGTGTTGTTACTCTGAAGACTTGCCCTGGGTACCCCAGTTTGTTGCAACTGGACAAAAAGCAGCTCTATATATGTGAAGGCTTTGGGGAAATAACTTTAAAGAGAAATAAAAACTCCATCTTCCTGCTTGCTGCTGTCCCACACAAAAAAGAAAATCTCACCATGTAACTCCTGAATTACAGGAATTCCTGGAGCCTCAGCAAACTCTGCCTAATCTCTCCCAGTCCCTCATGTATCGCCTCTGAATGTTTTCAGTGAGTTCCCAGACCTCGTGCTTTCTTGCTCCTGATAACTAGCCATTGCTGGGATGCCAGAACCACTGCACTGCATAGTTCAGCTATCAACAGAAATATAGTGAGATAAAGGGGATGGTTAATACCAGAGTGTCTGGGGTAATGCAGATGTCAGAGATACTCAACTGGCTTTCCCGGACAAGTTCTTTAAATGGGTCAAGTTACTTTGGGAAAATAGTATCTAGCTCTTTTGAAAGTGTGAACGTCCATAAGAACATCATGCAGACATTTCCTCCTGTTGAAGAGTCAGGCATCCATCAAATATATCCACAGTGCTTCAGAGCCTTGGCAAAGTAATGCCACCTCAGGGGCTTTCCAAAGATAGCCTCCTGGGCACTGAGCGGGTTTGGAAAGCTCCGAGTTGTGACTGAAGATGAAAAGCTGGCCTGAATGCAGGGCAATGAGTTCCTTTGAGAATTAAGTCCATAAAAAAATGAAATCGGATAGAGGAGCTGAAGGATTTATTGAAATGGATGAGCAATTGTAGGATCGCAGATGCCAAAGAGGAAGAACAGGGCTGTTGGGTCTTCCTGCCAGGTCAGGGCTGTCTAGTCCAGCAACCTGGTCAGTTGTTTCGAATGAGGGCTTCCATTGCTTCCCTTCTGAGACCATTGTGTTTCCTGATAGGAAAACGTAGTAACAATGAGATCTAACTCCCAGGCTAAAATTTTCTTCCATCTAATTTCTGGCTAACGTTCTTAGTCATTTTAATGGGAAATACATAGTCCAAAAAAAAAGAGAGAAGGGATTTGTTGATGATGTGCAATGGCATTTTCACCAGCGTGAAAATTTTGCTTCTAGCTTTGGAAACGTCTTTAAGCTCTGCTGAACTCATGAGTGAAATGAAGGTTCATCCATCCTTCTGAGTCTCATCAGTGGGATGCCCAAATAACCCTCTGTAATGCGCTACTGCATGTGTCAGAGCAAATGTGCTCTTGGCATGTGGAAAGTGCAGAGCAGAACGTGAATTTGAGCTAAAACTTCTGCATTTGAGACAGATCCCACTGAGTGGTGGTGGCTTGAGCACATCTGGGAGTCTATAGCTGCTATGGGCATGGGTCCAGAGTGTGACTGGAGATCCTCATGCTGGAGAAGCTCTGGAGAAATGCAAAATGTTCATGGTTATGCCAGCCTGAGACTTTATCTGGGACTCTTATCCCTTTGCACTGAGTAGGGGAAGCAAAGGCAGGAAAGAGGAGGCTGCATTTACTCCTCCATTCATGAGGATGCTGCACGTCATCGTTTATAGAGGGGGATTGGTCTGAGCTGTGAAGGCAGCTGCCCGTCTGCCCCTTCTGACTGTTATTTAATGCTTCTTAAAGGAACTCACCCTTTAGTTTAGATTCAGCATTTCACTTGATAGCTTTCTGTGCAGCCACTGGGGCTGGGAAAAGGGAGGGAAGAGGAATCCCAAGAGCAGTAGCAAGACAGAGTAGAATAGCCAGGGAAGGGAAAAAAATATAAGGACATTGTTTCTAACAGCACTTAGTGGCCTAGATTTTCTTTTCACAGCTATTTCAAAAGTCTGCTTTATTGTCGATCCATTCAGCTTTTATTGGTATATAGTACACTGGGTAGCAGCAGCCACTGTTGTCTGCACAGCTCTTAACATGATACTCTGCCAGATGGCAAGAATATAAACCTGCGTTTGTACTCTGGGATTGATCAAAGTTTTTTGCTGTTGTCACCCCTGTAATGTTGTCACAGATGTAAGGCTACTACACCCTGGCTCTCATCCCCGCTACCTCCCTGTGTAAATTCAGTACAGTGCCCCTTTTCATAGCGATAAAATGCTCACATTCCTTAAATCCCAAGGATAACCCTGTGCAGGGGAGGATGCACTGCGAGGTTTCACCAGGAGGTTTTTAGACAAGGTTTGTGCACAGGCGAGCGTAGGGAGTGAAGCTGGCTGGGGGGGGTACACCTCTAGTAGATGGAAATCAGCAGCCCAGCTACGTAACCGTGCCGAGCTACTCCAGGGCAGAACCCAGCCTGGGATCTCAGCAGGAATCCCGAAAAGGAAAGGGATTTGGGAGTGATTAAAAAAAAATATGCAAGGCGATGTTCAGTGGGTTTGGATTAACAAAACTTGTCTTGGGAGGGGGAGTGGGACTGTGGGACATTTACCTCTAATGGGCGAAGAGAAATCCCACCCTGTGCGGGGAGGAGATGCAGGGGTCCTGCTCCCTGGAGATTGCTGAGGTCAATTTAATTCATCTTTACTTTCCCATCTGCTTCTTCACATCCTGGATTTCACTTCCTGTCCTGACATCCCTTTTCTTGCTGAGGACGTGTGTGTGCCAGTACATTTCAGCAAAGAGCCCTGGCAGACTCAGGTGGCTGTGCCACAGGCTGGACACAGCTCCTTTCCCTGCAGTGGGAGAGCCTTGGTGTCATGATCCACCTCCCTGCTGCCTGTAACAATCCAGGGACACGGTCTTGTCTCAGAGGGAAGATGATCTTTGCTCCAAGGGGAAGAGAATCTCCTGTGGCCAAAGGAGGCTGCATGCCCACACAGACGGAAGCAGAAGAGGAGAGAGAGATCATCACGAGCAATGTTCTTCCCCCTGCCCTCTAAAGAAATGACCTGTGGCCGAGAGGAAGAGGGAAAGCGATGTTTAGAGGCATTTAGGACAACTTCTTTAAATGTTTTTTACAAGACTGCACTCTTGTAATCTCACCTGATGCTGCTGGACCTGGGCCTCGCTGTGAGGCAAGGGGAGATGACCCCCTTCACCGTGCCGCTGTGTATGAATCACCTCCTGGAAAACGTGGCTGATGCATGTTGTAAAGGCAGAAGCCACCAGTTTCGTCCTCCTGACATTTCACAGAAGTGGCAACTTTTTCCCTCTCTCTCTCTTTTTAAATTTAAATGGCTTGGGTTTTTCTCACATTGATGGGGAGGAGGGGAGAAGCAGCCTGGTTTGGGGTGATTTATGGCTCCAGGGTGGCTAACATTTTGGCGAACCTTGCAGGAAGAGCCCCCGAAGCATGCCAGCTGTAATCTGCCGAGCTTTCGAAAGATACACTGAGCAAGATAACGTTTTATTTATCCTTGTACAAACAGGCTGATGGAAAATGTGCACGTCCCAGACAAGGAAATTCTCCCTCCTCCCTCTGCCCCCTCGACTCAGTTCAGGCTCCCCGGCAGCAGCTGAGCTCTCTTACTCCTGCAGTCCCCGACAGCTTCAAATTCACTTCCCTCAGCGCCTTCAAAGGAGGTTTTGATAAATGCATTACACTTTACAGCCAGCCAGGGCTCTAATTGCCAGGAGGATTACGATAAGCTTTTTTCTTGTTGTTTCAAAACAATCTGGAGGACGGCATGCCCTCCTGATGCAAAGCTCCCCCCAGTCCAACCGCAGTCGGGCAGGGAGGAAGCAGCGGGGTGCAATATTCACCCTGATTATTACACTGAACTGGGGATTATTTGATTATAATCCAACCGAGGCGGTATGGAGCTCGATGCAGACCTGCTGGTGACCTGCCCTCGATGGGGGACTTGTGCCAAGGCAGCTTCTCCGTCAGCCGCCAAGCGCCCTGGCACCTCTGGGGGCTCGGGAGTCCCAGCACCAGGCCAGCCTCGTGGGCCAGCGAAGTGGAAACTCAAGAGGTCTGTCAGCCCCTGGGAGCGATTTCCTTTCTCCAGCCATGCAGTTATTGTGCATCAATGCTTTTCTTTTTTTTCCTTCTTCTTTTTGAAAGGACGCTCCTGCTCCTTTGCTGCTAAGTTTAATGACCAGGGTCTGGTTAAAAAGTAACGCAGGGAAAAAAAGTAGAGCTGCCTTAAGTTGTAATCTAAAAATAGGGAAACCTATGCCATTAAATTGAGAGGATTTAGAAGCATAACCATAAAGCCAAGAAGAGTTTGCCAGGAGCTATCAAGTGACACAGATTTCAACTCCCTGCTTCTTCTAATTTTCTTCTTTTAAAGGTGAACCGAGCAGGCTTAGGTTACTATTTTGCTGCTTTTGACTACAAACATAATTCAGGGGGTTCCCACTGTGACAGATACTGTTAGAGTTTCCTTTGTAATTGTTATTGATTTTATTAGTAATATATTTCTAACTCTTTACCGCCATCAAAGAAAATGCTTTGTGAGGACTGTTTAACCCTTAAGTATCCCAAGATGGGATTGGTACATACATGACATATATGGTCACTGTTCTTGGACTTTAAAATTACAGTTTAAATCTTGAAGCATCAGGAATTTACCTGACTGACCTGAGAGGAATCCCTTCTGTCTTTGCCATTACCTGCCCATCTTCTGCTCATTGATAGTTTCAGCATGGCTCAGTGAGGTGCTTTCGGAGGAGATGAGTTCCATTTTGTTTCCATTTCTCAGTAGGGTTGTCATGAGACAATGGAGCTTTGTTCCAACAGTTTCACCTTTTTGTGTCTAGAAAATCGGTTTTCTTATCACAGGCTGATTCCCAGTTAGTTGGCATCTTTGATGAATCACTGTTACTTTTTACTGACATTTCTTATCTACTTACCTACTTTTGATTGGTCCAGGCTTCAATATTTGCCCCAAAGCCCTATATACTACTCAGTTTTTATACATGGGCTTGTGCTCACCTCAGATGACACAGTGGCAGTCTCGGTATTGCTGTGTATGAAAGAGTATCAGGCGGCTCGCTATCAAGGAAGGCCACATTTGTCCTTTTTTCTAGACAGTGTCTTTGAATCAGCTGGGCTCTGTCCCTTTCTTGGATTCTCGAGCATGAACAGAGCTGTCCAGTACGCCAAAAGGCAGCCTGACAGACAAACAAGGAAATATTCAGGGAACTTTGAAGGTGATGAAAAGCAAAGTTATTCTAGATAAGCTCTGGAACATACTGCCATGAGATAACACCAGGGGCACGTGCTGGTTGGGATTAAAAAATATGTAGATATGTTGATAATGGGAATATCTGCTCTCATATTACCCTGTTCTTCTTTTTTAAGGGATGCTAATCCTGATGCTTTAAAGGCACATGCTGAATACTGAACATACGGTTATTTAAGGACTGCTTTACTGGTGTATAATGGTATGCTATGCAGTCAGTGGTTTCCTAGTGTGAACATAGCTGCTAAAATAAAGCCATACTTCAGCCCACACAACTAAAGCATCCTCTGAAAACTAAAGATAACTGCAGGATTTCTGATACATATTGTCTACGCTGGAGACTCCTGAGTGAGTCTGGGATGGCATTTTAGCAGCCTCATCCTTACAGCGCTAACGCCCTTCCAAGACTTACAGCTTCCTCCTGGATGTCTGGAGGCAGAAGAAATGTGTGTTGTCCCATTTGGTGTTTCTGGCTTTCCCCGGTGCATTGAGATGAACTCACCATCGGCTTCGGAAGCACTCGCCTCGATGCTTGCAGCTGGCTGCTGTTCGGTTGTTTAACTGGAATTCAGCTGGCAGGGCAGACAGGTGCTGCTGTCTTAAACGTAAGCTGCTGTCCCCGTTAAACATGCTGTATGAGCTAAGCCACTGCTGCGTGCATGGGTGCATGAGTATTTTCAGTGTGCTATACATGAAAAGGAAACAGAAGAAGCAGAATGGCTTGGCTGAAGATTTTGAAGAGTGTTTCAATCTGAATTGGAAACACTACCTTTAGACAGGTAATTTCTGCCTGCTTCAAAACTGAATGGGAGGTGCCAGAGACTTTCTGTAGATTTCAATGGGAATTGCATCAATTTTCTGACCCACCACAATCTCCCTAGAGCTCCTTTAGCTACTCTCTTGTTTCAGAACAATCCCATTTGTTTTTAACTCCCCTTCCCTGTCCCCATCGACCCAGCACTCCAGTTTATTTAGCAGATGTTGGCCTAAACTTTTGTAGCAAGGGTAAACAGAGCTAAGGTCAATCGGAGAAACACAGCACCCCAGGAGAGCTGCTGCTTTTCACCACTGCTGGCGAGCCTGCATCCAACTGGAATTGGAGGGAATCTGAAAAGACGTGGGTAGGATTAGTCCCATCGAGTACAGGAGGGTTTATATGTATAAAAAAGCAGTCAACCAGTCACACAGTACAAAAGCGTGCAACCCTAACATGAACTGGGTAAATCTATACTCTTCCCATGTTTCCTCCCTTTGAAGACCTTGTGTTTTGTATTCTCAGCGATTACCATGTGAATCAGTGTTTTTTAAAAAAAACACAAACCCAGCATCTTGATAAGAACCTGACTGTGCTTTACCAGCCCATCCTATAAGGTAACTAGAGCAAGGTTCTTTCACTCCAGCCATTATTGGCAACACAGATTATATTCTTCAAAGTCTGTCTGTCTCGCTCAAACACAAGGTCCATATCTTGGCTGAACATTAACGTTACCTGATAGGCCCTATGTCCAGCTCCACCTTGCCCTTCCCAGCAGGTTAGGCTTTATAGCCGAGTCACAATGTGAGCAGAGGAAATAAAGAGCCTTTGTGCTCCTTTTGGGTCTGTCCCCTGAAGCTGATCAGGCACCGGGATTGATTACCAGTCAGGTAAAAGACCTGATAACCTACCGAATCTGTATGCAGACCCCTTTCTGGCTGCTTCCTCCTCTGATTTGCATTTCAGGCTTCTGTCTCGTTTGGAAATGATACACTCGTTCTTGCAGTAAGGTGCAAACTGGAGGAGGTTAACATGGGAAGAGTCAGCAGGGAAGGCGTGAGCTTGAAGGCCACCGTTTTACAACTGTACTAACAGGAATTAAGACCATCACCTGTTATTTAAAGCATGGCAATGACTAGTTCAGCTCCTCTTCTTCACAAGTGCTGGGAATCTGCGTTAATTTATCCATTTATTAAATGCATACACATAAAATGACGTTAAATTATTAAATTTGCAAAACAAATAATTGAAAAAAATGCCATTTTCTGGATTAATTCAGCATCTGTATACATATATATGTCAAGTGATAAAATTTCTAATTAGAAGTTCTCCTACCATTTTTCTCATAAAATTACAGTTCTACATAAAAATGTAATTACATGTCCCAAGCATGCAAAAACTTATCCCAGACAATTCTGTTAGGCAAAATTACGAGCCATGTAACTTCTGTCGTCTTCAGTTTTAACAACCTGATGATTCTCACCCTAACCACAGAGACTCGTGCTAGCTGTTAGAAGTCCCATATGGAACTCTGCAGTTTCTTCTGCTTGGGATAGGAACAGCTTGTGAAGAAATTGTGTATTGAAAGGGTGGTTTTGTTGTTTTTGGTTTTAATGTTACTTTTTATGGCAGCCCCAGCAAACAGCGGTGAAGTTTGATCAGAGCCTTTTCTCTCTCTGCTCTGCTGCTGTATGGTTAAAAATGGGAACAGTTTGAGGTAAAGGTTGTGAAAGTGGGACTGTACCCATGCTGTTGGTGTCCACGTCTGCTGGAGGATGCTTGCCTTCACATGAAAACGTGGAAAACTCTAGGAAATTATGCTTCTTCCATTTGGGAAGTGACCCAACAGGCCCCAAATCCCTCACTGCTACATTATAGGAGCTGAGAGGAGAGGTGAAGCCTCTTCTCGCCTAAACCCAACAATTATAAACAAGCCATTTAGCCGGAGCATAAAAGATTGTATAAATGGAAGTATGCCTTCCCTTAGGGTTTTCCATCAGAGGGGCTGTTTCCCTGACACCCAGCCCTGGGGAACAGCCTGCTCTTTTGTGAGCAATTCTTAAGGGAGGTCTGAGGAATTTTGAAGCTGTCAGGCTGTAATACCCTGGTTTTAGCTTTTTCGAGAAAGCGCACTGTTTTCCAGAGACTGAAGCCAGACTGCTGGCTTAAAGCTGCTACATTTCACCAAAAGAATGCTGATTATTTCACAGTCATGCGAGTGCCTGACCGGTAAAACGTGTGGGCAGTCTGCGATTTTTTTTTTCCTGTTTTTTCACTGATTTGGCTTCTTAATACAATGCCTGAAGATCTTTTGAAAGGGCCAGAAAAATCTGCTGACGGCTCACGCAGCTGATTTGACCCAGAGCGCCTGCTTGGCTGAGCAGAAAGATGACACTGCAGCAAAAATGTTACTTTAAGGGAAAAGAAAACACGCGCAGTGCTCCTGCTATTGTTCCCAGCCTCTGTTCTGGTGCCAAGCTCGGCACTTAGGAAAACACAGAGGTACCAGGTTTTAACCTTTCGCCTGCTTCCCGCAGGTGTTATCTTTTGCTCTGAATGGGCAGGATGAGGGCCACAAATCACATTTCTAGCCTCCAGCAGCCCCACTGGCTACGAGGAGCTTTTTAGCAGGTTTTGCAGCGAGCAGCTTAACAAGATTTTTGGCAAAAAGAGGCATTTGCTCTGTTCTACTCTTTCTAGGTTTTCAGGTTGTGTCTTCTCTTGCAGTGCTGAAAAGCAGTGGGGGTGGTTGGGATTTCCAGCCTATGCTGAATAGGAGCCATGGAGCAGGCGAGCTGATCTGTTTTTGTGATTTAACTACATTTCATCACTGACAGAGGAGTTGGAAAGAAATCTGAAATGACTTTAGCAAGGTTCCCGTTTAAATAGTTATTGTTTTGAGTGAAAACGGTTTGGGGAAGGAGAGCAAAGTGCTCTGACTTCAAAGCTTGTCATTGTCAAGAAATCTGATGGTGAGTGGTCACGCATACCTGCCCGTCGCTCCTACGGCAGCCAAGCCAAAGGTGCTGGCAGGCAGCCTGGGCATGTTCCCGTTACAGTCTGGGTGAGAGATCCTCAGCTGGTGCAAATCGCGATAGCTTAGTTTAAGTTGGATTTTTTTTAACTTAGTGACTGCACTGTGGGCTGGACTCCACTTATGAGCCTGTGGGAGCTTCTTAAAACCCTCCAATCCTGTTATTTGTTGAAATGTTAGAGAAATCCTTAGAGCCTGAGAAAACTGGGTATATATATGAACAAGACTTGTACTCCTGCAGTTTGCCAGGCTGCCTTGCTGTCCCATTGCACTGAACAGGACACTGATAAATCCCCAGCTGGACTGTGTGTGCCTTTCATATCTGCCATAAGAAACCGAACCCGCTCATGTAGCCCAGCTCTAGGGCCATTTTTATGAAGACCTACCGTGCCATGTTCTTGTAGCTCAGCTGGGTGCAATCCCTCATCACTGGGACAGGGTGATCAGAGCTCAGCAATGTGTCTCCCTGTAATTTCTGAGCAGTCTTCATGTTCAGCTGGAAATATGGAGGCCATGGGCTTTTTTCTCTTCAGCAGATGCACATACAAGTTCACAGACATGAGCACTCCTGCCCTGGGGATTGGGTCACTCCATCTTGCAAGGATGATGCATCAGTGATGACAAACAGGTGCCTCAAAGTATTGAGAAGGTGCCTGGGAAGCAGGCAGATTATCTCAGAAGCATCTCAACTAACCCTGCTCAAGAAAACCAGTTTTATTTAGCCTCTGATCTATCTGTTGAATCTAGGGTTGATTTGGTGAACCTTTTTTTGAAGATGTGGGAAGTTAGATGAGATGAAAATTGGCAGTTCAAGTCTGGAGATTGTGTGTTTGTCTACAAGTGTGATAAAAATGAAAGTCGTCTAATATTCATTAGGTATTTTTGACAACTACTCATTTTTAGTGTATCTGTGAATATCCTTCTGTACAACTGAAAGTGATAGATGTTGATGAAAGTCCACTGCCACAAGCACTGCTTGGTGCTTATGTCGGAAAGAGAGCTGTGTTATTTTGCACCAGTAATGCCATATGAGAAGTTTGAACCAATTCAGACCTTTCTGCTAATAAATAAATGCTCAGCCTCTCTCTGAGTGCAGTGTTTTCAAAAGTGCCCAAAGTATTAGAAGTGATGTGCACACAGCTGAGAAGATGTTACAGGAGGAGACTGCAATTGCTCTCCAAATGGCTCTCCAAAGGCTGGCAGATCTATTTCCAATTGCTTTTTTGAGATCAAAAAAATAAAATACTGTTCTGCACTGGAACAAACCCAGAAAGTTTCACTTTTTTTTTTTTTTTTTTTTTTTTTTTCCCCATTTATTTCCCCACAAGATGGAATGTCACCCAACTATCGCTTTTGGACTGAAAATTTTGGGCTTTTCCATTCCTCCTGGCCACTGTGCGAGACCACCAAAACATGCAGTTACTTATCCCTACTGCTTTGGGATGAGCTATGCATGGACATCCTGGCAGCAAGAGTTCAACTGTGCCTGTGCAACCTGGCCCAGATCCCACAGAGCCCTTCTCTGCTGTCAGCGATGACTTTGGGGTGAAGCTCTACCCTGGCTTTTGCCAGGATTCTCCTTGTTTGTGGATCCATTGTCGCTTAACCCCTGCAAAACGTATTTTAAGTACACACGAAGCTATTTCCTCCTCACCAAGATAAATCTTGTGGGCATGCTGGCTGGCTCGCTCTGAGTTGTTGTTTTTTCCATTGCTGGGTTTGTTGTCAGGTCGTGCTAACCTGACCATGGGTGGATGTGTAAGTTGAAGGAAACATGGGGCTGATTCTTCAGCTAAGGTTCATAGCTGAGTTGCAGTGGCTTAGCTACACCAATTTTCTGTAAGTGAGCATCTGTGTCTTTTAAAGTGACCTGGCCCCTAAGGAAAGAGTCTCATGAAACATGGGCCTGTGGCCAAGGCTGGACCAACCAGTCGGGGAAGGGGTTATGGGAGAGAAAGGGAGGAGAGAGAAAAAAGTCATAACTTCTAACCAGGGGTTTGGTGGTGCTGCTATCTAGGACTGTTTTGGGGCTTTTCTGTAGTGAAAATCTAACCACTTTATTAAAATAAAGAAAAGTAAGATGAATAGCACCATCTCCATTAGACAGATGGGGAAATGAGGCAGAGAAAGATGAAAGGACTTTGGCCTATTCATCCCACCAGGAAAACAACAACATCCAGGTCAGCCAAGTCCCTGTCTTCTTTATGCTTTAGTCCTCAGGCCATGGCTTTCCAACTACCTTGCACCTGTGTAAATAACAAGGCAGGTGTAAAGCTGCCGTGGCCATCCGCTGGGGAGACGGCTGTGCTCAGAGCCATCCTCAGAGGTTAGTCACAGCCTTCCTTGTTCCACTGCCTACCCCATGGTACGGCCCAGAGGAGGAGGCATTACTCTTGCAGCGTAAAAGCCTGTAGTCAGCATGAGAGATTTCATGCTCTGTCTCTTGAAATCCAATATGAAGCAGTTGCCTTCTCTCTGTCCCACAGGCTTGTTACACAGCTCCATGTGTGGCCTCTCCCCGTAATTAACCTGAGGGGGTTACTTTCCTTTTCTAATTTGTAGGAAGTGGCTCATGACATCTGTTGCAGCCCCGAGGCTCCTTCCTGCAAACCTTTAGCTGTTTTTCGTTGAAAGAAAAGAGGTGTAACGATTAATCAACAATTAACCAACTTGAGTCCTGGCTTTGAAAATAACATCTTCCAATTGCTCAATAAAAACTACTTGGGAGTAGGGAAGAGTGAGTATGGCTTTTTACAAGCAACCATTGGCTTAAACCGCAGGACTGAACAACCTCATTTCTCTGCATGTCGACTCTTCAGGAAAACAATCAATCAATCAATCAATAAAATAATAAAAAAATCAACCTGGGATGAGTTTTAATGTGCTTTGCCTAATTTATTCTGTTTGTTTCATGGTGCAAAGTTACAGCAACCCCCTTGCTGTCTCACCTGTTCTCCTTTGCATATTTCCACTTACCTGTTGCATCTTACCTTAACAGAATTGGTGCTGTGGGAGCTCTCCTAGAAAAACTATCATAGAGTTTTCCTTAGGTCAATGCATTTTGGAAGCCAGAAATATGTTTACTAGATGTGAAAGGCAAAAGGGAACATTTGAATTCTCTTATCATAAACAGGGTTTTCAGGTTTTCCACTGTATTTTGTATTTAGGTGGTATTTGTGCAAGGAAAATGCCCAAAAGAGACAGAAGTATGTGCCAACTTAGCCAGCTCAAGGTGTCTCTGTCTTGCTTCTTGAATCTCTTAATTATTACAAAGTCAGTATTCCTCAGGCCAGAGGGAGAGAAATCTATAGAGGGAAATCTGTGTGTGCACCAGAGCTGTGAGAAAATGTGAAAGTTCTGTTCTCACTGATTTATATCAGGACTTGAACTGAGATTTTCATTATCTAGGTTGTGACTCTTCTGGGAAACATAATTTTCCATCCTGGACCTAAAAAGTTTTTTACAGATGCAATTTTGATATACTTTCACCCCGAATTTGCACTTTTCTTCAAGTTGGCATCTTCTGACTGAAACACAGGCAGCTGGAAAATTGCTGTGCTGGAATCCCATCCGACCTCTTGCACAACAGGCTTCACAGAGCCTCACGTGGTAATTTCAGCATCATTTCTGTCGGGCATGGAACGTGAATTGTGTAGAGGTAGCAAACCTTTTAGAAAGTTGTTCATTTTGTGTTTGCACCAGGCTGCTGTAGTGTGAGTCTGGAAGCTTTGAGCCTCGCCATGGCTGTCGATACCTTAAGAGCAGCTGTGTACGCGTGTACAACAGTAAGAGCAGGGGAATGGAAGTTGCTGGCTGACTGGCCGAGAAGCAGGAGCCCCTTCATCTTTTAGCACCAGACCCTGTGGCACTTCTGAAGTGGTTTCACACTCGAGAGCTGGAGCAGCGGAGCAGAGTGTGCTGTCTTTTGCGGGATCCCAAGACCAATGTGATGGGCCCAGGCCGAGCACCCTGTCCTCTCACAGCTGTTGAATGAGAGGGGTGAACTGTCCCCTGCCACATCCAGGCCATCAGATCATACTCTGAGGAACAAACATGCCCCGCATGTGTCAGGGTAGTGGTAGCAATGCCGCTTTGTGGCCCTTGGCCTACTGCTGTACCCCGGGGTACAAGGTATAACAGGGAAGAAACGTTTCTCCTCACAACACTGCACAATTACAAGGGCCCTTTTAGCTTTAACGCCCTGTGTTTGGGAGGTCTGCTTGGCAAGCAGCTGAACAGCCCCGTGGTCTGTGTGAAGGAGCAGCATATTTAGAAGAAAATATATGGCTCTTTGTTAATAAATAACAAAGTATATGGAAAGTTCTGTGTAGGGGGCCATGGCAGGACCAGGCTGAGTGTGTGGCTGCAGAGTCGAGGGCTCTGTTCCAAGAGAAGGGAGCTTTTGTGTGGAACAGTGTTACAGGGGTGTAACAAAAATGTGTAAGGTCCTGGTTAAAAGCTGATGTTCGTGGGGGACACTGAGCTGACTTCTGGAGAACAGCAGTGGTGTGCCCATTTCCAGGGGCTGACAGAGCCTGGGCTCTGCGGATACACTGTGTGAAAAGGCTGAGAGCAAGGTGAATCCCTGCCATGTTCCTAGGCACGTCATGCTTTGCTTTGTGGACATTAGGAAGTTGTTTTGAGGGTCATTCCAGAACTAAGGACCCATGGGCCTGCCTAGGAATTGCTGAGAAACATCCACCAGGCCTCCGCTGCCCTCCTTCCATTACTGAGGTGTGTCCCCGGTACAAAATTTCCTTCAGAGCTTGCCCTGCTGACTAAGTTATCACATGGATATTTCACATCTCATTCACTTTCAGCTTCCTTTACAGGCACCAGAATAACCTTGTGATGCTGCAGTGAGGTAGAGTCTTAGATTTAGATCTACTTTATTGGGAAGAAATAACACTAAGAAGTCAGGTCCCAAGCACTCAAATGCACAGGTTTGATGACAGATGTTTAAATCAATGCTTAGACACCCAAATGTGTTGCCTGGCCCTGATCCTTGAAAGCTGTTAAGCACTTGTAATTCTATTAATTTAATGCCAGTTTAACAGGCAGGCATCTTCTGCTACCACCCCTTCACTGAAGAGACAGAGATGCAGAATTGTTACAGAAAACCTCTGATTTCATCCTGTTTAAGTCCTGCAGCAGATGATAAAGATGTAATGTTGCACTTCCCAGAACCATGACTCAGTCTTCAACACTCACGAGGGCATTATAAGGTCTTTTAAAATTACCATTTGGATGCTCGTTACTTTTTTTCTGGCTGAGGGTTCAAACTGTCAAGATTTCCACAAGCTCATCACCACAACAACTAAAAAATTCCCTGAAGCTCATCCTTTTGTGTTAACCCATGACTCCAGAAACTGGGACTTGATGAAAACATACTAAATATAATGAAACTCAGTATGAAAAGAGCACAATCAGCATCTTGGAGAGTTTTGTATAGACACTTAACAGTTATAAGCGTGGCTTTCCTTGGAGAAATGATGGGCTACAAGTGGCACCTTCTTGTTTGGTTGACTTTTGCCAGGAATCCCACTGAGTCAGCACAGCAGAGGGAGGGTGAGGTTGCTTCTCACCCTCCTTGTGCCTTGTCAACAACAAAAGTGTGCAAACATAGACTGCAATTTTTTGTTTAATTGAGTGAGATGATTTGGAGAGAGCCAGCTGTTACTTTTCTCCCCAGGGAAGCTTTTGGGCTGACATAACCCCGCAGCAGGGAAGTGGATGGATGTGGCAGGGGGATGGTAAGGCAGGGCAGGCATTGGATCTCACGCCTTCCCAATGTGAATTACAAGTCTGTCACTATCAGGTCTTGAAGCGGATGGCTCAGAAGGCAGTTGACATAGGTTAAGCGCTATAAGAGCAGCAGAAGTACTGTGGCAGCACACGTCAGAGCAGGGATGCTGTGGCATCTGCCCTGTTTGTGGGAGTTCAATCCAGTGTCACCATGGGGGGCATGTTCTTGCTCCTCCATGCACTTGTGTTGCACCCCTCAAGGCTCACTGGTGGCAATGAATGGACCTTTATCAGCCTGAAATGAAAGCATGGCTGTGCTAGTAACCACACAGCTTGGCCCTGACTAAGGCCTTGGTGGTTGCTAATGAAATTCGGGGAATTCCAGACACAAGTGCTTCTTCATTTCCCTCTGCTTTTTATCTGAATGACCAGAGTAATTTGTGCAGGGGAATGGAAGATCTTGAAGGCCATGCCAGATAGCTTGCTGCACAGGGCAGCCTCCCAGATGCTCCCAGCCTGCAGGTCACTTTGTAAGCGTTTCACTTCCCCTGGCAGGGAATTGAGAGATAGGAGCATACCAGAGGGAAAGGGTGCCATTACCGATGTGTTCGTCTGTCACTGCATGCGTGTGAAGTGATAAGGTGCATCTGGCATGAGGTCTTGCTGTGTTTCCTGCATGCTTGCTGACATGGGGAACTAGTGAGCTGCTCTGTGCTACGGCTCATTGCCCCTGCGCCTGAAAGAATTCAATTCATTTCATCTTTCAATGGCATTGCCATGTAGGGGAAGGAATTACTTTCTTTTTGTTGTTCGAAAGTCTAGTGTGCATGCAATCTTATGTAGTCTGTGTTTAAGAAGAGTAGCTGTGGGCTGTGCCTATATACAGCTGCAGAAGCACCTTGGAATAGTGTAACACCCATGAACTGCTGTGAAATTCAATATGGTCCTGTATCACCATTGAGAATTTTTGGAGGTAACATTTTTGGGGTGAAAAGCGCTGGTTTATCATAACTGAAACTCTGAGGAAAGGTTTGATTTCAGTCACTCATCAGATCCACTGAAAAAAAATATCCAACAACCCCACTGCTATTATCATCTGTTTCACAACTGTGCCTGGGGGACTTCGTCTTGGATCAGGATGGACTAATTGTTGTACGAATGAAGAATGGTAGGAATAAAATGGTCTCTCACCCAGGGAGGCTGTGATTGCAGTTCACTTTCTTCAGATGAAAAGCATGATTTTCTGATTTGAAATGATTTGTTTTGGATCTGTGATTTAGGTTACTTTTTACTAAAAAGCCAAATTTACCAAATCTTTTTACCAAAAGGTTAAAAACAAATAGCAACTGCCAGGATTGAAATGAAACACTCCCAAACCACTAATATAACATTTGATCAGATAGGAAAATGTTCTTAGATTAGTATTTTTGAGAAAACCATGAGGTTCTTACTTTTCGTCATTATTTGTTACCCCTTTTTGGAGAAGAATTTTCCTTTTGAAATTTCAGAGAAATCTCCAGGGCCTGGAAAGCCATTTCCCCCTTGCGACCGTGGTGATTAGCCCATTGTTAGGAGGGGTGGTGGCAGGGTGTGGGAGTTTTTCCCAGTGTGTTTTCTAATCCCACTCTAAGCAGAGTTATATGATCCACTATGGAAAAACAGCTGAGTACAGTCTTGCATTAGAGCACTGCTGATGCTGCTACTGGCTGAACAGCATTTTTTATTTTTTTTTTAAATTATGGGGCCCGTTTTTGCAGTACAGGCAAGGCCATAATAAGTGCAGGGCAGAAGATGTCGAGCCGCTGCAGTGCGTAGGCTCTGCATGTGGCAGCATAGCCGTGCATTTCAACATACAGAGAGAGCCCCGTGGCTGTGGAGCAGCATCGTATGGTTCATTCATGCAATGCTATCCCAATTCCACTTCATCAAATATGTAGCAATACACACGCAGGCATTTTGTGTATGTTGATGATGTTTTGTCCTGATCTTCAGGACCTGCATGATAAAACACATGCGCTTTCACATGTAGGTTGTGCGTGTACATGCACATGTGCTTTATGTGTGTTATTCATGTGTAGATGTATACACATACACAGAAGAACCAATTATAAACAGCTAAATTTTACCAAAAAATCTTTTTTTTTTTATTTAGAAAAATAAATTTCAAATTGTTTTTAATATCTTTAGTCATTTGCTGCGATACTAAACACACCCTTTTCCTGTGCCCTTTCCCCCTCCCCTCCATTCCCAGTGAGTTGCCATTATTTTCAGGGCAGCAGCAGCTTGTCAAGCTCAAAGTGCTGGGGGGCTTAGCAGGGGGATTAGCAGGAGCGCTTGACCAGGCTGTGCAGTGGTGTTTTGCCACATGGGTCACCGTGCTTGAGCAGTAACAGCAAAGGTGTGTCGGCAGAAGCCGTGGGTCCACAACCTGAGCTGAACCCCACTGCCATCTCCCTGTAAACCAGGTTGGAGGACAATTTGCCCTGGCACGGCAGGGAGATGCACGGTCTCTGTGTAGACACATTTCCTTCCCTGTTGTCAGCGGTGTGAGTTCTGTGATTACTGAACCCTCCCTAAAATACATATAAATAGGAAAATGGGATTAGCTCTTGGCGTATTTTAGAGCTACTGAAAGTTTTCTACATTACACAGCTTCTTCCTTCCTCTTTGCTCATCCCTGAAGGCTGAGTGTTTTCCTTTCACTTTTTCCCATTCCCTTTGCGTCCAGGGCAAAAGCAGGGCTGTACCTGGAGTGTCAGCCCCTTCCTCCCGCTGGTAGGTGATTATCTGCCTGAGGGCTTTCATTGCCTTCACAGAGGATTAGGTGTGTGAACAACTGCTTCCTAGTGAAAGAAAGGTTTGTAGTCCAGTCCTGTAAGAAAAAGGAGAAAAAAGAAAAAAAAAAAAAAGCAGATTCATATTGTTTTAAAACAGTCACTCCCAAGAAATCCCTTTCACTTGTGTAATTTCTCCTCCTGGGACACACTTCTGCAATATCTGTCCTCTTTCTTTAAGTGGTTACATATTGAAAATGTAATATCCTGCCAGAAGAGGCTTGGTTGTTCTACTTAGGCTAAATGGACTGAAAAAAAAAAAAAGAAAAAAAAAAGAGAGAGAAAGAAGCATTACAGGATCGGTGATTTCGGTTAATTGTTCTTCAGAGAGGCTTTTGCCAACTCTTTGTTTTTGGGCCAGGTAGAAAGCTTTCTCTTCACAGTTGTGTTTCTTTCCACACTTATGCACTGGGGGGATGTTTGCTGCAATGCTGACAGGACTGACTCTCTCCAGAGATATGTTGCTGGGAATCGGAAGTAAACCACTGTCGTTTTAGGAGGAGAGCAGATGTAAAACTTGTGGGAGAAAAAAAAATTTGCATTGAGAGGTCTTCTGGACATGTCTACGTAAGCACAGCCACATGCTGAACTCTTCATGCTGAGATAGCCTGAGTCCTTGCTGCAACCCCTGGTGTTGCAGTTGACATTTGGTGCATCCCCTCATGACTTTATGTCACGTCGCTGTGCCCCTAACACATTAAAATGATGGATTTTCCGTGCCTCTCCATTATCTGTCATGATGCTACTCCAGGAATCAGTGGTTTCCTTTTCCTTCCTCCACAGAAGCCTCTTGCTGCCACTTTCTTGGCCACCTATTAGCAAAATATTTGAAAACCCTGGGGCTTGCTGAGCTTCTCATGCATGGCAGAGCTCTCATGGGAAGGGAACATGTGTTGGAGTGGAGATAACATCTCTGGGCTGTCACAGGTAGAGAACTGGGGATCCAAACTGGATTCCTGCTGCCACAGATTTGCAGGGCAGCCTTGGGCGAGTCGTTCTGTCTCTGCACACTGCTCTCCATTATATTTGTCACACCACTAATGTGAAACGGGGCAGAGATGCCAGCAGGGATCCTGGCAATAGTTGATGTGGTCCCGTGTTTGATGTAGATAGACACATTTTCTTGTCTGTGAGTTGCGTGCGATGACAGGTCAAAGCATTTTGAAGCCTTTAATTCACCGAACATTTTGTGTCATCCTCACATTTGTGGGCAGCTGTACAAAGTGTTGTAAGTAGTGATGGTTGTATTCCTGAAGGGAAGAGCATGCAAGAGCATCTTCTGGAGAATTTCCTATGCACAGATGCAGAACGAAACTGTTCATCTTCAACTGTATGCCATTTTCTTCTCTAAATTCTGTTTTTTGGATAGTTTAAGCCAGAACTTTTTTATAGTTTTACCTTAACTTTTACATTTAAACCACTGGAGCGCTATACCTCCTCTGTGCTGGATGCACTCCAGTCTAAACAAACTCCATTCCTCTCGCCTAAATTCCCTTCTATAGTTTCAGCTGAGAGTGAAATTCCTTTCTGTTCCTCCATCCAAGCTGCCGTGTGCCGTCACTTGGGGCCGCAAGACAGCTCGTGGGTTCCTCCCTGGCAGTGGCAGCATCTCGGGAGTGTGTGGAGCGGGGTCTGCGTAATCCCGCGAGATCCCTCGGGATAAAAAACCGCTCGGTAAATACTGTATCATTTCCATTGTCAGTCGGGATTCAGGAGGGAAGTGATCCCACTTAGTTAAAGCAGGATGAAGTGTCTATTTTCATATTTGTTTAATTGAACCACTCAGCGTGTCTGATAGTAATGGCTTTATTTGAAGCATGTGGTTCTTATGAGCTGTTAAGATACCAATAGCATGTGGATTAGTCTTTCTGCCAAGAAAGCCAGGTCAATTCTTCAGGAAAATTAAAAAAAACGAAGGCAAACTTTATTTTAACAGTGTCTTGAGTTTCACTTTAGGTTCCATAAATATTTGTCAGTGTTCCTTTTGTAAGACCCATGCGAGCCCTTGGCAAGACATGAGGTCTATCTCCAGAACACAGAATATAAATAAATTTTCCAAACCGTGCTGGAGAATTGGAGGTAACTTTAGCCCATGCGAGAGACCTGAAGCCAAGCAATGGGTTGCTTGTGGTTCTTGAATTACTATTTGTATAGAGGAGAGGGAATGGAGGGAAAAAAAAAAAAAAAAAAGGAAAAACAGAGAGAGGAAAATATAAACATTTGTAGAATGTATGTGGGAGCCCACACCATCCTGTGCAGAATGGTAGCGGTCATTTACCAAGGCAATGACAGAAATGTGACTTCTGCTTGGATTCCTGTTGCTGTCTGCTCCTAATGCTTCCAGAGAAGTTAACAGTATTTTCTCGTGCCCTAGAGGATAAGGGAGGAAATTTCACATTCTCGATGAGGACTGGTAATGCCATCTATTTCAGAGGGCTGGGGCAAAAAAGCACTGTGGAACCAGCCCGTGTGCCCCCTCTCCCCCAGTTTCCTCTGAATACCTTTGATATTCTTGAGAACTTGTTTTACTTCTGTGGTTTTCAGAGCTATATCTAAGAAAGAAAAAAAAAAAGGCCATGAAGATTTCAAAGATTTGCCTATAGTTAAGTACTTAACCAGAGGTTTAGGGTACCTTTTGATTTAAGAGCAAGCCCTGTTCTGTGCAGTTATAGGGGGGAAATAGCTGAAATTTTATCCTGTCCCTGACCACAGATTGAGATTACCAAAGCAGCACAAAAGCAGGGAGTCAGAAAGAAGGAGGTGTATTGAAGGAAGCAGGACCTTGGCTTCTAGCAATGTGCTCTGGTTGCTGGATCAGCTCCAATAAAAATTTAAATTCAGACGAGCTGAATGCCTTATTTGTCTGGTTAAGGGGGAGGAA
Organism: Nettapus auritus; assembly: GCA_011076525.1. Lineage (NCBI taxonomy): Eukaryota > Metazoa > Chordata > Aves > Anseriformes > Anatidae > Nettapus > Nettapus auritus. Next base: position 90,815,180 of record CM021768.1, on the reverse strand, counting down.
GGTGGGGATGGGTGAAGTTTTTCCTCTACCTCTGAAAGTTAAAATAATGGTAGTAGGATGAGAGAAGTACATATTCCTGAAGAATGTGCTATTGTAACATCAGCTTTTTTTTTTTTCTTCTTTAAGTGTGTAAGCTGAAAAATTACAAAGTGTGGATGAATAGAGACAAGAGAGGGGTTTGCTGGAGGAGAACCCTTTTTTCTAGGGAGATGCGAGCCTACCTGCCCAGAAATTTAGAATTTCCTACAAAATGCTGGACACCTTTGATCTCCCTTTAAATTAATGGCAATTGAGAATTACCCACACTTCACAGGATCAGACTGTCTCTTTCTCGCAGAATTTCCAACAGTGATCAATGATCTCCATGCCAGCCCTCAGTTGTCTGCAAGTGCTAAAAGGAAAATATAAAAGAGCTGGGAGCTGTTAACCCCGTGTTTTCTGCTTTCACAGACAGCTGTTTGGGGCCCCATAGCAGCTGATACTCTATAGCTTTCTATTACTGCCATACTGTTCCTACTTACGGTTTTGGAAACAGTGACTGAATTTTGCTAGCAGTTCCTTAATCTGGCTACTGTGGATGTTAAGGGAAAAAAATCAGGTAACAACCTCCATCTGCAAAACCACTTCTGGTTTTGTGACTGGGCTTAGTACACAGCGAGCACAGTCAGATCGGTTTTTATTTAAAAATACCCTCTCTCCCTCAACGAAACAGGAAGCATCTTTCCAGGAATGCTTGGGAAAGTGTTTGACTTTTATGTCACTGACTTAACTGGAGAAAGTTTTAAACGACTTTAAAGCTAGCAAAGGTTTAACCAGGCAGGAATACTTGCTGAGCTCTACAGAAATGAGAGCTGTCTATTCTTCCTCCTTTCCAAAGTGAGACTGTATGTGTGTATATCTGCCCATGGCTATGCGAACAATTGCTGAACCATCAGCTGATGGGTTGTTTGCAGTGTCTCCCTGCTTGGTAGGCACTGCCCAGGAGCACATCCTGATCCTGTAGTGCTACGCCACATGCCAAGGGCACCTGGTGTTGTGGATAGCAGTGTACACAAATTCAGGCAGTCCAAGGCATCTGGAGTGTTGTAAACTCATCACCTAGCTTTGCTTATTCTTTCTTATTTTTAAGAAACTAACCTTTCTCTTAGCGTAGCTTCTAAAAAATAAATAAATAAAAATGATGGGTTTTCAATTATCCTTTGGAGCCTCATCAGAGTTCCTAAAAAAAGCTTTGCAATTAAGTTTTTAATGCACCATAAAGCTCATGCCAATGTTACGGTGTGACATCTTTCTCTTTACCTTTCTGCTCAATGTCCAAAAGGACATTGCGCAAGGGGCAGAGCCACAGCTAGTGCACGCTGGCAGGGTGCATCCAGGCATTTCTCTGCCTGCAGCCAAGGAGCTGCATTACTTGGGAGACTGCAGCTTTTACAGGGGCTGCTGCTGAGCACAGGCTCCTGGCTAACGAAGGAGGAGGGGAAGGATGCTTGCTTCTCCCCTGCACCGAGGGCTGTGGTTTACACAGCCTTATTGTATTGCACAGGGCTTTCCTGCCCCGCAACTTGACTTGCTCCGTGACAAATTATTCCTTAATTGCTGGATGGCAGAAGAAAAGCTTTGCAGCCCTGAGGTTATTCCTAACAAATCAGGTTACAGAAGCCTTGAAAATTATATTGAGCAGAAGAGAAGCACCATGAAGTTTCCTTGGGTGCTTGGGCTGTGTTAAGCTTGACTCAGGCGATGTGCTAATGAAGCTTGTTAAAACACAATTATACTTTAATGCTGTGGATGCAGAAACGAGGATAATCAGCAGAGAGGTGCTAGTGAAGTTGTGGTGATTAGTGTGATTTATATGTCACTGCTGTGCTCATGGCCTTGTCCCACTGTGTTTTTGGAACACAGGCCGTGCCCAAAGAGTTGCCTATAGGTACAAGGTAAAGGATGACAGCAGGAGGATGGAGAGGTGCAAAGCACAAGGAGGAGACGGGGCTGGCCACAAGGACCAGCAGGTCCTGGGCCTGGAGCATCTCCCCCATGAGAGGCTGAGAGACCTGGGTCTGTTCAGCCTTGAGAAGAGAAGACTGAGAGGGGATCTTATCAATGTTTATAAATACCTGAAGTGTGGGAGACAGAGGAATTTGGCCAACCTCTTTTCAGTGGTTTGTGGGGACAGGACAAGGGGCAATTGGCACAAAATGGAGCCCAGGAAGTTCCGCACCAACATGCAAAAGAACTTCTTCACGGTGAGGGTGATGGAGCACTGGGACAGGCTGCCCAGGGAGGTTGTAGAGTCTCCTTCTCTGGAGATATTCAAGGCCTGTCTGGATGCCTACCTGGGCAATCTGCTCTAGGGAACTTGCTTTGTCAGGGGGGTTGGACCCGATGGTCTCTTGAGGTCCCTTCCAACCCCTATGATTCTCTGGGTAGCCAGAGCAGTACCTAGAAAACATGAGTACAGATGAGACAAGTGTCCTCCATCAAGGCTGGGGCAGAGGAATCCTGATGAAATGTGACAGGACCCTGGATGCAAACTGAGCGAGCAGATGGAGATCCAAGGCTGGGGTTTATCAGTGAGGTACAAACCGACCATGGCACATGGTCTGGGATGCGGACAGCCAGAGGGAGAGCTGGGGGAAAGCCAACAGCCAGGCCATGGGCCTGAGCAACAGCCAGGATGGTAGAGGCGTCTGCAGCAATAAGGAAGGAGGTGGGGAGGGGGAGGAAGATTAAGAGCTCTGCGCTTGAGCTGACAGCTCAACATCCATGAGATGTCAGGGAGACAGGCAGGTTTTCGTCCAGACAGAGAGAGACAGGCCCGGATGATCTGATCAGACAACTGGAGGGACTGATTTATGGGAGAAGATTAAAAGAGCTGCTTGTAAATATATGTATAGCTTGGCTAAGTGACACCTGAGGGGACAATAACTGTCTACAAGTCTATGAAGGGCTTGGATATTGGAGCCAGGAGGTGGGGGAAGGAGCAGTTTAGGAGTGTAGATGAGGGTTTTGACCAGAGGCAGTGCAATAAGGTAGAACAAAGCAGGCTGTATTGTCCTGTTAGGGAAAACACACCCCTGGCAGGCTGTGAAGACTCTTTGGTGAGATTTTGACATAAACCCGTGTGTCCATCTAGGTATCTGTCTTCACCTCCCTCATTACAAGGTGTCTGCAATCTGGTGGTTATCCTCACGTCACCTCAGGGGTAGGAGATGTCCCTGTGTGTAATTGCAGACACTTCAGTGCCCTGTGTGACCCCGGAGATCTGACTTGGTTCAAAGACCTGCGGTAGTATCTGAACCAGAAGTCTGTCTTTCCTCCTACTTGTCTCTGTTTTTAAAGGGTCGGTCCTGTTGACAGGACAGTGAGAAGATCTATTCTGGAAGGAGGTTCCTTCGAGAATGCACCAGTAACAAATCAGAAAAAAATAAATGGAAATGTTACAGTTCTTCATGCAGACTGTAGCTGCATTTTAGTGGTGTAGCAGAGACCATAGGTTTACTTCTTTTTTCCTGCAAGGAGTTCATTTCTGACCTCAGCAGTCACAGTGAAAGTCCCTGTTCTGACTTCCACTTCTGTTTCAGCAGGACCCAAATCTGTGGGGTGCTTCTGAATATTTCCCCACTCACCCAATATTGCCGAAAACAAGCCGTAAGCGTTGACAGACAGCGGCACACTCAGTGTGTAGGAATCCAACATAAACAGACTTGCTGGTTGTGTACTTGGACGTGTTAAATGAGGCCTCTGCTTTGATCTTCCCTGCGCTATCCTAAAGCCTGGCAAGCAAAGGCTAAGTAAATAGACCTTTGATTTCAGGGCTGTTTGGAGCAGAGGTCTTGTAAAACTTTTTATCAATGGCAGAACTGAGCTACTGAAGTCCCTCTTGGATTGTAGGTGCTGCAACATAGTTTTATTGACCCTAACGTCCCTCTTTCTCCCTGCTTCCCATAATGGCAAACATCTGGGGACATGGGCCGGCTTCCTGTTGACTGTAGCACACCAGTTTCCCTAGGAGAGGCACCTGCTTATAATTTCATCTATGTTGAGTGGAACATAAACTATATTAGATCCTACAGCTATTGGATCCCATAACTAGTGTAGCTTTTTTTTAATGCATGTCATAAAGATGCTTAAATAAATCGCATGGGACACATCCGTGGGAAACACTCACGTTACTAATCCTGCGTGTTCAACACTCCTGGGTCAAACCCCAGAAAACCAGTACTGGGGCTTAAATATCATGAATGTTACAACAAATTGGATTTTATTTATTTGCTTCCTGTTTTTAGAGCATTTAGTGATTCTCCACAATCACATAGGTCACAAAATTCCTTTCACGTTCAAATAAACAGGAGATTCTCCTTCGTGATTATGCCCTAAGAAAAGAGAGAAACAAGGACCTAATATCACACGAGATTTAAAAAATAAAATTATGAATGCTGGCAAATTCCCCTCAATAGATGAAACACGGGAGTTAGTCTGGCCTCTGCTCGCATTTCATTTAATATTTTTCTCTGTCTTTTGGTGGGTTACATGAAGGAGGCTTTGGCTTCCTTTCTACTCACTGTAGAAAAATGATATGAGAGTGAGATCATGCCAAAATATGTTATTTTTATAAGTGTTATCAATTTCCCACTGTTTTGAAAGCTAAGAACCACTGCACTTAGCAATCATGGAGCTCGGGCTGTTCCCGGTGGGCCAGAGCTGCCGTTTCTGTTGCTTGTGCCATTTCAGCCCAGAGCTCAGGACCCAAAGTTGGGGCATTTTGCTCAGCCCTACTGATGATTATTGCTTCTTATCATAGTAAATACCAAATGCTGAATATGTCAGCCAGCCACTCTTGGCCTGCATTGCCCCTGCTATGCCTTTTGGAGGTAAAGCTGAGACCACTGGCTCAGTCTGAGCTCTCACAGGTAAACTGTCTCTTGTATTTTGCTCTATCACTTTATGGCATAGCCTTTAAATAACGAACTGCCTTACACTGCATTTTCTTCCTTGGTCACAAACCGGTCTGTTTCTGTATGTAAAACAATGCCCTGTTTTCTGAATTTTGTCTTTTGTCAGATAGTGAAATCCATTATGAGATAAAAAACATTTTAAGCAACCCTTTATTTGTCGGTATTTGCTGGCGGGTCTTTGATCCAAAGGGATGTGCGGCACTGTTCAATATGGAAAATTGATTTTACACATATGCATCTTTTATCGTCGAGTTTTCCAGCGGGGTTTCACCGTAATCAGATTGGAGATTACCATGGCACAGCCATTGGGAAGGGATTGAAATTCACATGCAATGCAGATGAAAAGATTCACAACTGTTTAGGAAAGTGCTGATTTCTCCAGGTATGTCTTTGTCTGACCTTGGGCTTTGACCCCCAGACTCCTCACGTAGAGGTGCCAGCACACAGCACAGGTGTGTGATTTCCCAGGTGGCCTCCCTTCATCCAAGTCGTCAGAAAAGCCAAAACTTGTGTTTCTGTGAATGGAGAGAGTCAGAAATCTTTCCCTGAATGGGGATTTTACTCTGTTGTGCATCAGCCAGGATAGACTGTGGCAATTCCTGCCCACAGCTGATGTGATGTACGTGTTGGCACACACACAGGCATGAAGGGGAATCCTGCAGCTCTGAAATCGTGTGGCGAGACTCTATTTCTCCGTGCACAGCTTTTACCAGATAGCTCCTAGGCTCTCCAGGTTTCTCCCACGCGCACGCTTGCAGGAGGGCAGGGGGGACCCGACATTACCAGACTGTGAGGTAATAGGAGCGCTCGCTGATTGATATTCCAGCACAGCTCTATCTACCTGATGGACGCGGCATTACGTGCCAGCACACAGCCTGCCAGTGTTACGTGTAATTTACATTGCAGAGCAATCGATGTCAGCAAAACTCCCGCACGCGCAGGAGCTGCTGACGGTGGGGCAGCTTGAGGAAAGCACTGACAGAGATGGGCTGCTAATAACACGGCATAGGCACTTAATTGGATATCTGATAATAATTAGCACCATCTTTCTACTCATGCGGATTTATAGAGATAACAGGTTAGCCATATGGGATATTCTGCCAAAGAAATCCATTTCCAAATTCTTCAGGTAGCCTGGGGGATTTAAATGGGTTTGTATTCACATTTTTAGTTTTAGCATTTCGATTTAGGCAGGATATACCCACTGTTAGGTGCTGTTTTGGTAATGCTGCTCATCCTGTGATGTGCCACACTGGTGTGTAGGAAAAGCACCTTCGTCCCGATGATGTGAAGCAGCTTTTGAGTGGCAAGGGGTGCAGCAGAGTGTCAGACACGCCAGGTGAAACGTACTGATTTTGTCTGAAGCTGACCAGCCCTGCGACTGCCCAGAAGAGCACCTGGCACTCCTAGGCACAAACCATGGCTGTGCTGAAGATAAATTGAGTTTTAACAGCAAGGGGGTTGCTTGTGCCTGGACTTGGGCAGGTGTTGTCATGTGTTTTAACGCTGCTGTGGCGCCAAACTGGCACTGATCCATTTGAAGAAAGGGTTATCTGCTTTTTGGGGGTATGGAGCTGGGGCTTCATGTGAGACCTGACAATACAGTATTCTATAGGGATGAAGGCTTCATGTGTTAAGGAGCCCTGACTCCTGCCAGTACCAAGCTTTTGCATCAGCTAGCCTGTGCCTCAGTGGCTGTAGCAAGAACCAGATGTGAGCGCTATAAGAATTCATTGATGGTCTCCTTGTTTTCGTATGTGGGACACTTGGCATCTCTGGAGTTTAAATGTATGTTTGCACTAAATCAACCTATGTAAAAGCTTTCTTTTAAATTCCGTTTAAGTCTTTTCCCCTCCTGGAAGAGATGTACAGGCATGACTACGTTAGCTCGCAGAATGGCACAGCAGGAGCCGATCTTGAAAATGAAATATTTGGTGCTGAGGAGGTGATGTTCACACTCCAGGCGTTTGGGGAGTTTATTCTGGATTAGCTCCAGTCTGGTCATGTAGACTGAGCTCTCATTAATGGAAACCCAAGAGCACAGCTTCTGCTTTTGTTTTACCAGGAACTCCTGTTTTACCAGCTAGCAAATGCTGGCTGTGTCTGCATTAGCAAATGCTGAGAATTGGTAAGATGGGATCAGTAAAGCAAAGCACCTGGTGCTCAGCACACATCACCCATTTTCGGAGGGCTGTTTCACTTCAAAATAGCCCTGGACTGGTCCTGAGGACTACATGGCCATATGAACATCTTGCATTCTAATTTCATAGAAAAGCAGTTCAGTCTGTGTGCTTCAAAACTGCTCTGTGACATGAACCAAGATAATACTTAGTGGGAATGATGGAAAAGTTCACTTTAACACTTAACTCCTGATCCAAACTAAAATACGGATGTAGGCACACTTAAGGTAGGCACAAGATGGTGGAATCTTTGGTTTGCTTTTTTCTTCTGGAGCAAGGTGAGGGTTTTCTCAGTTTACTTTTGGAGTAAGACAAGTTTATAAACATATATATATGTATATTATATAAATATTTCCACCCTTGCTATTTTTAATGTATTTTAATTCATTTATTCTTGTCCGAAATCAAAATTATTTTCATATTTTAGTGATACACTAGTCCATTGAAGAAATATCACTATTGCTTAATCAGTACACTTTCCAAATTCAGACTTATGTTCAAGTACATTTCATTGCAATTCACCAAATCTCAAAAGCAAAAGATTTATCAAACCAAAAAAGCAAATATTAAAAGACAAATCTGGGCAAAACTTTGGTTCTTGATAAGAAATTCATTTTCTGATAGACAACCTTTTCTTCAAAACACTCCTGTACTGTCTGCTCTGCAGCCATTGAGCTAGAAGTGCTTTCTGTTTTAGAGAAGCCTCCAAAAATATCTTCAGTTTTTAAATACCACGGTGTTTATCTCTTTGTGGTCACCAACAAGCAGTTGTTGCCGCGATTTTGTGGTGGCCAAACTTAGAAGTCCCCACTGATGAGGACAGAGCAAACTGTGGGCTGAGAGCAGCCTCACCATGTAGGGCACTGCCACTGATTTCCCAACAGCAAGCGGCTTGTGGATATTTTGGCACCGTCTCCTGTTCACAGTGAGTGTTCAAGACCTTTTTATTTATTATTATTATTTTTTAAATCCGAGCCTTTATTTTGCCTTTTCCACCATGGTTATTGGGAAAGGCTGATGGACAAAAGCAATGGACAAAAGAATATAATTTCTTCTTCAATTTCATCCCTTTGAGATTATTATTATTATTATTATTTTTAATTTTTAAATAATATTTTTAGGAAAACCTAATTTTTGGATACAAATGAAAAAGGTCCCTGTGTCAGTTCATGGCCAAGGACTCGCCGCTGTGGGCTAGCAGGAAGGCAAACCTGCTATTTGCAGATCGTTGCTCACATCATTCGTGAATATGGCACGGAGTCAACCATCGTGGTTTCTGTTTCCCTGCAGACATAAACAATGACACTTACAATTTCCTGCTTGTAAGGCTCTCACACAAACATCTGTCTATAAGGGAAATGGCTAATTACTTATTAAACCTTGCACTGTGCCTAGCTTGGGTTAAATATTGACTACCAAATCTCAAGGGGAATCTGTGTCACCGAACGTGAACCTGGGCATCCTATTTTTGAGAAGCTGTTCAAATAAAAAGGATAGGTGAAACTGGGTGCTGTGTGACAACAAGGGGACAAAGAACGGGACAAAAAAAAAAAAAAGAACAGATTGTTTTGTAAAGGCTCTGTAGTAAATTACTTTCTTTGAAGCCTTGGGTTTTGGAGCATGATTGCAACTGGTGGCTTGAAGGGGAGTTTTGTTACAAAATACGTGAATTAAACTGAGCTTTGCAGAGTGTCTGGTTTGTTTTGCTAAAAGTCTTGGAGATGGTAGGCGATTTGGCTGGGAAACGCACTGGGCTCGTGAAGCAGGATTTGCATGGTTGGAAGCAGTTGGAAGGGAGGAGTGCAATAGCATTTATGTTGAATTTGGGGTAGATTAACCCCAGAAGCTAATTCAGGGCTGCCTGACTGGATTGTTTCCCAGAGAGTATGGGAAGCAAACAAATGCCTTGTGCTGGCAGCAGCTTTGTGGTGGAGGAGGCTCTGGGGATCTGGGTTGGGTTTGGGGAGAGCAGGTTGGGGCTATTGGGCAGGATTTTCACTTGGGTCCTCAATCCTGCTGCCTCACTCAGCCCAGAGGACGTCTGCCTTACTTCCAGCATCAGGGGGGTTGTCCTGCCTGGAAACAGGCTAAAAAAAGCCTTTAATTTCAGAAACTTGAAAACGTTTTTTTTTGTTGTTGTTTTTGTTTTGTTTAATTATTTTTTTCAGAAAAGGCAAATTAGAAATTTCATTATTTAGATGGGCTTGCCTTCTTGAGTGGGCATGAAAGGGATAAATTGTGGGGGTACGAGCATTGACACACCTTGTCATGCTTTCACATAAAGTGTTCTGGTTATTCATTGTACTGGTGTGCACCGTCAATACAATTTTAGCCTCCGAGTAAAAATATTAGTCCTTTCTTTTGGCCCAGGCTAAGCCCACTGGCAGCACTTAAGAAACTATAAATAATATCTTTTCTTCCACGCTAGAAGAGAAAACTTCTAACATGTGAAGTCTGTTTCTTCAAAAGTAATTTGAAGTAATCCTAACTCTCCTCTGCGTTTGCTACCTCAAACCCTAAGGGATAAGGTTACTATTTTTTTGCTGCTGAAAAAATATTCAGCAACACTTGAAATTGAATGTCACCCATGCACATTTAATTTAATAAGATGGTAATTTCATGTTAAATAAATACCAACTGATTATTGAAAACATATGCTCAAAGGATTTAAAACCCATGTAAGAGATATGTATCTCATCTACCGTTGTTGAACTATAATAAATCTATGCAATAATCAAGTGCCAATTGTTTAGCATACAATAACTATTTTATTAAATCTCAGTGAAATGTGTATGCAGGGCCCTTAATTAAATGAAACATGTTCCCAAATATTCTATTTTTTCTTATTTTTGGAACATCTAGAGTAGGAAATTTACTGGCAGCCTCCACCCAAGGGGCCAGTTATTACTGATGTAAAAATATGGCAAGCAGTTCTTGTGCTATCAATAAATATCCATTTCTCCAGGAAAGCAGCTCCTGCCACAGAGGTAGGGAAGAAAGAGCAAATATGCCACTTTACTTGCTGTAAAACGGGTCTGCAAAGCTGTTTTCTCCATCATGTTGTTGGGCTCAGCCGTGCAGCCCAAGCTTAGACCTTGCTCTTGGGAGTAGTCATCTGTTCCCAAAGCTGAGCCTGACCATTCATCTGGCTGGTCAGCAAATACTTGTGGTGTTTTTGTGTTCCTCTCTAAGAGCCTTTGTTCTGCAGAGATGCTGTTGTTTTTTTCTTTAATCTCCTGATTGTTTTTGATAAGCATTGTTTTTGTCTGTGGGCGCCTACATTTTCAAGCCAAGAGGGACCCATTAGCTCATCTAATCTGATCTCTTTCTGTCACATACCAAAGCATGTGGCCCAGTTACCCTACGCTGACCCCCTTTCCTTGGCTACCACATGCCTTTTGGAAACGCAGACGGTTTTGTTTTGAAAATATGAAAAGGTGTTGGATTCACCATTCCTTTGAACTGCTTATTTGAATAGTTATTGGTATACATGGGCAAAGCATTCATCCTTTTATCTCTGCCAAAAAACATTTTTATCAGTTCTACTCTCTGGGTACTGGCTTCCCAGTATGTGCAGAAAGCCAACACACGCCTTTGAGGAACACCTACTCATGTTAATTAAAACTCTTGCCATTGTTGCTTGTAAACCTTTCCCCTGGGACTTGCTTTTTGGTAGGAGTTTGTCCAGCCCCCAGGGTGTAGTGAGGCCTCAACCCAGCGTTACAACTTGGATGGCAGTGTGAATGATGGTAATAATGAGGTGCAAAGAAGGTAAGAGTGTGCAGTCCTCATGTTGGTCTTGCAGAAATGGTAGAATTACTGTTGAATGGGTTAAACTCCTACTCCGAGCAGAGTTGTCCAGCCCAGCTTTCTGGCAGTGGATTCCCCAAATTAACCAACTCAGGAAGCAAGTTTAAAACTTGGCTCTTAGATGGTCCTTTCCGACCATCCATGTTAATTCTGAAGCGTGGGAGAGGTGACAGAAATCGACTTTGGTGTGAGCCACCCTTGCACTAAGGGCTTTGGGGGATCGGGTTTGACAGTGATGAGTGCAGCAGAGGCCAAATGTTGCATCAAGCACTGATGTAAGAGATCGGGCTCGCACCGAACGAGTGCTTTGCTTAGCAGCCATGGTCCAACTCCTTCATCTCACTGTCATAACGAAAGATTTCAGTGTTTTGCTCTGTCCTCTGCATAGGACACGCGTTGCCTGTGGTATCATGGTCCCTGCTGTCAATTCCTTGCGCTCACTGATGGGTTGTTTGGGTGCTTCATGGTAAATGACTTAGCTAATTTGCTAACACAGCACTTCAAAAGAAATCTTATCTTCATGGAAAGTGAATGTGTTTGGTATTAAATAATAAAATATACATAACCCATGGGGCTCTTAAAACTTATTTGACTTCTTTATAAACTTTACAATACAGTATGTGGATATTATAAATTACTTTCCATTCCAAGAAACTGTCCGGGCTGGTTGACCTTCCTTGGAATTTCCTCTTTGTAATTATGTTTAATGTGTTAATAAAGTTCACTTTGAACTGTATCATGGCAAATGGTCTCCCAGGACATGGGTCAGTGCTGGTGTGTTCACCATATGTGAAGCTTGAAGTCAGTGTGCAGTTTAGTTCAAGGAGTAACAAGGCTAAGTCCAAACAATTGTAGGAGCAGTATCTCCTCCCCAGGTTAGTAGTAAAAGGGGTTCATGGAAAGTTAGGAATGTGGAGTGGGAAATCATTTAGCTTTCACTGCTAGGTGTTACTAAATTATAGCGCGAGGTTCGACTCACTATCAAAACACCATATATCTAGAGGCTTTTCACACAGAGCTATAAATCATGTTTACTACATGTATGAGTTGAACGAGTGCATGAACTTTGCGACACAGTCCAGGAAAATATAATTACACGTGTGTGTGTTTTTGACTGTGAGAAATGTGGACAGGAAGCTCCGGCCTGTTCCACCGTTATGTTTTAAATACACTTCTAGAAATTGTTTTTGCTGCTTCCCGGAAATAGCGACATACTAAAGCAGGGAGGCTCTTTTGGGTTTTACGTAGCCCCTTTTGCTGAGAAGTGGGAACCACCAGCCCCTCTGAGGCACTGGGGGGAGGAAGAGCAGGAATGCTTGGACAGCAGCGTCAGCAGCAGAGCAGCAAGTGGGGCTTTTCCATGGTATAGGATAGTGGATAGCAGAATTGCAGGATATAAATTGAAAATTGCCCAGCTGTTCAGTAAGACAGGTGTAGGATCTGTCTTTTACATAATGGAACAGAATGGAGATTCCAGTTGCTTGTATTCGTAAATGAGGCAAATAAATCTGCACACTTGTCTGCATGTATATGAGCAGAAATATTTAAAACAAATGAGGTGATCACAGCATTTCCTTGTTAATGTTTGACTGAGCTTATATGATCCTGAACAGAAAACTTGGCATCTGGCTGGGATTGTTGGTTTCTTTCTGGGTGTAGTTATGTGCGTTTGCAGATGGGGAAACTAAAAGCAGGAAAACAACTTGGTGGAAAATGTAGGATCTGGATTGTTTAAATTATATTTTAAGCCTGATTGCACCCTGGCCCTTGGAACTCCAGGCATGATCCCTTCTAGTAACTAAAATGATTTGAATGGTATGGGGCAAAGTTATATTTAGGTTGTATTTGGAGAAAGAATAACAACCAGGCACGGGGGGAGGCAGCTGCATTCCCGTCACTTCTTCCCAAGTCACATCCACGGATGTCAAACCCCACCCTTCCCCCTCAGCCAAAATATTAAGAAATGATTCTGCCGAACTGCTGGGCTGAGGACAAGGGGGACTGAAGGAAACCAGCCCCTGCTGTGTTCGTGTCGAGGTAGGGCTTAATTTATTGTACTAGCTCCTTCTGTTCTCGCAGGCTCTGAAGTCAGCTCACCCTCTCCAGTGGGGCTTGGCTTAGAGGGTGTTTCTCAGCGGCACCCTGGAGCCATAGAGAGCTGCCTCTGCATAATGGAAAATTGCAAGAAACAAGAAACGGGGGTTGTTTTCTCTCCCTGCTGACTATAAAAATGTATGAAAATCTGTTCCAGCGATTTTAGTGAAATACCTACCTGGGGGCTTGGTTGTGGCCTCTTATATCCCGTGGCAAAATGCTGCCTGAAGTTCTCTCTGTCTCCAGGATCATCAAATGTTGCATGTTCTCAGCGCTTACACAAGCAATTTTTTCAAAAAGCACTGCCCAATGGCTAAGAAATGAGAGAGGTATGGCATAGGAACTCCTTCCCCAGGGTTTCCAACCAGGACCTGTGAGCACTGCTCTCTTCTGCTGTGTCTTGAAAGGACCCAGTGCTGTGCCTTTACCCGTGGGTCCTGGCACATGGCAATTGGATCCCCCCACATAGCTAGGAGTAAGGATAGAGGGACTGAACTAGAAAAATGGTATATAATGGCATTAAAAAACTGTGTTGGTAGATGTCTGCATTGCGGATTTTAATAATATGGTTTACCGGCAGGTTTTGAAACAGGCCCTTACACTGTTGCTATCAACTCTTGTTGTGCCCTATGTAGCTATAGTGGGATCAATCCCAAAAATACAGTGGATCACATCTGCTTGTGTACATCCCAAAAGCTGGAGTCTAGGATGGCTGAAAGTGACTCTGGCTGCTTGAGGAGCAATTGCATCCTCTCTCTAAGTCAGCTTTCAAGTGCGGGGCAGAAACCAGCAGCAACAAGGGATGGGAAGTTGGCAGCACCCAGGGCTCAGCCAATTTTTACCTCACCAGCAGCTGTAGGTGAAGCAGCAGGTGCTTTCCTGGGACTTTGCCTCTCTGAGCAGCTATAGAAATGCATCCAGCCTGGAGGGCCTCGGGCTTCTCTCTGGGATGTGCTGCCACGCCACTGCGCTCAGCTGTGAGCACACGTGTGTCCCAGCCCTGCGGGAGGCAGCCGCCGAGGGACGTCCCCAGATCAATGCCACGGGAGAGCTGGCAGCTATTGACAACCCCCTGGCATGCTATGGGGCAGCTCTGCCAGGTGGGGAGCTCCCTTCAGGACCCTTGGTGCCGTGCTTAGCATCTTTCTCCTACATCTTTTTACCCACTTCATTTAACAGAAGATGGAGCTGCCATAGAGCAACCCCAGAAATTAGATTCAAGGAGGATCTGGGCACAGACTCGGAGGGGGAATACTTTTCTGTCTGCATGCTGAGGGATTTCCACAGTACATCATAGAGATGGTGCAGAGGAGCCTTTCTGCAAAACACACTTCCCCTTCCCCCTCCCCGCTGCCTTCCCTCGAAATACCGCCAGCGCGGAGTGGCGAGGTGTGCCAGAGTGTGTCTTGACTTGAAAAGCATTCATCCATCCCTGGTGCAGTCCCAAGTCAGGGCTGCACAGATATATAGTGAAATAGGACCCAGGAGATGCCTGTACATTAGAAAGAGAGACAGAGAGCCGTGATGGTATCAACATTTGATTCTGCTGTAACCACCTACAGGAGGTCTGGCTATTGTGGGCTTGCCAGGGCCCCTGAAGCCTCTGGCACATGCGAAGGCACTAATTGCAAACACAGGGTAGTGCTGACATGGAAAGTTATTGATACAGAGATAATGGGTAATAAAACAGGAATATTTACAGCACCAGTGAACAGAAGTGAGGTTTTAGCATCTACGTCCTGGGGCTGTACTGTATTGGGAAGTGCAGAGAATTCTGAAAAATTCCCAGCAGGAAAAAATGTTGGGTGAATTTTTTATTCTTCATCCTGAGCAAGGCACTGGAGGGGGTAGTGAAGGGGGAAGGGGCTGCAGAGGACCCCACGGGCGTTTTTCTTTTGAGGCAGAAAGGCTCCGAGAAACGCACCCTTTCCTAAATGTCATGGAGGTCTGTGAGTAGATCCTGTGACAGAGAGCGATCCAGCAATTCCTCAGAATGAAAGGTCAATCAAAGGAAAATGGCATTTAGGAGGACCAAGCTTATCACTGACCCAACCATGTGACAGATCCAGAGGCGGCTCCGGTGCCATGGGGAGAGCCGCTTGTGCAGCCCGCCCCAACGGGGCTCATGACGTGACTGGGAAACTATCCGATTCCTCCAGGTCTCAAAATTCATCAGGAGTCAACCTGAATGTCGGAAGGAAAGGGGTTTTGAAGGAGCTGCGGCAGGTTCCCGGGCTGGGAGGAGGGCGCTCTCTCCCCGCTGTCCCTGCTTGCCCCGCACCAAGCATTTTTCCTCGGCACTAATTATAGGTCTGCTTTTGCAATTTGAATGTGCACAGGGCAGTATCCTGGCTTGCAAGGAGATTGTAAGGAAGCTGCTCGTAAAGCGTGACCTGGTTTGGTGGTTTGGTAGGGCTCTAAGTCAGAAAGGACCTTTCCAGCGGCCGACCCAGAATTTCAGCAAGGCTTGGATTTGTTTGGACACTGGCTCCTTTACATTGAGTAAGATGCTACACCAGGTGAGGAAATGTAGCAGAATTTGGGCTGAATCCTCATCCAGTATCAGCAAACTCCACTTCCTCAAAGCCAGCAGACACAATCCCTCCTGATGAGTGGATCTCCTCTTTAAAAGATTCGGCGGCAGGGCTTGTGTCAGATCAGCATTCAAAGGATTTCGGGATTATCTCCTCCATCCACAGAGCTGCTTGGAGATCTCCCACAATACACTGGTATCAGCAGTGTGATTTCCCATGCTTAGAAAGCCCTGTCTGGGCAGGATTTCTCTTGGTATTGTGCCAGTACCCTTGGAGTATGGGAGGGCACCACCACCTCTGAGGTTGTGTCCCATGGGTGCCTGCAGAAGGTGCGCTGGAATGGGTGTGATCTTTCCTTGGGACTGACTTTTTCAGAATAATTGCTCTCAAGATCCCTGTGTTGGAACTTCAGCAGTTCACCAGAATGTGTGTATGTCTAAACTGCCTTAACCAGGCTCTTAGTTAAACTAATGAATGAGTTTCAAGCTAGTTCATGGCCCTTTTCTCAGCTTGAGCAGCACTTCTGTTCACCAGCAAAGCTGTGAAATCCGTGGGTGCTCTTCAGCATGAGCAACTGCGACAGCAGCTCTGCAGTCATCCGTGAGCTGGACCGTACGTGCTGCCTTAGTCACGCTGGAGAAAATTCAGGCAGACACTGAAATAATAAGAATTAGTCATAAGCACAACTATGAGCTTTGTAGATTATTCCATGTGGGTCCTGTCCTGCAAAACGCTAGAAATAGAAATAAAACACGGAGGAGCGGTTTCAAATCCCACAAACATCTTGTGGGTTTGGGTGCAACTTAGCATCAGCAATCCTTAGCAAAACATTCTGTCCTTATGCAAGAGCAGGGCACTCATTATCACACCCATTAATACGGGATTCTGGGAAAAGCCCTGCTATTGCACTTGGAGCGGGGAACTTGTGCAATGGACTGATTAAGGAAAATGCAGATGCAGGAAGAAGAGACTCCGCTTCAACTTTTCAGAGCCTCGGGAAGAAATTTTCAGGTTGAATTCAGCTATGGGACCGTTCCTGCTGTTTTTATCACTTCTTTTTTGTGTGTGTTGGCCTGTCCAATTGTGTCCTGTTACCGCATGGCAAACAGTGTGTTCTCTGCGGCATTCCAGGGACTCTCTGTTTTGCATGAAATGATCACCTTTTGCAAAGAACAAATATTCGGCCGTCAGGCCAAGTCAGCAGGGTTGCCGAGGCAATTTATCAAAATATCCTCATTTGGACTATAAGCAGTGTTAGTGGCTATGCTCTGCCCTTCGGTGAAGTGTTACCCAAGGAACTCTTTATAACCGACAACTGCAGGCTTACGGGTCTCAGATAGAGCCCATCTGGTGACTATTAAAGGGAATTACTGTACATACAACATGAAAGGATTATAACTTTTTTGTTTTTTGAGGTGGGGGAGGCAGTGTTCTACGTACCAGCACTGTTACTAATTTTGCCCTTAGGATTGGTGTTAAGTTTAAAATAACTGCAGTTGTTTTACCCAATACAGCTGAACAGTTTGTATACAGGATTCCTTCTTATTATAGGAAAATGGGGGTGTCTGGGGAAAGGAAGAGAGGATCAGAACCAGGCTGGCGGGTGAGAGCTGTGGATTAGCATGAGCTGCTGCCAATGGGAAAGCTGTAGCTCCAGGTCTCACACAAACCGGTATCTCTGTTGATGTATTCCTCCGTAATCACCTGCATTTTTGGCTTTGTAAGAGATTCTTGGTAAGCACCAAAATCTCCTACAACCTGTATCCCTGTTTCTACAACCTACAACGGTCCCTACCACCTGTTATCCCTGTATCTCTGTGCAGCAGTCAATGTGCAGTGACTTGATTGATGACTGGTCTTTAAATCAATGCTATATCATTAGCAAAGACACTAACGACTCTTCCTCTCTTTGTTCTTTCTTAGGCCCCCCAAGGATTGCCGATAAAGTGATCCACCGCCAGTCCGTGAGGCTAGGGAGGACCATCAAGCTCCTGTGCCCGGTGGAGGGAGACCCTCCGCCTCTCACCATGTGGATGAAGGACGGGCGCACGATCCACAGCGGCTGGACGAGGTTCCGAATCCTTCAGCAGGGGCTGAAAATCAAGGAGGTGGAGAGCGAGGACGCGGGAACCTACATTTGCAAAGCCACGAATGGCTTCGGCAGCACCAACGTGAACTACACTCTCATTGTGATCGGTGAGTAGGGCTGGAGAAACGCCCGGCCTCACCTGCTCTGGAGGGAGGAGAGGGCTAGCTGATTTCTGCATAGCTCTCAGTGACTGCAGATTTGCTTTGCTAATCATTTACTGACCTCCGCTCTTAGCTGGCCCTTTCCAGTGTTTGAGGACTGCCAGAGCTGGTGGTGTTGCTGCACATCTTCGGCTGCAGCCGGCTGCAGGCAGATAAGATTGCACGGTGCCAAAGGTTACAAATAAACAGAAATGATGCAATAGCCACTAGGGTCCAGATCACAGTGAATTCCACACAGGAAAGGCTGTGTGATAAGGAGAGGTCATGCTGATCTTTATGTTTGCTGTTGGAACAGGATAGTTCTCAAAACAAATGTTAAGGTACCCATAAAAAAGGTACAGCTGGTACAGCTCAGCATGTACTGAGCTTTTGCAAAACATGGTATCTTCAGGAACAGTAATATTTAGGTTGAAACAAGGCTCAGAGCTGGTAGGTGACTCAGGGATGCTCAGTTGCTGAGAAAACCACTTGATGGAGGCAAGATTTACAAAGTTTTGGGTGCCAACTTGGTGACCATGGATTCTCCAGTTGTGCTTTTGACTAGCTCCCAAGGGCTTCCTTGGCCTGGTGATGGGATTTTGGGGTGACCTGCTAAGCTGAGCGTTCCTAAAGTCCCCCAAAGAAACTTCCTTTGCTGTGGCTGCCACAGAAATGTGTTCGTTGCTCTTTGTCTGTGTCAGGAGAAGGACTTGGGAATGGGCAGGATGAAACTTGACATGCTGGAGGATGCTGGAACAAAGGGAAAGGGTACAAAGAGAGGCGAAATCAGGTATATTGCTCATGCTATTGTCCAGTCAACACGCCGGTATCTGGCTGACAGAGTCCTGTTTCTGCTCACAGAGTAAAAGTTAGGATGCAGTTCAGGGCTGCATCCAGCTGCCTGCGGGTTGGCACTTGGCCTGTTTTTTTTTTCTACTTCTTCTTCTTCCCCTTCACAGTAGGAGGGCTGCTGTGGACTCAGAGCATGTAGCAAACACTTGGCACTGCTTGATGGAGGATTATCACCCGATAACAGGGTGATTCTTGGAGAATGCACTTTGCTGCAGAGCCAGTATGAGAGAGAGACCAGAATGTAAATGTCTTATCAGGAAAGAGATGCTTAGGTGAGGGAACCCTCTTCCTGTATGGCTCCTGGAGCATCAGTGATATAAAGCTGCCAAAGGTAGCTCGTAGCTTACATGCAATTTGTGGTATGGTTTTCCTCATACACTTCCTTCCTTCCCGTGTTCATCCTTCCTTCTTTGCTGCCCTGTGCAGAAATGGTGAGTGGAAATAGTCTGTGAAAACTGATGTCTGTACAGACTCCTTTTGGACATGGCTTCTAGGCTGTTTGGTGTGGAGAAGGGAATGCTACAGGCGGTGATACAGCCCTGCTTGTGCTTTTGTGCACATGGAGGTAGCCAGAGTCTTTAATCTCTGTTATCCAATGTCTTCTGTTAGGCTCAGGGTCCAAACTGTCTCCTGTTACTCCAAGGCAAAGAGCATCACAGCATCTGTGAGTCAAAGAAGGCCCTGACTGTTCTTGGGAGCACGACAGAAGCAAATGAGAGGGAAAAGAGGGGAGGCGCAGAGTAAAAGCTTACTAGCATTCAGGAAAGACTGAGGCAAAAACTGCACTTCAGTTGCTCAGGGAAATTGGATTATCAAATTAAATTGTGTCAAGAACAATAGCATTCATTATATTTGGCACTGAAAAGCCCTGAGCACAAACACTAGTTATTTGGAGCCTCATCAGGAAGCTATGGAAGGAAATGGCGAGCTCCCACCAGCCTCTGTGGGTGTGAGATTGAGCCCTATGCAAATAAATATCGATCACCAAGTGCCAAGAAAAGGCTAACTTTAAACTAAATGTGTGGCAGACGTATGGGCTGAGTTATCGTTTGCCTCCATGCGTATTTATTCTAATGCTGGCTAAATACATTATTTCTTACCCTTTTTGCACCTCACTACCTTGTCTCACAGTGTGGTTGTTGTTGCTTGGAGCATTTTTGATGGATTACTTCTGTCCCTTGTCTCCACTGGTACAGATGTGTTCACGTAACATTTCAGAACGATTTCTTTTCATTAGAAGAGTTTCCCCTGAAAACAAATGTTCCCCTAGTGTCTTTCTTTCCAAGGTCTGCAGTAAACACAAGGTATGGCCGACTTACTCTTTCAAAGGATCCAAACATTTAATGCATTGACCAGATGCTCACGTTCATCTTGGTGAAAATGCTTTCGGTCGAGAAAGGTCCTTTGTTGATTTTTGAGAAGGAGGCAGTGTTTTAAAACCAACCGCATGTCGGTTTTGAGGATGAAGATCAAATTGATGGAACTGGTTTTTTTTGTGCTCCGGAAAGCACAAACTTCATTAGGCACAGTAGCCTTTTGAACCATATGGCCTCTCATTCTCCCACTCCTTCAAAGGAGAAAAAGCCCTCTTATTCTGCTTTACTGCCGACATCTAACATGTATAAACCACGCAGGTGTCAGACTCTGGCAAGGTGGTTAAGATATTAAATCAGAGTAGAATCAGATGATTCATTGAACACTGGGACTTGAAAAAATAAAATCTAGTTTGGCATGAAAACATTCTGGGAGTTTAAGCAGTAGTATCTGTTATCCATACAGTAACTGTTTGAAAGGTTTTGTAGTTAGGCTTCATGCTTTTAACTGAGCTCTGCCACACCACTAGCAAGTGAGGAACTGTCACCCTTGTGTTAATACCTGTAAACTGTGGCAGGATATGGTGAAGGTTCAGCCAAGGCCCTACAGAGAGCAGAGACTAAAATTCAGTGACATTGAACCTCTCTGCCTGCGTTCAGTGCTATGTAACTCCTATTAATCTTAACTCTTATTAGTCTTTATATTCAATTAGAGTACTACAGAGAGACAACAAAAACCTGTGACATTGTTAAAAAACAATATATATATATATATAGGGAAGTGGATCCACCAATATCAATGGTTGTCAGCAGATGTGGTAGAGGGGAGCTCCCCTGTCTACGTCTGTTCTCTGTGACACGTAATAATTTGGGTTTAAACCTCTTCTAATGTCTCTTTGTGGCTTCCGTGCCAGATCTTTCTGCAACCAGCCAGCTCAGCACATGAGCAGAGCAAACTTAGGTCAGCCTCTACCCATCTGGTAGACATACCTACATGTTGCCTGGCTGGAGGACGTTCAGTCTGCAAGTGTGGATGAGACGGATTACTGGGATTTTACAGATGGTAACTAAGGCAAAGAGAGATCAAGTGATTAATCCAAGACTACAGAAAATATGAGCTGCAGCTCAGAGCTGAGTCTAAACTTCTTAAGTCTTACCCTATTCCTCCTCCACAACTCTTGGTAAAGTCTTTTCTTCCTAATTCAGCATCTTCCTGCTGTTCTGTTGGAAGGGAGTCCTCTCTTATTTTGGGGTTTTGATCTTCCTTCTCAGACAAAGGTTTTGCCAACCCACATGGTACCAATTGGTTTCTGCACTGTTTTTTTTTCTCCATCCTCTCAGACAGCAGGACCTAGATCCCAAAGATCCAAGGAATCCTGCTCTAATGCACCTCTGTGTGAAATGTAAGCCAGTAAAAGCAGATAACCAATATAAGTCAAAACTACAATTTCCTCTCCTAGCCAGCCTTAATAGTTTTTGTGGCTTACCACAAAATTTGGGATGCCAATTAAACTGCAGACAGATTTACAGATGCTGGAAAAGGAAGTCCTCTTTAATCAGTATTAAATCTGCATTGCAGTTATTAAGTACAATAGTTCCTTATTGCAGAGAATTATCTGCAGGCTCATCAGAAGAAATGTGCTGTACCTCCCCAAAAAGTAACTTGTACAATGATGTCCATGAAATTTTACCTTTGATTGTCCACTGAAGTTTTTTTTTTTTTTTTTCCAGCTGAATCAATTCAGAAGAGCTGGTTTCTAATCTCCAGGTGTGAAAAGTAACTTTATTTTGTTTTTAGATGCTTGGTGGAAACGTGCAGTTTCTTTACTGCACAATAAAACTTCCTTGTCAGAATGCTATAACGGGAAGCCTAAGGAAGAAACAGAGTGTTGAATGTCTCCTCATTCTTTGAAAACTGTCCACCTTGTGTACTGAATGGGGCATGTTTTGTCCCAATGCCATGGGTGTGTCACCTGCTGGGTCCCTTGCTCTGCCAGCCAAAATGCTCACCTGGCTTTCCCCCCTTCAGTGCTGTAACCCAGACATGTGGGTGCTGGAGGCAGATGGAGCCATTGCATGCTGCAGCCACCAGGACCTCCCTGGGGAATCTTAGCCCAAGTAGGTGAAACTTACAAATAACCCAAACCAAAGCCTTTTAACAAGGAAGCGCTGGACAACCTCCACCACCATCCCTTTCTGCAGTAACAGTATCACTTGTTCCAGAAGTCTGGCCATTTTCTGAAGGGAAATTAGTCGATGAACAGCTGTAGGAAGGACTATTAAAAAACATCTATGCTGTGGCATAATAACCTCTTTCACTAATACACAACACAGAAGGTTTTTCACTTGCAGAAATGTTCTGGGTGAAATCCTGCGAGGTGTGCCAGCGTTGCAACACACAGGGCTATTGCTACAGGTGCTACCAGTAAATACTTCATCTTGCATCAACTGCTAAACCAAGTGATGAAAGACCAGACTTTATTTATTTTTGCATCTGCATTCATGTTTCTCATTACCTTCTGTAGCAAAGAAAATAGGAAGCAGTAGCAAGAGCAGAGTTGAGATTGTCTCTGCTCTGTAGGTTTCTTGCTTCACTTGATGTTTGTAGGCTGCAAAGGACGTCTTGCACACCATGCCAAAAGATCAACATATAAGTTCAAGGAACAGCTGCTCCAGTGTTTTTGTTTCTGTCCAGTATCTCTGACTGTCACATTTGCCTTCTCTCTTTTCTGGGTTTATTTGGAGGAAGATCTGGGGAAGAATCCATCACCATCCAGTTAATATCTCCCTTTCTGCTGCCTGGCCCTCTGAGTGGCCAAGCCATCAGTAAAATTCTGATGCACAGAGCAGGAGGCAGAGCAGCTTGTCCTGAACTTCACTCACATGGGTTGTTCAGAACTTGAACTACATCTTGTTTTCAAACAAATCAAATTTATTCTTAAATGTCTGCTGTCTGTCTGCTGCAGTTGATTGCCGTGATAATCTTCCCTGACATCAGAAGATTTATCTTTAAAGTAGCTTTTTTCTGCTGAGCCAGCTGCTATTTTATGCTTTTTACAACTTGTCCAGAGACAGCTCTCTTGGATAACAGGCATATGTGAAAAATTTGCATTAAAATAACCTTTTTCTTAACAGTCAGCATAAGTATCCTGAAAAAACTCATGGCAATGTCTGAAGGGATATTTATTCTAATGTGCTTTTTTTTCCTGCTCATAGTAGTAGAAAATACTGAGTGAAAAAAAAGTCAAGTACAGTAAAATATGGTTTGCATTACAGTTCTCCAATGAAGTCATCAATCCGTGTCTCAGAACTCATTTATACTGCAAAAGCTGAGAAAACATTTGTAGCTGAGAGTCAGGTGCCACCAGCCATCTTGGAAAAGCATGACAAATTCATTTATGTTTGGATTTTGGCGTCTTAATAAACTCTGGGGACCAGAGAGAAATGTGCTCAGCAAGAAGATGTGAATCAACATTGAGTCAGCAATATGTGCACCGAGGGACTGCTAATGCTAAGCAAAAACCGAAATGAGTCAACACTTAAAAAATAAAAAATAAAAAAGGTGCAGTATTTGCATTTGAGAACAAGGTGGTTTGAGCTAGGCATGGTATGGAGCGAGCAATCCTGCTTTAGCACATTTACTTCAGCACCAAGTGCGAAAGGCAGCCCATCCAGCGTGGGACCGTTAACACAATCACAGGGCATATAATCATGACTAATGATGATTAGTCAGTTGTTATATGGAAATGAAGAATTCCTTATGACAATAAACAGTAACAAAGTTCTCATGTTTAATTTGTTAAGGCCCCAGTCCGGCAGCTGGATCTACGTTGGTGGCCTCCTGTGCATACGCAGCCTGATTAACACCAGATGAGGATCTGGCCATAGTCGCTGATGCTTAGTAATGGTTATGTTGCTAATTAAAGCTCAGATTGTTTTTGGCCTTTGGGAGCTGAGGAGAAAAGGGGAGCCTTAATTTACTACTTGAGGCCTACCAGTTGCAGTGACTGCACGAGGCCTTCTGGCCAGCGCGCGGTGCGGGGGCATGGCAGACCCGCAGTGCAGATGCAGGTTGTGGTGCTGAGTGACAGGGCCCCATTGACTAGAGGACTATGAAATGTGCAGCATGTATGAGTATTTTCATGTTTCAGTGCAAATTCGTAGCTAAAAAGTTTTCATTTGGAAGTGAAGCTCCTTTTCCAGTGGAAGTGACTCATCTTTGACTAATGGTTGTCTCACCCAAGCGAGGGCTCTTCCTTCTGAGTGTTTATTAGCTGCGGCGTGAAGACACACACCCTGACCGAGCGTGGTGTTGTGCAGGGACAGCACAAGCACACAGGTCTGGATGTTAAAAGTCATCTAAAAGCAACTGAGTGTTCCCATCCCCTGAATTTCAGTGATGCTTCATTTCCTCCTCGTTTGGGGAATCCCACTTAACAAGCTCCCTGTCCCGATGCGCAACATGTTTAGTCCTGGAAAGTGTCCACTGTCCTGGGAGAGGAAAGGAGGAGAGAGAAAAACTCTAAAATTAAAATATGACTGTTTCTGGATGGCTGGAAAAATAAACATTTTCATTAATTTTTGTCATTTTGATGATAGATTGAGGTCACTGCAGCCTGTAATAACTTGTTCTTGAAAAATCTTTCTCCAGAAAGAGGTGATGATGTGAATCCCAGTGTTAGTTGTTATCATCCTGAAAATGACTGATCAAAAATTAACAAGAGTTTTAACCGACGGCTCTCGGTAAATGGGTGTGAAAGGCTGGAAAACATCACAACCGGGCAGCTGTCTTGTTTCTTCCATGTCCAGATCTATAATGTAGCTCAGCGCTAATGCAGTATAATGTCCACAGATTTTACAAGATCTTTGTTGGGTTTTATTAGTTTCATTTGATTTTATAACAAACTTTACAGTATGCTTATCAATACATCATGTTCTGGCTAACAAAAGCCTCACTGTTTCGGGTAGATTTCTTTTTCCCTTCGTGAAGCTGTAACATAGAAGTCGAGTTAAGAAGGTGACAACACCTGTTCACAATTTAAAGGAAATGAAAAGATTTTTTTCCACGAATGTAAGCATGAAATTCATACATACATGTATGTATATATAATTTCCCCCCATACTCCATCCTGTGGTAGACTGTGGCAGTGGTAGAGCTGCAGTGGTAGAGCTGCAGGCAGTGTAAATCCGAGGCGTGCAGGACATATGGATGCAGTTAGACCACAGTCCTTTGCAGATGCTTTGGAGTGTGTAGCTGCTGCTACACCCATGCAAGTATCAAGCTGCAGCTCTGCTTGCTGCACAAATATTGTTTGGGAACGAAAGCAATACACAATGCCAGGCGGGCTGACATGAAAAGTATGTTTGATCTGAGCAGTTTATGGCTTCCTTCTGTTAAATGATATTAATAGAATCCGCCTCTGATCCCAACGAGGTTGTGGCATATGTGTTGGGTTTTTTTGGTCAGTAGGCTGAAGCTAAAAACAGCTTTTGCCTCTGATTTTATTAATCAGAGTTGTCTTTGTTATAATCTTTCATAGTGCTAATGGGCAGAGTTTCAGTCTGTGTTGCCTGAGCAATGCTGATGTGCACAGCTGCTGATCTGTCTACATCTGCTGGTCCAAAAGCCACAGCAGTCTTGAGTCTGAGCAGGTGATGTGAATGCATGTAGAAAGCAGGCCTGCAGAAGGTGGTCTAGATTACCAGCCAAAGTCTGCTGTGACTGAAGATCTTTAGCTAAGGGTCTTTTCATTAATTAGGGGTGCCCCAAGCAATGAGAGGCAATCAGGCTAATTACAGGCTTGACGGACGAAGTGGTCATCAACAATTCTTATATAATTTCCACCTCACCTACCATCCCAGGTGACCATTGTCCCCCAGCAGCAGGATCTTTCTGTTAACTTTTCTACAAGTATCTTTCAATTTTCTTGCCAGTATTTCCTTGGCATCCACTCCCTCTTCTTGCCCCAGGCTGGGGCAACTTCACGTGGCCACACTGGGCACAGTTGACCACTGAAGCTGGTGGAGCTTTTTGGGCACAGTGTCTCCAGGAGGTCCCTGCCAAAGAGCACTGTGCCCCATTCTCTCATGGGGTGTCATACAGCTCTGCTGTCCTCTGTTTTCTCGGTAAATACCGTGGATAATGGTTTGTAGCCAAATTTCAGTCCTTTAATATCAGTTAACTAAGAAATGTGCAAAAAGCACGTTTGTAAATTAAGGCACAGGCATAATATTTATTATAGAGGGAACAGCAGAAGTTGGGCAAGTTTATAAGGTGTGACTTGACTGTTGATTTTGGAGACTCCCTCTTTATGTGTAAATGCATGCACACACACCATTGATCGCTCACGTGCTGCTTCTTGATCTATACATGTAGATACTTTGCCTGTTAAAATGTATGGCTGTAGAGGAGGTGTATTTTCACATTCCTGTAGGATCTGGTTCTCTACCTTTTCTGTGCTGCCTTTGGCATCCACATGAAGAAAAAGATGAAGAAAAAGAAAAGAAAACCTTCTGGCAATTTATGTATAAACCTCTTTTTAAATCCCCTCCTTTTTTTTTGTTTGATGAGAGAACATATTCTACGTTGTGCTTGATGAATAATATCATTGTGTGAGAATGCTTTAATTCTTCGTACTTTATAATAACGTGGGTTTCACAGTTAGAAGACCCACATGTTTACATTATACACTTCTGGCAATAAATTTGGAAAAGAAGAGGAAAAAAAAAACACTAATCCCAGGAGTTCTGAAACCTACACTCCTTCTTGAATGTACCCTGTTAAAGACATTAAGTCCCTTGCAAACATCCATCTATCAGCAGTTGAGAGTTTGTAAAAGGCGTACTTTGTTCTGAACTCCCTGCCCTACTGATTATGCACAGTTCTTTTATTTTGTGAATAGGATGACGACCCCTTAGCCTGGTAATGATGACAGATTTATGTATTTTAACACCCAGACGCCGCTTTATTTGTTAAGGGCTGCCAGACTCCAGCAGTGCAGCAACCGTAGTTTATTTTCATTGTCAGTTTGTGCTGCTTTTTAAGGTGTTCTGCAGCCACTGGAAGCAGCGCCGCTGCTGCTGTTGGAGGTTGAGATGTCAGGATGTTAAGAGCATAAGCCACCAGTCTTGGACTGGTTCCACTCGTAAAATGTCAGTTTTACTCTGGTCTCGCTGACAAGGTGGAACCTGCTGCTCTCACTGAAGCCAAGGAAAAGAGGGGAGAAATAAAGCCCCTACAAGCAGTGAAAGAAATCAGATACCAGAGAATTTATCCCTTCACTTTCTACTCTCATAATGTATTTTGCAGCTCTCAAATTAGTGTTTTAAAGAGAACTTTCTTTTCAAGTTCAGTAAAAGCAAAGAACATGAACATTGTTCTTACAAGCTTAGCTGTTAAAGCACCCTGTGGGTCAACACATCTGTCCTCTGCACAATGCATCTGTCTGTGATTTCTGTTGCATTGCTTTAAATTACTGCAAGTGGCAGAACAATAGGGAGACAAACAGTAAGAACAATGCTGTTGTTTAATCACGAGCTAAATTATAAACAGCCCTGTACAGAAAATATTTCATGTAAATTAAAAGGAAGCAAATAGTTTTATTTTCCATTGCAATGATTCAGTGCGACAAAGGCAGTTGATGTCTTTCTTTTTTTTCTTCTTTCCATTCATGTTGATACACATAGACATGTTCCTGCCTATGAATATAATTTTCTTACAGACACACTACAAAGCTTAGAGGGCAAGAAATGCAGAATATGGATGGTCTTCTGGTCTCTTTATGCCAACCAAGCCATTAAATCTGAGTTCATCACACAATCTAAATGACTTTTGGACTCCAAAATACGAGTCCAAATGGCATTTTTATTACTATTTTTGTTTTACTTCCAGTTCATTGTTTCCCTGAAAAATGTTGTCAAGTCACTACGGCTGTTGAGTTGAGTTAGTTTTCTGCTTGATTGGCAACACAGGCCTCTGAAACATTTGGGAATGAATCCTCCATCACAAAATCATTTTGATTTGGAAAAAGCACCACCACCAGATTCTCAGTTGAGTTTTATTCAGTCCCATATTGGATGTTTTGCCTCTTAAAGAGAAGCCATATGGGTTGGCATATTGATTTTTTTTTTTTTTTTAAACTAGAAAAAATTATAATGACCTAACTGCTGAAGTAACCGAGGGTCTCCATTTCACATGCATTGAACATGCAGCTGGCAGGAGAGAGAAGAGCTGGTGACAGTCCTCCTCGTTTGCTGGCAGGGATTTTGGGAAGGGAGCTGGACCCACTGCAGACACGGGTGGGATTCCCAGACCTGCGTGCTCCTCTCTCTGGAGCAATACCAGGAATCTCATAGCAGAGGAGAGGTACGGTGCCTCCCCAGTCCTCGGCACAGCCCAGTGTTTGTGCTGTGTTTGCAGCGTCTCCTGACAACTGTGAGCTTCTCCTGGTAGCCCTTGTGTGTGCTTTGGCAGGAGACACTCTCCAACCCAAGAGAAAGTTGGGGGAATTCAATGCAGAGCAGCTTGTTCCAGCCAGGGTCTCTTGTGAGCCACTTTGGTCTGAGTGTGGTTTCCTTAATCCCTTTCCTTCAAGGAGGTTTGGAAGATGCAGCAGCCTCCACTTGTGGGAAGTGAATACTATTGAGGGTGAATTGTGAGAAGATGATTTGTGCCTCTGGCTCCGAAACTGCAGCGAGGTGCTGGGTGTGCTAGTCTGGTGCCGATGTGAGCCACATGCTTCTGAGATGTGAGCCATCTCCCACACACATTAGTGGATCTGTTGGCATCATCTGCGACTCCACCAGCCCTTTGCCTCTGGGATGGTTTTCGGAGCATGCAGGGAGGTGTCTGAGAAGCTGTAATCATGCTCGTTTTCAAAACGTGTCTCTGCGACCTTCAGAAAACAGAGGCTGTTCTCTAGGCACCCCATCCTTGGGTAATTACAGAGAGTTTTGTGATGGGCCCTTGAAACCTTGCCATGATAAACAGACCAAAGGGCAGTGGCTTTTTGGTGTAGATCAGTGGAATTGCATCAGAAAGGAATTTGACCACCTGACACCCTCAGTACCCGAGTGCATCTCCTATCCCTCTGCCAGGAATGATTTGGATACGTTTTACCCTTGTTCTAGGCAAAACCTGGGTCACGGACACATTCAGCTATAAATTAAACTCTTAAACCTCAAACACCAAGGTTACGCTTTCTATGTGGTTATTGCTATTTGTTTGTTTGACCTGTGTTAGCTCTTCTCAGGAATTTTTGGCTCTTCTTGTGCTCGAGTGCCACATTTTGCAGGAGGACAGGCTGCACACCCGGCTGCTCACCAGTGACATTTTTGCCATCCTTCAGCATCTGCAGCGAGGGAGGGAATATTGCTGGTCCTGTGAAAGCGTCCCCGCTCCTACAAGGCCACAGTGGCATGTCCTGAAGGGCAAACTCATTAAAAGATTCACTGGATCCTTTCCATCTGGTATTTGGAGAAAGCACTCCTCTGTGTTTGGGACCAAATCTGTTTGTCTTTGCTCATGTGCTACGGACCGCAGAAATGGTTTCAGACATAGAAAATAAAACCCAACAAGTTGTCTGCACATTTTTCCTGTTATTTTTTGCTGCAGCCTGTTTTTACAGTATTTTATTGCTTGTCTTACTGACAGCCACCTCTCTGGAGCCCCTTACCAGCTTTTTTTTTTTTTTCACACCAGCAGTGATTTAACTTTTTGGGATGGCGCTGCTTTTGTGCCTTGCTTAGACGTGGTCCCATGGATGTAGAAGGTATTTCCAAGCCTGCTCGCTGCATCCTGCCTGTTTGGGATTGTGGGGAAGTGGGATTTCTCCTCCAGCCTCAAGTGCAAACCACTGGTAAGCTGAGATGTTACAGCCGGTTCTTTGCTGATGCTTTGGTCCATGCTCAGCGTGTAAAGCAACGGGTGGGTATTTAGGCACTGCTTTTCCCAAACATCTCTTCAAATATGGCATGACTCAGGCCACGTGTGAAATGGGTTTTGTGCCCTTAAGAGAGAAGGACCCCATTTAGAAGCCTGTAATTTTAAAGGAGGATGTTTAACTGAACTTATAGCAATTTATCTCTGGGGCCAGCAAAGTTGGAAGATAAAGGGGAGGTTTTCAAAATTACTCAGCCGAGGCTGAGTCAATGCCTTTTGAAGTATTCCCATGAACTTCCTTGGGATGAGTATTGCCAGTGCTGAAAGGTTTTGAAACCCTACCTACCCATCCAGTGACACCTTTTGAAAAATGTGTGTACTGAACACACATTCCTTGGGAAAATGTAAGTCGGGTTCACACGTGTTGAATACTGAGGTGCTTCTCAGGAATGGGTGTTTTAAAAGGAGACTGAGAGAACGGATTTCTAAAGCAATTTCAAGAAACTATAGTGTCTGCCCTAACCATTAGGGAAACAGTACTTAAGCTGAAGCTATTTTTAAAGATAGTTTGCTCTCTTGTAAGCAAAGCCTGACCAGTAGCTTAGCTGTTGCAATAAGCAATCCCTCTAACACCAGTGCAACACATTCTGCTGTTGGGTGAACTCACAGTGAGCATAAAAGAACTGCAAGGCTTGCTGGTGCCTAACTCAGAGCTTGGACAATGCTTTGGGATTCAGAATGTGAAAGGCATTTTTGTACCACCTCTGGACATGAGCTGCGACCTCTGTAACAATGTAATACAAATTAATAAGAACATGGAAGGTGGGGCCTGAGACAGTTCCAAGATTACAGTGGTTTTTTTTGTTTGTTTGTTTGTTTTTTTCTGCTTTAAGAGAACTCTGAGCTCAAATATCAAGAGCACTATCACTGGATGTAGTCCATGCATGCAGTTGCCATTGGTCGTGGTGGGAAATCGGTGGTATTACCCGGAAAGAATGCATGTGAGTCAGGAGCAGGGTGCTCTGCCCACACTGCAGGGAGTCACCCTCATACCCTGTTGCAGGGAGTCACCCTCTTCAGCTTTAGGACTGCTAAAATTCATTGCACTCATCCAAGGGGAGTAGCTTGTGTTGCAGTCCCACAGGGAGGAAATGAAGGGGAGAAGGAGCAAAAGGAGAAAAACATCAGGGGAGGGATTTCGTAAAAATCTTTCCTTCCTTTTGTATTGCAGACACGTTAAGTACTTAATATTTTAAGAGCATCTTACTTAGAAAAGCTGGCAGAGATGGGATTCAGTATGAGTCTGCCAGATTGATTTACAAATCAGCCTTACGAACTCCTGCTGCTTAAATGTACCAGAATGCGACAATTAAAGCCAACATCTGGAATTCATTGGTGGAGCAGATCCTAGATAAACACTAAATGAATGTCCATTTCCTTAGCATTGGATTTCCTCTGGCTACCACAATATAAGTAGTGTCATCCTATCAGATAGAGCTGATGATGATACCAGAGCAAATGTCAAAGTCATGAGCCAGATCTATTTGTTCCATCTTTTAGCACCAAAACGAGGACTAGAGCTGGGCTGAAGACACACGCTGTTTTTTCCACCAGACTGTCAGGATGGGATCCTCATCTCACTAACCTGGGCTAAGCTGGTCGTGAGGCTCCTTCTCTCTTCCATGAAAAGAGGGCAGGGTGGCTTACTGGCTGGTAGCAGAACCTCATCTTTGGACCCCATGAATATGCCCTTGGAAAGGTTGTCTCACTCCCCCCTGGGCTAATGAACAACCACCTTGGACTGAATACTTCAGATTAGGTAGGCTTGGAGATTTAAAACAAAAGTTACACAACCTAGAAGTGCTGAGGAATTAACATTTCAGCTTGAGCAGTGTTAGAATATTTATTTATTTTTGTATAAATATTTACTGTTCTCCTCTCAATCCTTCCCCTCCCTTTTGTGGCCCATTTTTAACTTCCAGATCTCACCCAACACAGGAGCAAGGTACTTGCTGATATACCTGACATATATGTGCCTATGTCTACATACATGTGTATGTACATACCCATTTCTTCCACCACATATTCCCTGAGTTTTTTGAAAGGTCAAGCTTCACAGCTGTACCTGTAGCATGAATTTTATTGTTTTCTAAGGTAGAGTTTTCCATGTCACTGCATTAAAAGTGATATCTGGATCTGTAGTCTCTGTTCAGATGGCAGTCATATGGCCATCCATCCATGTACACTTATGACCAACTAATCTGTGTTCAGAGATCTCTTCAGCAAAAGCCTCCTAGACCAAATTTTTATGAATTGAACACTATCAGTGTATTTTGGGTTAACTGTCCAGAAACTGCTGTAAGAGAGGGTCATACTCTACTGAAGGCATCCACCACCATGAGGATATGATTGCCATGGAGGCTGAGACCTAGGCACAGAGAGATCTGTTCTTCTCTTTTTCGGTGCAAAGCACCTCTTTTTGGATGCAAAGCACAGTGAGAGCCTTTGGCGATCACGTAGGGTCCACACTGGCTGGCAGGTAGAGCTGTGCATCTAAGATGTTTCTGTGACTCACCTGTGCCAGTTAAGGGGAACTTTTCGCTTAAGAAGTGCTTAACCCCCACTAATAGAGGTAACTGTCAGGGAGTGTCGTGTTTGCACCAGGCTATCTCCCTGCTTCAGCTTGCTGTTAGAGAAGGCTGAGTTCTGTAATTAAGTCCTGCTGGCTCCAGCGGGAGACGAGTTGGGCAGACAGCACTTCTGGAGGTTTTCTGTCACTCAGGGCTTAGTTATTGTGCTGATAGATCTTTATGTGGTGTTCCTGAGGTTTAGGAGACCTCTCCTTGCTGGAGATCCATGAAATAGTCTGTGGAAGTAGGAAACACTGAAATGAGCTATCAGCAATAGATGTGGGATGAAAGGCTTTCATTCACAGATGGGCTGCCTGGGCTTGCTTTGTGGTAGTAATACAGTTAGAAAAATTCAGAAAGGTGAAGAGGATCAGAGCACTGTCTATACTTCATAACTCTGTTGTTTATGTGCTAATTTCTTCCCCTTTAGATAAGTTTTTAATGAATAAGACTGAATCTTTGCTAATACTATTTTTCAAGACTGAACATTTGTAAAGCCTCACATCTTCTATCCTTGAGGCAGACGTTGTTGGATCTCCAGAAAGAATGCACATAACCCAACCACCTAAAAGTACTGTCTATATACAACCTTGAAAAGACCCCTGGCTTTGTTATACTATTGAGGAACTTTATCTCAATAGAGTTTCTCTCTTCTCTTCCCATTTCCTTCAAACCTGCCAAGGTTACTGCTGTCTCACTCCCTTATCCAAGTCCAGGGAAGGATTCTGTTCTTTCTTTAGAAGCACAGAACAACAGCTGATGTTTTTGGGACTATGTCCGAAGTTCTGTAGGTAGAAGCCAGTTGGAGCAAACACCCGTCCATCTTCCATTGCAACAGGCTTGGCTGGAGAGGAGAGTGGTCAGTGCCATGCATGTCCATGGTGGGTGAGACAGAAAGCCCTGGGGGATGTTTTTTTCTCAGGGCCAAGAACACTTTGCTTACCCTGGCAAGAATCAGATTGCTTTGTGCAATCCAGCCTAACCATCATTATGGGGAAGTAAAAACAACCTTTTGGCTTTTACTCCTGCTTGCATTGCCTGTAGTCTCTGTCCTCCTTGGTCACTGGAGGAGCAGAAACGTGATGGTAGGTTGCAGCCTCCTGAGTGGCTTTTCAGGTCACCTTCTCTGTGATATTAGTAATACTGGGGCCAGGGACTGTTTCTAAGAGGCATACTCGTCTGTTTTCAGGGGTGCTGAGAAGTTAAATCTGTGGATATGAGCTGAGCTATGCCAGTTGGCCTCCATGCCAGCTAGTGGTCCTTGTGTGGTTTTATTTGTACAACCATCATGCCTCCTCTCTGAAGCTGCTCAGTCCCAGATCATTGAAAGGAAGGTGAGGAGAGGTGTTTGCATGTAGACAGGCACTCCACACCCAAACAACCTGAGGGGAAAATTTTCTCCTTCATTTGAAGCCATGACCGCTTTTAGAGGTGGAACCATCCATTAAGGCACACGAAAATCCACGTGCTCAGGCCTGTGCACAGGACATTGGTCTTGCCTCTGATCTCAAAGGAACTGGATGAGGTTTGGGTTCATTGGGAACTTTTGGGGTTTCTTGCTGAATCTCCAGAGTTTTTATTTAAAGGTCTGATTTCACCTGGGACATGCAATTTTGCCCTCAAGCATGCGGACATGGATTTTGTAGAAACATCTTGGAAGCAGTCATTTTCTGCTCCA
The DNA here is from genome assembly GCA_011076525.1 of Nettapus auritus. Taxonomy (NCBI): domain Eukaryota; kingdom Metazoa; phylum Chordata; class Aves; order Anseriformes; family Anatidae; genus Nettapus; species Nettapus auritus. The sequence goes on along the minus strand of CM021768.1, from coordinate 90,781,025 downwards.
CACAGGAACTATATCGAGAGACATAAACTTATTGCAGACGCAGAGATCCTTCCAGCCCTGAGGTGATCTCCAAAATCTCTGTTAGTGCCTCTTGTGGTCTCCAGCTCACCTTTCCTGGGCTCTCTTCTGTAGTTCCCAGCTTCTGCTCAGAGCCACAGTCTGTGTCTCTATTGTGACCCCAGTATTCAGCTTCTTCTCTCTTTCATCAGTCTGACAGTCCTCCTTCCCTGCCAGAGAACAACTTTTCATTGCTATCTCATACCAAGTCATTCAGCTTTATAAAAACACCAATTCAGCAACATGGTTTCTATGTGGAAAATTGCATTAATATTTTCTTTTTCTTCCTTCCCCTGTCTTCACATCCTGCCTTCCTCCAGTGCATAGAGAAGCTGTATCCATATGGATCTTCTCAGCCTGGGACATAGCTTCTGGGAGGCACCCAGGTGGCTCTCAGGAGACATTTGGGTTTCCACTCTCCCATCCCTGGTTCAGCAAGGAGCAACACAGCTGTGAGGGCTGTGCTTGGTGTAGCAGAGTTCTCAGTGACATGGGAATATCTCACTCAGCAGGACTTTCCCCTCTGAACGCCCCCTCGGAGCAGGAGGGAGCCGTCGACCCTGCGTGTGGCGCAGAGCGGGCTCATACCAGCAATGCAGGAGAGCTGCGAGATCCCTATGGCCCTGGCACTTTGTTTTCTGATCCTATAGAGTTGCCTGCATGGGGTAGACTAGAAGAGGCAGAAGTATTTTTCTTCTCATTGGCCCTTTTTCCCCTTGTGGCTGTGCATGCATTAATCAGCAAGTTGAAACCGTACCATGAAAAAGCTCCACGGAGAGGAAGGATTCAGGTAAGCCTACAGATATGTTACTTGGCTTTGCTGGTGACTTTTATCCGGTAGGTTTTCCAAAGCAGATGATAAATATTTTTTCTCTGTTACGATGCCAACAGTAGTCTGAAGTACCAATTTCCTCCTATGGAAGATAGACCTTTGTGGTCTATAAAATTTATACAGTATACGTTCTGATTTTTATTAGCCTAGTAAAAGATATCGTGTTTTGTGTGCTTCTGTATCGCTGGATGTTACGAACTGGGGAGTTTTTCCGCAGGGCAACTGGCTGAATTCCGTGGCTCAAAACGCTGATTTATCTGAGCTGCTAAAGCGCTCAACCCAGCAGATAGTGAACGTCCTTGAAATGTTTCAGACACGGACAGCCATTTTAGAACATCCCACAAGGGGGCTGTGGGTTACGTTGTCATTTAGCTTTTCGTCGTTTCTAATTAGTTCCACCTAAATACTGATTTCCCCAGCCCATTCCTCGTCCCTTGATCGCAACACCCCGAAGAGTGAACATTGTTTGCTCTCCCTCTGTTTGTGGTGACTGGTTTGTTTGTAGACGTGCAGTGAATCCAGACACCTTTAAAAACATTATAAATTCTAATAAAGTTTTGCTTCAAGGCCGAACTGGGAGTGGATAACAGCAGAAAACAAGTCTCAGACTTCATAATCTAAACAGATGAAGTTGATCAAGGATTGGAGGAGGCACAAAAAGGTAATGGGAGTTTCTAAGCCTTGTGCAGAACATCAGTGGTATAAGTGGCCTCTTTATGTCCCCTATTCCTTTCCTCTCTGTATTGTTTTTCTTATCTGGGCAGCTAAAAAAAGAAACAGGGTATTGGCCAGTAAAGCACATATTGTCTAATAGCCTCTGTCGCTATTGACATAGAAATTTGCAACAAGAATGGGTAAATAGTTGTGCTGGGGACGAAGCAGGCTGGGAATGGAGTTACCATTTCAGTGCACACAGCTTCTCCCTGCAAGGTCAGCTGCGACTTTGACCTTGATCCTAGGGAAATCAGCTTTCTTCCAATGGAGGAGGAAATAAAATGGTAGACTTGCACAGTGAAGAAGGAATAAGAGCTCTGTTTGTTGATTGACTTAGGCTGGGATGTTTTTAGGTGAACACATTTTGCCAAAATGGTTTGTTAGTAAAAAAAATGATGTGGTGTAAGATGCGGTGGTGGAGGGGATCAGTGCCGTGAGGGGGGCTGTTAGGAGAGCTGGTGCCCTTTTGGGAACAGGATGGCTGCTGGTGCACAACCTTCACACAACCAAGAATCTGACTCCGTTGCTGTGCCCCTCTTGCTGCTGAGCACAGAGGAAAGAAGGCTTCAGGCTGCATTACCCCTGCACCATCCCAGAACTGCATCGGAGGGAAATGCCGCATCCTCCTGTCCTCCTCCCTCCTTGCCCAAACCCACGGACGTACCAGCTGGGTCCTTGCCACAAACATAGGTGAGCCCCCGTTACCGCCACGTGGAAGCAACGACCGACTTCTTTAGCCCTTTGTTCAGCAAAGGCCACTGGAAGGTAAATCTGAGGTAACTCTGTTGCCTCCTGCATCATTTTTCTGACCTAAAAATAACACCGCAGCCCCTGCGGTTGCCTGTAGGGCTATTTGGTGCTTCAGCCTTCTTTTTTTTTTCCCTTCCCTTTCCCGAACACTAGCGCTGCTGAGCAGAAGAACTGCCCCATTGTGTGAGCCCAAAGGAAACACTGCATAGAAAATGCGAGGAATTTTTAGGCCATGATATGTTTGGACTAGGAAGCGGGGGACTCGGAGGAATGCGGAGCACGGTTCCAAAAATATTCCTTGCAATAGCGCTCTTGGTTAGTAAGAGTTATTTGTGTTGGCCCGCCGGCCCCGAGCAGAGCTGATGTCATTCCCCGGCGCGGCGGAGGTGGGAGCACAGAGAGCGCCCTGTGGTTTCGCGGGGCTGGGAGCGGACAGCTGAACCGAATGCCTTCTCCTGGCTCAAATGCTCTTTCTCTTAAAAAAATTTAAAAATGCACATTTTGGCAAGGATGGCTTTAAAATAATTATCAGCACCGTAGAAGCGTTTTCTGCAGTTGTAGTCGCATCTTCCCATGTGGGCTCCTTTACTGTAGCTCTTCTGCTCTTCTTCTTCCAGTGATGCACTTGTTTCTTGGGTGCTTTTGGGGTTGTGTTTTTAATGTTGTATTTAAAAATTTGAATGGTGCACCTCTGAGTGAGATGTGGGCATATGAATGCCTGCATGGTGATTAAAATGGGCTGCTCTGCTCTAGAATGGCTCTGAAGAAGAAAGCCAGCACTTTTTCTCTAATAAACAGGATGGAGCGGTAAAATTTCAGACCTTTTCCCATTCTGGTGACTCTAAATGTTCATTGTGATCTTAGTGATGCTAAGTTGATTTTTGATCGTGTATGAGTGAGCGAACAAGAGAGAAACTGATTTCTAAAAAAGTTTATCCAGGTTGATAAGGTAGTAAGAGCTGTGTGCCCAGCAAGACCATAACTTCACCACAGTCCTTCCTGCCCTGCCTAAATTACGCTCAGCCCGGGTTGCCAAGCCAAATTCCCACTTCACTCCAGAGTCAGGTGCCACAACAGACTGGCTACGATGCACGGAGTGAGGAAGACTGAATTTTATTATTGGTTCTGGCATTTAGATACCAGATGCCACTGGGTATTGCTCTCCCACCTGAGTCTTGCATATACCCCTTGTGTAATCCCGCAGTGTTCATCCCCACGGGGATCTGATCTTGGTTACGGCATCTGGATTCAGTTGCATAGCAAGCAGAAGCCACATTGATGTTGTTTGCTCCCTCAGTAGCAATGTAGAAGTTTTTCCTTCTGTCCTGACATGAAGGGCACCAGATCTGAGCTATTTTGGATCACAGGAGCCATCCACAGCTCTCCTCTTCGGATCATTTTTGGTATTTTATGGTGTTTCATGGGGGAAAGAAGAATCAGTGGAAAGGCAATGCGAAGCTGCCTTTCCCAGGACTCCTCGGCCAGGAATGTTGAGGTTGAAGAGGAAAGAAAACTGTGTAAAAACAGCCCAAAAGCATGTGAATGCAAAGGCTTCCTAACTTTTGGCTTGATAAAATCCATGCAATGCTGACAGTTATACAGTGGCAGGAAATTGGTAAAGGTGTCAGGTTTTCCATTTTAATTCTGGGAACACTCTGGGAGTAGATTTTCTTGAAAATGCTGTTGAAAAGGTCCCACTTTCTAAACTGGTAAGATTTACAATTTACCTTTTCTGTTAACCTCTTGTTCCTCAAAAGGTTAAATAAGGGAAATTCCTCTTTTTAACACTGGCAGCTATTTGACAGGGTTTCCTTAGTGCTAGGTTTCTCAGCAAATGGGCCACAGTTTATGTTGCATAATTCATAATTTTCTTATGAAAATTCTTCACTTAATTTTCACTGTCGCTTCGTATCACTTCATATACCCTACTAAAACGTAGCCTTTGCAGAAGTGGCTCACCTGTTCAAGGTGCTGTACAATTCTGAGTGAATTAATCCTCAGACAACCCAGGAGGGAATCAGGTAAGCATGTTTTTGATGACAAGATGAAGCTTGGGATATCAGCATGGCTAATTTATACAGGAGAAATCTACTTTCGATGTACCTTTAGAACTGCTGTTGAAATGTGAGATCCTTTAGGATAACTTTAAAGCAGTGATACATAATGCTGGGATGAGATGGGAGTTAATTTGGATTAAAACTAGAGCCTGTGGGGTTTCATCGGGACTTCTTGGTGTAATGGATTATCTGCTATGGAGCAGGCCTGGAAAGCTATGGGCAAACTGTGGGCAGGGGAATATGTCAGGATTAATAGGCCGGCTGGTCCCTTGGTTACCTCTACCCTGGCAACTGCCTGCTAGCCAGCTTCCAGAATAAATAATCTTATAAATCTGGGGTTGATATTTCCAAAGCTTCAAATATGAAGGCCATACTGTGCTCTTTCTCAACACCGTGACCTTAATAGGTTTCCAGTAAGAGCTGTAAAAGCTGTCCCCCCACCCGCTCAGCTCTGTGACTTGAAAACATCTGTGCCACAGTGCACGGCTCGGTGTCCTGGGCAGGAGGCAGTGAAGCCCATTGCCTAATTGAGGAAGAAAGATCTTTGATGTGCCCCAGATTAATGACATCTAATGGTCTCTCTAATTAGTAGAAGAAGAAAAATCTCTGAAGTAGATTTAGTAGATCTGAAGTAAATTGCAATGGAAATATTAATGGTCACAGCTAATTATTTGTGTTTCCATTCTTCAGATGGTCAGATAAACTGCAATTAGGTGTTTGGGTGTATCAGCCTGTTGGGACACACACTGGAGGAGGCAAACAGGACATGGGATGCTGCAACACTTTGTGCTGCACTGGGGAAAGCAGATAGAGAAGGTCAGTTGTACAGTGTGAAGGTCCCAAGTGCTTTAAGGAGCAGAGTGGGGCAGGACACTTAATGAAGAAACCTAAAGTTTCAGGTTTTTATTGATGCGTACTTCCACAGTACCCATAGGTTAGTGCCCAAATGCCAGTAAAATTGAAGAAAGGTTTACAGAGGCAGTTTGTACAGCTGGCAGGAGCAGCAAGGGAATATAAACGATGTTTGGACTGAAGGGGCCCTTGCCCTGCCGATGGAGATGGTGAAATGTGGAATGAGAACACCAACAACCTCCTGGAAGCAGAAGCCCTATTTGTCTCCTAGCGCTGGCTGCTCAGGTGATACGGTGATACGGGTTATCGAAACGGGGCTGTTTCCATCCTCCCTTCCTCACATTGGCATTGCAAACCCCACGCAGTGAAATTCCTGCCTCAACTTCAGGCACCAGCGAGTCCCCGTTGCATGCAGGCGCTTCCCCACGAACCTCTGCAGGGCTGGCTGCTTGCTGCCAGGTCCCGCTGGAGGAGTTTTCTCCGTCTGAATTGTACCATGGAGCAGAGCCGGCAGCAAACACTGGATTCATTTTCTGTGTTATTGTTAGAGTGAGCTCTTTATAACCATTCAATTTTCCTTTAAATAAATCCCATTTGGAAAAACAAATCCTGCCCATAAAAGCAGCTCTCTGTGCCGGGTTAGTTTTCAGCGTACCGTCCATGGCTGTATATTTGGGTTTATGTCTCCAGGCTGAGATCTCGTTCCTGCACACAGCCAGTGGATTCATGCAGAGCAAAGGCAAAGCCATTTTCCGGGACTTGTGGGGTTTCACCGGTGTAATGGCATTAGAGAAGATGGAAAGGAATAGGAAGGTGAATAAGCCAGGCAGTTTGTCCCAGGGACCCTTGTGTGAGAGGCTAGGAAGGATCCAAGTTCATGCCCATAAAGTTTAAGGTAGGAAAGGTTCCTGCATCAGTTTTTCCCCAGCCTCCTGGCTATCTCGGGAGTCCTCGGGATTTGGGATGAGGAATAGCTGCAGTTTTGTGGCACTCAGGACTGGGTTAGAAACTTCCCCAGAGCGGTACCTATTTTCTGGTCTCCAATAAAAGAGAAAAATTGTTTGCTGTTTGAGTTCGCTTGTAGCAAACCCCAGTTCCTAGAAGTTCCCAAAGAGCCAGAAGCAAATGCATATCTTGGACCACCTTTTGTTCATTAAAGACAATTTATCTGTGCTTTGTTTGTGCTTGTCTCTGTGGCAGGTAGCCTAGGCCGACGTAGAAAGGCAGTGGAAAGGGAGTTTTTCCTTCCCTTGCGTATCATGCCAGGAAGAAAACAGCACCCTGCCTGGCTCAATCCATGGCTTGACAGTTTTCTTCACGTTTTATAGTCTGACATCAAGGAGCCATCATCAGGCTGTGAGCTCCATTAGGAGTTAGCAGCCCCACTCAGGATGCCCTTGGGTCTCCGAAATCCCAAGTTTCCTTGGTCCACCAACCCTTCCTGCACACCCATGGGTGAAATTGTGTCTCTGGAGGAATCGCTAAGAGCCCTGCAATACAGCTCAGCCTTTAAATCCCTTAAGAAGTGGCATGATGAACCTAGATATTGAGGTGTGCTGTGTCTCTCCAGTTCCCCAGGCCTTCCACTTTGCAGCTTCACGCTTCCTGAAAATGTGCAGTTAAGTTTAAGCCTCACTGTTTCATTCAAGCTGTCTGTTTAAACTCTCTCCCCCCCCCCCCCCCCTTTTTTTTTTTCCTGCAAGAGGGAGATGAGGAGAAGCAATTGTCCCACAGTTGCTGCCAATTCTTTGCTGGCTGACACTTAAGTGTAAGGAAAAGTCAGCAAAATATAGAATCTGTGAAGGGGGAGAGGGATCTCAAAAGAAACCATGGGAATTGGATCTGGTTTGAAACAAAAGTGCTATTATTTGTTGTGGTCTTTGTCTTAGCTGTGTGTCAGGCACTGCAGACCTCCACTGTTGGGACACGGAGGGGGAAATCTCAGCTGGAGAAGAAGAGTCCTCTGAAGATGCAACTGTGAGGGAGCGTGAGGCACCCTCTTCCTTTCCATCCCCGTTACATCTGGAATTGTTTCCCCCTGTTATTCAATAGCACTCCAACAGCAATACCCTGCCATTCTCTACTAAGTTTTCAAGTAAGGCCTCAGATCGTTTTTAGTGGTGAGTCACTCTGAAATTACCAAAGACTGTTTTTAAGCATTTTCCTTGTAATTGCTCTGTGTAATCCTTGAGACGCGGTAGCTTATTTCTGCGTCTGCCTGTCCTGGATGTGAGAGAAGTCAAAGACCCATTTCTGGATATTGTCTTTGCAGAAAGCTTGGGGCTCTCTTTTCTTTTTTTTCTTTTTTCTTTTTTTTTTTTTTTTTCAATGAGCTTTAAGGAATGGAAGGAAACCTGGTTTAATGCTTTAGCCAGAGCACAGGATGGAATAGTTTAAGGCAGTTTTTGCATGCTGTACAGCCCCTGTGCCACTGTTGAGGAGGTGGGGCAGGATTTTTGGACCATATTGTTCTGTGTAGTGCAGAGCAAATTCCTAGTGGGACTTCCTAGACCTCAGTAGGCAAAGTTGGCCAAAGGCTCCTGTTCCTTCATTGCTTTTGACCTCTTGTTCATCCTTCCTTGTGCAAAACAATGCAACAGTCATGGGAGAAAAGGTCTTCAGTTCCTGTGGATCTTCACAGCTTGCAAAAGATTCAGCATGTGCGTGGCTCCTGCTAAAACAATTTCCTCTGCAAAAAGCATGAGAAGCTGAGAAAGTAGTGCCTTCACTTCAAGGGGCAGATCTCAGGCTAAGACAAAAGCAGCTGAGCTTAGGTTTTTATTGTAATTACCTTATTTTTGGAATTAAAGTGAAATGTGGGTTCTGTTGAGCTGAAAGGTTAGCACAGAGTGGCAGAATCAAAAGACACAGAACGAGAAAGATTAGTGATTTTTGGACTCATCCCTTCAGTAGCACGTCCCAGTCAGGTGCTTTTTCAGCAGTTCATGTCACGCCAGCACCGCTTTGCTTTTCCTCAAGCAGATATTTTGCTGGCTGTGCTCATGTCCTTGGGGACAAAGAACGAGTGCATATGATTGGGAAGGTGATTTGATAGGACTGAAAAGGAAAAAAGCTTTAAATCGAGGTCAATATTCAGTGTTTACATCCATTGGACACACGGCATTGGATTTCCTTAGTTCTCCTCCCTCCCACTCCACTTACCTCTTTCTGTCTTGTACGTTTTTGTATGGCGTGGGACAGAAGTTTATAAAGTGGAGACTTTTATGGATCTTTACTTTGTTGTGTGGTGTTGGGACAGCTAAAACCCAGTGTGTTGCCAAAAAGCAGGATGCTGCCTTGCAGTCCCCAGGGTTTCAGTCTAGTCTGAGTTGTCCGCTTGCTTGGGACCATGCCAAGGCTGAATTTCATTCCCCAGATTTTAAATCCTTCTGCTTTCCGTCTGAGGGAAAATCCTGCATGTATTTTCCAGGATCCAAGATTCCTACCGTGGGAGAACAGGCACTGTGCCATGTCTTCTCCATGTCTTTTCTTGCCTCTCCAATGGAGGCTAGTAGCAAGGGAGACACCAGTGGATGTGTCCCCTGGGTGACAGGACAGATGCTGCAACAGACTTTTGCTGAGGCTGGAAGATGTAGTTGCTGGGTCAAGGTGCCCTACTCTGGAGGGCAGAGCAAGAGCTGCCTTGAGAGCCCCCAGCAGCATCCCAGAGCAATTGAAGGCAGATATCGGAGCAGACGAGAAGCCCAGGATGGATGCAGTGCTGCTCCCATCCTGCTGTCCTGGGTATCAAGGCAGCAACACCCATTTTCCAGATCCTGAGAGGCTACTGCCCATACCCAGCTATGACCTCTGCCTTGTCCACCCCAGGACTGCTCTTTGTTTGGACACCATTTTTTCCATTCCTATTTTGCACCATATTTTGCAAGAAACATTTTTTTTTTTTTTTTATTATCATTACTATTATTTTGTCCCCCTCAGGCTATTTTTTTGGTTCTTTATCCCAACCCGTTTTAAATAGTTTGGAGTTATTTAGTATTTATATGATAATTCTCAGAAGTGCAAATGGAAAGCAAAGCCATGTTGTGCTGGGCATTTTTCTAACATGTAGTAAGAAATGTATCTCACCCCTATGATCTTACAGGCAAAGTCAGTTACACAGACGAATGATGAGTGACAGCCCTTGTCCCAGTTCCCAAAGGAAGTTTGTACAGGAACTGGAAACTGAGCCCCTGTGCTACAAATCCCAGTGCCAGAATCAGAGGTCTGTCCTTCCCCAAAACTTATTAATAGACATTATTTCTCTTTATGGAGGACTTTTCTGAGTTACTGGTATGGGACTTAAATATTTTCTTTTTGGATTTCATCCTGCTAGTTTGAGGTGGAGACATGGTAATGAATTCATTAACAACTTTTGGTTTGGCTTTGTTTTTCTACTGTTGACACCTCAGATACATGACAGAGAACAGTAACTGTTAGGTTAGGTCCTACCTACAAACAGAAGATCTGTTGGTACGACAGGAAACTTATCCAACACATATGGTAGGTATTATATTAGCCATGCTTTTAAAAGAAAATTAAAGCACACTATAATGTTCCAGTGTGAAGAGAAGACATGAGACCAAGGTGCTTCCACGCACGCATACCTGGCTCAAATGTGGATGATTCAATCTTTTAACAACCCAGAAGGATCTACGATCTAACCTAACTAAAGTTTTCCACTTTAGTTTATATACATATATACACATATATGTATTTCTTGTCCAAATTTATTTTACGGGCATGGGGGTAACCACATTTTAGTTGTTAAATTAATGACCCAATGGGGTCTCTTAAGAATGTCTCAGTGCACTGGAGGTGCCTTAAATCTTTTTGACCCCCTGGTCAAAATGAGTTTGGTCTTAGAATTATATAGCATTTATAGCATTGTTACAATAAATGAAGTAAAACTTCTGTTCTCTAAAGATTTGTTTTTTTTTTGAGGAGTCTTTGAGCTTGCGATCAGTACTGGACTTTGTGCTACAAAATTATACTATGAAATTATCAATATCTATATTTTTGCTGTACTGTCACTGAGGATTTTTTTTACTCAGATGGGGTCTTACGTGCTGTCCTTCGAAATGGGCCATCAGAACAGTGCTCTGTCTCTACTTTGGATAAGTGTAAGTGACCGAACAACCTTCAAGAAAGTAAAGAACAAAGGCTGCTGCCTTTGTTAAGAAGACACTATAGAGTAATGCCTCTGTGACTGAAACTGAAGGGAGCTTTTGAGGTAACAGGGTATACAGTAGTTACGCAAATTTGAATTTTGCCCAGAACAAACAACTTTTTTCAAAAATACAATGAGATTTTTAATGATGATGAATGATCAACGCACTGGCTTTACATTTTGCCCCAAAGAGGAATGAGTCATAGATGTAAGAGCTGGAAAAGACTTAGAGGAATAGATTATCTAATTCATCCCCAAGACCTCCCATTAAAGTTTGATGGTTGAAGACGCTTGAAGCTAGTAGTAACTTAGTTGCTCTGTTCACTTGTTTCTTTCCTCATACTTTCATGTTTTACTTCATTGCATTCCTGGAGAAGAAGAAAACACATCCTAAGCCTTTCTCATGAGAGATGCTAAGCAGTGCTCAAATCACATAAGCTGGGTTCTGCCCAAAAGTTTTCGGTAATTGCCAGCCAACAAAGAATTTCTTAATTTGAGTATTTTGCAAAGATAACAACCATTGAATCAGTCATTTGCATGGTGCCAGGAAAATACTACGTTGGTTTTTATGAAGCACAAAGCTGGCATTTTCTCTGCAAGCTTTTAATGGCAGTTTCATTTAAGTTCAGGAGGTAGCCCAGTCATCTCTCTCTTTTCAAAACTGTATATGTGTGGAAATAGCTAAAAGTTAAGCAAATGAGTATAAAATGACATCCTTTTCTGGGTAGGACTAAGCAGCCTGATTTAAAGGAAACTTTGTTTGACAAGATCTTCTAAATATAGCTTTTCAGCTAGCTTCTCTGAAAAGTGATGGCAGGCCTTAAAAGTTTTGCCTGAATGTAGATGTCTACAGAACGCACCCCCAGGATTTTAAGAAATGTTTAGAAAGCGATAAACCCAACATCATCCTTTATTTCAGACTTTCTGTAACTGTTTCTTTTTATACCATTTGGACTGTGGACATTTAAATTGCACCAGACTAGGGGCTGCGTTGACAATTTGCCAAGCTCTTCAGAGCCACGTGTAATTTGCAAAATATGGAGAAAATTGCAGCTGGTGCTTATTTGGTACATAGCAGGTTGCATCACTTCACCGTGCAAGAACACTGCCATGTCCACGGAGGGACATATACAGTTGATAGAGCTGTGGTTATGCCAGTCTGTCCTGGGTGTCCTAAAAATCCTCTTCCTGTGTCCTGTTTTTGTAAGTGGGGAATTTCTGAGTAATTTCTGAGCAGGAGACATTGCATCATAGGATGGTGTTAGGAAAGTTGTCTGAAAAGCTGCAGCTGGTGGACTGCATCCTCTGCAGAGAAGGGAGCACTGGATGCTGGATGCTCATTTGAGGGTAGTCAAAAATACCTGCAGCAGCTCAGAATGCAAGTAATCAGAATTCTGCAAGTAAATATCACAAAAAGTAAAGATAGTTCAGTCCTTTGTGGATAGAGAGATAAGCTTGTCCTTGACTTCATCTTCCCAGAGGGCATGGGCCAAGACACAGTTAAAGGTATTAGCAGGTAACCAACTTGAGTTTCTGTGAAATATCTTAGATCACTTAATGTGTTTTTAAATGTGATAGTCATTGTTCACAAGGACAAAATGGTGTTGACCATTGTGCTGACAAATATATTTTGCTAACATGATGCTTTTTTCCAGCATCGATAAGGCTGAAGTGTATTGTTCCAGGTAGCCAGAGGAGGGATTTGTGCATGTTCCCCTGTTAAAAGCAGCACTGTGGGCTTTGTTGCTTATCACTTATGTGGCCGGGCAGGCGCCGGGAAGGATGGCTGATACCATTGAGTCTCACGTTTTGTTACCTAACAAGAAAATAATAACAATGATTCAAAGAATACAGACCAGATGTAAGGCTAGTTTGCATACCCGTGTCACCTTGGGCATGTTCTCCTGTGAGTCTCACCCACGTTTTATGTCTGTTCTTTATGGGGTGTGCAATGTGGCCAGGGTGGGCAGCCTGAGTGGTATCTGTGGAGCTGTGGTAGCTACTGTGGGGCACTGAACTGGTTGCCCAGGGGAGCTTTGGATGCCCCATCCCTGGAGGTGTTCAAGGCCAGGCTGAATGGGGCTTTGGGCAGCCTGGGCTGCTGGGAGGTATCCCTGCTCATGGAAGGGGGCTGGAATTAGATGATCTTTAAGGTCCCTTCCAACCCAAACCATTCTGTGATTCTATAATTCTATGAATTAGCTGTCATTGCAATGACTGTGATCCTACATTGCTAAAATTCACAGGTAACAGAAAAGTAATTGAGGAAAGAATGAAGAACATTCTTACTACCACAGAATAATTCACAATATCCTGCTTTATAGTCCGGTTGAGTAGACTATACCAACAAAATGGAGGCCTTTTGTCTTATTTCTGAGACAGCAGAAATTCCCACTGCAAGTGCAGTGGTTTCAGTGTCTATCTCTTTGTCTTTCTCACATGGCATGGGCCATTCGTTGCCAGACTGGAAGCCAGCATTTTTTCTTCTTCAGCAGGGGTTGGCAGGAACCTCTCAAGATTTTTTTGTTGTGGTTTGCTTGCAGCCAAGGATATGGCAATTAACCTTCTTCTTCAGCATGGCCTGGAAAACGAGCTAGTGGATGGACCTTCCCTCTGGTGTTCAACGTAGCTGCTTGAAAATTGGAAATTTTGTGCAACTAAAGACTGTTGGATTTTCAGTGAAGATTATAGGCAATATATATCGTGCCATTTGCTAGGTAGGCAGTCACCATAGTTCTTCAGTGATCTCTTTTGACCTTTAACTACAACACCAAGTGTACCAGGCCAGTGTGATCCCACATGCTTTTCTGTGGTTGCCTCCAGAGAGGATCCCTTTGGCTTCTGTGGGCAAGGATTTGTGTGACCACAGTTAGGCCACTGCTGTAAAATGCAGTGACTGCTTTTGCAATTTATGAAGATGCTTGATCGGGAGCAATATTTGTGGTTTAAAAGGGCTGAAGTCAAACTGGAGGTTTCACTCTTAAGCTGTAGAAATGGGAGGCTGGCTGTCCACATGGTAAATATCCTGTTTTTCACTGAAACAGCCTTGTAATAAAAGTGGTATCAGCCGAGGCTGCATCCGGGAAGCCAAACGAATGTTCCCTTTACCTGGTGTTCCCTTTCCTTGCGGGAATCTCTGCTGGGACTTTCTTGCAGAGAAAATGAAGCCTCGGACCAGCTGCTCAGCTGGAGTACATCAGTTTTACTAGCAATAGCAGGATTTGGTCCATATTATTATCTGCTGTGTCTGTTTGAGCAAGGGAGGGGCTGGCAATAAAACTGTGCAAGTATAATGTTTCCAGCCTAGATGAGGCATCAGTAAAGAGGCTGTACTGGAGACAGCCTGGATTATGTTTGCTAAGTGGATGGAGCACGGCAGACAGATCACACTTCCCTCTAGAAGCCTGTCCCCGTTCACAAGACTGTTCCATCCTGCAAATGCTTTTCAGGTGTTTCTGAAACTGTTTTAAGAAGGGAGAAAAGTCAAGCATATCTAACACAATGTCCACCCTTGCTGCATGGACCTTCGCATGGATTTGGTTTTGCTGAGCCAATGTCCCACACCTAGACATCAACTCTCCCTTCTAAGTGTTCCTCCACTCATTTTGTGCTATGCTTTCCCCCTCAGTCCCTAGTGTTTACCACTTACTGGTCAGCAGATGATCAAAAGGATCATGAGGCCTCGTAATCAGCTTGTGCTCACTTTTAATTAAATTCTCTCATCAGACACTCCTGGAGCCTTAATGACGCAGAGGAAATCAGTGAGTGACAGAGTAGAGAGCTGATGCCCTTTGCAGTAATTATGGGCAGCAGGAATATTGTTGGAATTATCGTATACGAAACCCAGAAATGTTGTGGTATTAAGAAGCTGGGTCTCACATACTCTGCTGGGCAAAAAGAAGTTGCCTTCAGATTAATGATAAATGACGAAAATTTGTGCAAGGTTGTTAAACTATTTGCTGTGGTTTAGTGCAGAAACATGCCTTGTCCTGTTTGCTGGTTGGCTTTTTTTTTTTTTTTTTAGTTTTTGCTTTTTTTCAGCAGAATCCCACTCTGCTGGCACCAAGTCTGATTTCACCAACCTTCTGAGGATACAAAACTCAGTCTGTGGACTCTTTGGTACAGTGAATGCAAAAATACAGGACTGATGCATTGGCTCCCTTCCATGCTACTAGGATTTTTACAGGGTAAACTAAAGCATCAGCTAAGATGTTGTTGAGTGAATAGGGATCCTTGCCATTCAGCACAGCTTCTCAGAAGGCAGATTATCCACCCAGCGCCTGAACATGTTTTCAGCAGAGGGAGAATGCACCAGGGGGATTGTAAACATTCACATTTGTTCCTCTTCAAAGAGGTGCTGCTCTCATTACCTCCCCTCTCTTCTCTGCCTGGCTCTGGCTCTGCCCTATTTAGCCTCATGATTTACTGGGCTTCCTTGAACTCTGACCCCTGTCAACAGGGCCAGGTTGTAAACATCGTCCTGTGGCTACAAAGCCATGACCTGTAGAAGCAGGTGGGTGATGAGAGCAGACTTGGGGTGAGAATTGTGTCATGCTCAAACCTATTTTTGGCCCAGAGTCTTATTATGAAGGCTTATTATGGTCCTTGCTGTCCAGATGAGCCAGAGCCAAAGCGTATAGAAATCAGGAGCCTTTCTGCTGGCTTGAATGCCCTTTGGATCAGGCCATATATTTGCTGGGCAAACTGGAAGATAGCCCTCATAAAACCCACCGAGTGAAAGATTTCTTCCCAGGCACACGCCAGGCGGGCTATGCGGGTGATCTTTGTGAATGAAAGCAGATACCGGGTTCCTTGTGTAAGGTGTGCTGCATGACAAAGGAGAAGTTTGCATTGTGAAAGCCAGGCAGGAAAGGAGCTGTCTCCAGACACGTAGGCATAGCTCAGCACCTTGCCCCTGAGAACGAGATGTTTTGTGCTTTGTTGTTCTCCTCCGTGCAGCTGCCAGTATCTGACTCCAGTCCTGGGAGGATGCAGCGTGCTTCTCCAGGGAGCGGGAGTGGAAGGCAAGTGGGTGCAGAGAGCTGTTGGTTTTGTGCACCTCCTGAAGGTGATTTGGAAGGAGTGTCAATCAGTGCTTATAGCGTTGCTTCCAACCCGCCTTGTGGAAATGCCAGTGTTCACAGTCAGGTTTCAGCCTGGCTGCAGCACCTCTGTGACTATCACTATTTTCTATTATCTATATATATTTATGAAAATGAACATTTAAATTGTCTTGGGCGCTCTGTGTGCTTCCTTTTCTACCTGAGAACAGATGGTTTGCTTCAGGACTGCATCTGTTCCTGATACGTTTGTATTTGTAACATGATTTTCTCCAAGAGCCATTTATGCAGCCGGTATTACATGCATGAAATGAGATCTCAAACTGAGAAACTTGGATACCATGATTCCTGTGAGAATCTCACATATAGTATTATTTTTCCCCTAAAAATGTTCACTCTGATGAAAAAAATGAAATACCATGTTCTTTCTACTGACCTCAACTTCTGCCGAGCTCCTCCTTGGACAAAAGTAAGAACTACAAACTCAAAACTACATCAAAAGATAGGTTTACATGAATTTCTTTGGAGATCTAAATAATTAACCTTAATTTCTTCTCCTTCCCAACTTCAGCCATTCCGAAGAAATCCTTGTTGAATGTAGGTAGACATTTTTGCATTGCAGTAGGCACATTTGGCCATAGGCCATTCAGGTGGTGGCTTGTGTGGCCCCGTTACAGTTGTCACAGTCTCCCTGGGAATAATTTTGCATGGTTTTTTTTGCACGTAAACCTGGAAAAATGACTTTGGTGTTTCAGGAGGCTGAATACTTTTTGAGAGGCTGCTACATACAGTGGGGACCCGAGTTTATCTTTAACGTATAATTAACATATTCTATATGACTAACAGAAACGTTAATCAACATTTCAACAAACAGCATCTGTCACGAACTTGTGACATTAGCTTCTGTGGAAAGTGCCAAAACACTTCAGGACGGTTTTTAGAGTAAGGTGGGGACTTCCTCCCCCTTGGAATACATTTTTAGTTCGGCTCAGGTGGTGGGTGAAGGTTCAGGTCAACACTTGTGTTTTGTGTTCGTAGACAGCTGACGATACTTGCTGTCGTAGCCAGGAAAAAGCTGAAGCAGAGGTCTGAGTCTGAATGCACATGTCTTTTCATGCCAGTAAGGTGCTAGTGCTGTAAAAGCTGAATTCAAGCAACCTAAAACCCCAGGCTTTTGATGAATTATGCTGGTGTGATTACTTTTTATTGAGCTACCCCTCATCAGCTGGGCTGTGGTAACCAAAACTGGGCATTCCTGATCTATCCCATTTGCAGGAATTTAGTGTTTAATTTGCAGCAGGGGCAGGTTGAATTATTATTTACTGTGACAAAGAACTGGCTGTGACAGCCAGAGCATCTCTGCTCTCCTTGGCTGTGAGCCTTTCTGCTAAAAGAGAGCATGGTTCATCCTCCTGGAGCATCAAGTGTGCTAAACCATGAGCAAGATGCCATGTACGGAGAAGGTAAAAAGCGTGCAGGAGCATCACTGCCTGCCAGTGTCAAGATTAGTTGTCCCGTGGGCTCTAGCAGCAGTGAAACCTCCCAGCAGGAGCGTGCTGGAGGCATTAGAGAGGTGGGACTGGGAAGGGATTAGAGACACGAGCAGTCACATGCAAGGCAGCAGAAGAGAAGCATGGAAGAAGGATACAAAGAGGGTAGACAGGCTTGTGGTAATTCGTTGTGAAGAGCAGAGACGCTTCAGCTAGGTGCACAAGGGGACTTGTTCACCCTGCCCTGGTTCAAACCTCCATTGGGGTTTGGCAGAAAGATGAGGGCTTGCACAGCCTCCAGGGAAAGAGCAACTGTTTTGGACAAAGGACGCCGGAATCTCTGGTGACCTAGAGAGGAGACTGAGGAGCGTTATATTGGCATGCTCAGCATGTAATAACAATTCCTCAGAGTCCTACATCTTGTTTATTGGGGTGGTGTTTTTTTTTTTTTCTTCTTCTTCTTTCCGCCTATCTATGTAGTGTGTATGAACCACAGCTGTTGACAAGGAAAATATGCAGTTGCTCTGCAGCAGCAAGAAGGAAAAATAAATCATCCTCCCCCCACCCCTTCTGTTACTATTGACTTACCAGCGACTCCACTAAGGTTAAAACCACACAGAGCTGCACGCGTAAATGACAAGGAATTTGCTCTGAACTGGGGCACATTGCCACTCATGACAGATAAATTCTCTCTTAATTCTAACCGCATTCCCCTCGCAGGCAGCTCAGCTGTGTGGTAAACGGGCTGTGATGGCTATTTCAGCAAAGTTGCTCCAACTCTGTGCCAACACAGCATTTGGAGAAGAACAGCTCTGTCAGTTTTGCTATAAGAATGGTGAATACGGGGCACTGGATTGATTGTCTGGACCAGAACAGCTCTGGAGGGGGTTAATTGTCCTCTGTGCAACAGCGGGTGGGATTTTCTCCTCGAGATGCCTAATGATGTAGTGCTTTCTATGCCAGAGCTCTCCCTCTGCCCCTGCTGGGTCTCCCAGCAGACATAGCTGCACATACTCCCCAGACAAACTTGAGCAGATAGCAAAATTTGCCCCAGAAGGCATGGATATTTTTGTGAATACATCAGATGTGACCAAGGGCACAATCTCAGTTTGTCATGGACAGATCCTCCTCTGGTTTATACTCTAGACACTCCGTCTTGTTAGTGGAGCTACATTCATTTACACTAACTGACAGTGCAGCCCTATATTTTAGATGACTTTGGGGATATATATATTTTTTTTCTTTTTTGAAGCCTTCTGCCCTCAGGCTCCCATGCTGCCTGGCAAATGAATGTTTCAAAAAGACATCCAAACCCCAGCTCTGTGTCCTCAAGTGAAAACAAGACTGACTGTATTCATTCTTCCTTGTCACTCTCTAAAATATGTCTTCCTGATTAAGTTAGTGGACAAGAGCTAGTCACACACTACAATACAATACAAGGAATATAAAGATGCATACTCTGTTCCACATGACCTTTCTTCCTTCGTGATCACATTTTTTAGTTTTTTTTTTTTTTTTTTTTTTTTTCTTCCCTGTTGTTAAATACCTTCTGTCTTGAGAACTCCTCTTCCTTTGGCTGATCCTGCTGACTTCTGTGTGAACAGATCATGCGTGAGCTACGACAGAATTCCGGTCCATCTTGCACAAACAGCACATATTTCTGTTTTGCTGTAACTGTTTATGTAAGAGTAAGCACACAGAGGACACGTATAAAGATCTGGGTCCTGCATACTGCACATTGTACAGCATATTTAGTGTCATAGGCCTATGCTGCCTTTTATTTACCTGCTAAGTCTCTAAAAACAAATGTCTTCATAGGTTTCAAACTGTTCAGTCTCCACTCTCCAGCTGGAATATTGAAACTGGTTTATAGGATAATCCCAAATGTCATCAGAATTCCCACCTATGCTACATTGGTTCCTTGTGTTTGGAAAATTGTGACATATTTGGATTTTTATTTTTATTTTTTATAAAGTAGGGCGAAACTTTGCTACCTGCCAAAATTAAAGTTGATGAAAAATGACAGGATTAGGAAACTATAAAAGATTTTCTGGGGGTTTTGTAGTTCAGGTGCTGGAAACATGCTGAAGTGAAGTACTGAAAAGGCTGGAAATTGATGCTGTGCCTCCATACAAGGTAGTTATTGGAATCCAGGTATTCTGTATTGCCACAAAAGCAATATTAGGAAGTAGTGTTTTATTTATGTAGGGGCTCAAAACAGCTGGCAGTCAACTTTATGGCTACTTTGCATAGAAAATAGCAAACTGCTTGGACTGTTAGGGTTTTGAACTCTTGTGGCTAGGTTCACCTAGCCTGACAGCAGTGGTTACTGATAGCAGTGAACACAGTTTATGAAGATGCTTTTCTCAATGGCAATAGAAGAAACATATTAATTAAACTGCCATCCTGACTCACAGTATTCTGTAGCCAGCAAGTGGGCATTATGATAAGATGAAAAAAGACCTGGAACTACTGTTTTTTAAGGCTAAAAGCAGTGAAGAAGAAGAATGTATTAAAGGAGCCCAAGAATTCATAGCTTTGAAAATGGAAAGGAGAAATTTAAGCTACAGGTGGGGAAATAGTGGTGGCAAAGTAGGGCTGCTCCAAGAAAAGGGATGGAAAATTGTTTATTCAAGGGTTCGACAATGCTGTCAAATGAAACATAAAATGTTATATCATAGAAAATTCTTCTTTGGCACTTGCTGACTTCCAACCCCAGCCATGGGCTTACATTTCCCTCATTCATTAAGACTGTAGAAGCCCTACTCTTATGTGTTGCTTATGTAGTATTATCTTTCACTTAGCCTTCTTTCTAACTATTAGGATGTGTTGAGGACCTTAACACCTACAAATGTTTTCTCCTGGTGTCTTAATTGTTTTGAGCCCACTTTTGTACCTCCTTTTTTCCATTATTTCCATTCAGTTTTTGAGCCATGACATCAAGTCTGGACCCAGAATGCTATCTCATCATATACTATTATATATACAGGCATGCTACATATCTACTTTTGCATAGCATTCCCCTTATATCCAAATAGCATATTAGCTTTTTCATCACAGATTTTGCCTGAGAGTTCAAGTTGAGCTGGTCATGCTGAAATCTCTGTGTTTGGATGGAAATCTCTGCACTTTGATGAATGGTTACCTATTCAGTGGAGGGTATAGGTTATGCTCCAACAGACATCTTTTTTTCTCAGTATATACAATCTCCACGAGCTTCTTTTTCCTTTCTGTTCTACCACTGATGGATTTTCCTTCCCCATTCAGGAAGAGGCTTATCCTAAACTGGAAATGGATTTTTAAATGCTGCTTTATTGTTTTTGGCTCTGTGAGTCCCTGGCATTTCACTCTTTTAGCTTGAGTTTTATTGCAGGCTGTGTTTTTAAAGACTAATAACATTCTTTGTCATCAATCTTCTCCCTGTTTTTCAGGGAACATGTATATATATATGTATATATACACATACGCACATACATACGTATGTGTATATATAAGTGTTTTTTCTTAATGATTTAGTATTATTTTCACACACCACTTTTGCCAGGACAGTTTTTGACCAATGGGAAGTTTACTGGCTGCATGGGGAAAAGAGGAAATACTCCATTTACTTGGAGTAAATACTCCAAATAATCCCTGGAAAGCTTTTAAAACAAACAAACAAACAAGAAGCAACAACAGAAAAAGAAAACCAACACGTTATGATTAGAGGCTTAAGGGCAGTCATTGTCTCTGCTAAGGGAAATGCATGGTCTGCCAAGGAAAGTAGATACTCTGTGAAAAAGCCTTATGATTGTCCTAGACTGAGCTCACTGGATTGTGCTTATTGTAGGTAAAAGTTGTAATTATAAATCTCTCTTTCTTCTTCACACGGTTTGGAAATATTTAGGTTATCCTGCATTACCCAGCGCAGTATAGCACAGTGATTATACTCACTACACCCTTGCAGACACACCTTCATCTTTGGAGGATATCGGGTGCTTCATTCAACAAATCTTTAGGGGATGATGGTGTTGGCAACTTCCTGCTCAGTCACGAGTTTCTCAACACGCATCTTCTTCCATCTTTTTTTACTGACTCATCAGATATAGGAATTGGGGTCTGAAGCTGAATGTGAAAGCCGAGTCAGGTTCTTCCTTTGGGAAGAGTTTGACCTTTAGTTTGTCTGTCCTGCACTAGAAGCTGAGGATGCCATAGGCTAGAGCAGTCAAGCTGAGAAGGCACATTTGTTCAGTTTTCTACAGGACTACAAATTGCTGTGTTAATTTACCTCCTCAAGTTTGAAAAATGAGGAACTAATATGTGTTCTCCTTCCCAGTCATGGTGTGCTGGTAAGTGAATAGTTGTTTCACAAGATAGAAGAGAACTAACAAATCTCAAAACCATCATGGTACACACTCTTCAATACTTTGAAGCTCAGCATCATGGAAGATGTGCATCAAACATTCATCACTTTTTGCAAGTTATAAAGCTGTAGAGCTGCCGGTAAAATCTGAGATTTGTTTTCCCATCTAAAGCAAAACATAATTACCATTTCAGCTTGACTGCACCTCTGGATGGCATCTGTGGTTTTAACGCAGCAAAGAAAAATAAGTGCCTAATCTTCCATAATGAGGAAACCAACCAAGGTGTGCCTGTGGTGTTATTAAGTGTGCTGTGCAACAAGGATAAAAGGGACCATAGAGGAGGAGAGTTTTGCTGGAATCATGATCCAGTTGTTAGGCCAGTGGGGCATGCTGTATTTTCCATTTCTCACATCGCCAGTAGGCACATGAGTAATCATGTGGCGCGGGAGAGAAAGAAAAGTACTGAAAAGAGTGTGGCAGGCAAATGTGTCGAGGTTTAATGAATGCCGTGCTCCAGTCCAGGTGCTTGCTCCCAGCAAAGTGCCTGTATGTCACTTATTATTTAGAGTCACTAACACTTGCTCAAGGTGCCAGAAAATAAAAACAGACGCTGACACGTAGCGGGCACAAAACGAGACTGCAACAGCGCAGATGCGAGGTTGGGTTTCACGCTCTGGCGTTCGCGAATATGGCGCGAGGGGGATCGGTTTCAGAGAGGCCGACCGGGCCGCCCTCCAAATGAGGCGTTCCACATGGTTTCACATCAAACAATTGCCGGAGTGACACATTTGTTGTTTCCACTCACGTGATAACACAGCAACGCGATAGTGCTTTCATTGAGGATTTATTGATCAGGCTGTTTTCCTAATGTGCTTTGAGCTGCAGTAGTACAAGTTCTGGATGGTGCGTTCCCATGTTTTACTGGCTCGGAGAGGCACACAGCAGCCATTCGTCCTGATCAGTTACTGTCAAATACTTTCCCCCGGGCCCAGAAAATAACTTGTCTTGCATGGAGGAGTAGGTGTGTGCCATGAGAATGAAGACTAGTATGAAACGTGCCCACCTGTGGGTTGTCAGCCACAGGAGACTTATTTGGTGGTGTGTGGGTGAAGTGCAATAAATTAGCATGAGGCTCCTCTTTTGGGTGTTTTCAAAGCAAATTTGGCATTTAAGCCACGTTCAGAAAAGTTTTGCCAGGGTTTGGAAACCTTGCCAGCATCTTTCCTGATCCAAGGACAAGTTCTTTATATGGCAATACAAGAAACTTCATGAATGTTAAATTGACTTATGTCTTGGAGATGAAAGAAACATGCCATGGGAAACCAAAAGAGCTGTTATAAAACAAGGCAAAGGGACTGTATTTCTTGTAAGATTTAAAGGTATTGGTAACAAGGTAAAACAAGAGCACCATCACAAACGGGGATCCTATTGTACTAGCTAGTGTGCAACAAACAGAAAGGTGATTGCTGCTCCACAAAGTTTCTGAGAGCTATTTGGGAGCTTTTTCCCTGAGACATTTTCTAATGGAAACTGGAATTTCCGTAAAATTAAAAAAAAAAAAAAACATTAATTCAGAAAACATCTGATTATGCCAAAAATATCAGTTCTTCTGTTGGGAAAATCTCAAAGAAATTTTATTTGAGCATATATGATTCAAATTAAAATATTTTGTTTTATTGAATCTGACTCTACTTACTTTGTTTTGAGTCAATTAGGTATTAAGTTGGTTCTATTAATGCTGCAAGCACCTTCTCGCTGTTATACTTCAGTCTTTCCCATGAGCTATTTTAGTAATATAATACAGGTATCTCTTGTCCAAACTTGTTTTATCCATCCCAAGAATCATTCTGCACACCTAATAGAAAATGAGGTATGGCCAAGGACTACAGCTCCCATAAGTCAGTATGGAAAAGTAGGAGAGTTATGGCAAAATAGGAGAAAATGTAACATTTCAGGTTGTTTCAATGCATTGCAATAGGGTGTTTAACTTTTGAGAATATTAGCATGTTTTGTTTTGATTTGACAACAGGAAAATGAATCAGCTTGACATTTTGTCCACTAGACAGATATTGAAAGGTGTGAAAAATTTATGCAGACACAGGAGATAAAACAAATGTTGAAATGTCAGAATTTTCCATAAAGCTGAAATTCTCCATTTTTCTGTGCTCTTCAGTTTGTTCCGTGCTCAAAGTTGTCTCAAGAGCTCTCTCTGTGTTAGGTGTTCTAGCAAACAAAAAAAGATACGTCTTTGTTAGGTCGCTGCGCTGCAGTTATGGACTTATTTATTTCAAGTTATTTTGGCATTTTTTCATCCTAGATTGTTCCATTTTTTTGTTTGTTTGTTTTGTTTTGTTTTGTACAACAATCTTATAGATTTGCATAGTGTTTGCATTAGAAATAACACAGAGATGATGCTGATGTTCTAGAAAGCCATTTAACCTGAAAGAAGGACTCTGCTAGAATTTGTGTCTTCTTCAGATGGGGAAGGGGTCCTTAATTCTTTTGCTCTGGTGTATCTTCATGTTATCTTGCTTGAGGCTGGCCTTAATTCTGGTGGATCCACATATTTTCACAACCTGATGTTGTTTAGATCCTGGCTTCTGGCTTGGGTTAATATTAAGTAGAACTCTAGTGCGTAGAAAAGGGAATAGAAGCATATTTTTAGACGTTACATATATAAGTGCCATTTTCATTTTCTGAGTTTAATTCATCTTTGGGGAAGAGGGTATAATATGTCTTTAAGACATGGAACAGTGATTAACTATTTCTTACATAAATACCTGGAGATTTGAAAGAATCTGCAGTATCTATACGTGATAGCTGTGCTGTGATCAAACAGTTGTGGTTTTGTGTTCAAACAATCCCTTTTCTTTGTGATCTTGTGTGGTGGGTGTGGCATTGAAAAGAGGGATTTGATGGTAAAATCCATCTCCGAAGGAAGACCTGTCTGCTAAGGCAGAGCAAGTAGGGGCAGCGATTAAACTCTACCCACACAGTGCTTTGATGGCAGCCAGGGGTAGTGTTACACGAGGGGAGCGCACACAAATGACTTGTGCAGCAGATGAGAGAAACCTCACCCTTTCTGCCAGGAAAGAAGACAAATATTTAATTTGTGTCTCCCGAGAAGCGATTCTTTTTTTTATTATTATTGCTATGAAAGCAACAAAGCCACTAAATTCCCTTTTGATGTAAAAAGGCCATTATAAATTGGGGTTTTAGTTTAACAGATTTCTTTTGCCTTCATTACAAACAGCACCGGCTTTAAAAGAAACTTTGCCAGCTCTGCTGTTTTATAGACTTGAGCTCTCTGCAGCGGATAGAGCGACCACAGTTTATGCCTCCATCTGCTGAGCAGCAAGGGCCAGATCCAGCAGCCCTGTGCACCTCTGGCTTGCCCAAGGCGAGGGAAAAGGGAGGCCTTGGTCAACGCCGAGGGGTCGCATCCTGCCTGCAGGGCAGCCCTCATCAGGCGTCGGCCTGTCTGCCGCCAGAAGTGACTCCCATCCAAATGGGAAAAGGCAAGCCAAGGCGAAAGTCCTGGCATCGCCAACAAAAAGAGTGTCTGCCAGGCCTGGACGTGGCTGCATATCGGAAAAGCAGAGCCTCGTCTGCACTGGAGAATGGCATGGATTCAGCACATGACAGCCAGCCCTTGGCTTGGCCCTGCCGGCGCTGACCTTTGCGGTAGGTGGGAGGGCAGGCCAGCATTTTCCTTGGCCAGTCTACTCAGGGGTTGTTGCTCCTGGAGGTGGCAACAAACCCTGACTGCTCCCTTCCCAGAGCTCCTGGTTTGTGCCGGTGGCATGGCCAGCAGGATCTGACCCTCTCACATCCCATGGGGCAGTGAGCAATGACAACAAGTCTTGCTGCTCACCTCCTCAGAAAACGCCCGAGCAGGGCAGCCTGTGTGCTTTGCTTATTTCCCAGGAAAATCTACTTTGTCTGAGAAACATAATGTGAAAATGTCAGCTTTCTGAGCACGTGGGCTAAAAGGAAATGGTTTTGTCCATGGCAAACCAGGCTTTAGAGTTAGTGCTGAACTAACTACTGCTGAACTACTTAGAATTACAGAATCACTAAGTTTGGAAAAGATCATCTGGTCCCACCATCCCCTTACTACCAATGTCACCCACTAAACCATGTCCCTAAGCACCAAGTCCAACCTTTACTTCACATCCTTATAGTCGCCCTCTGTGACAGGGACAGCTACCTTGGTGGGGACTGGGTTTCCTTCAAAAGCTCAGGGGAGCATTTATGGGAAGACATTCCCTTTTTCATTCAGTTTTTAAAACAGTTTAGTACATAGATACATAGATTTACATAGTACATAGATTTAGTACATAGATACATTCCCATAAGCTAAGTGGGTTCATGCTGAGGTGTGGGTGCAATTATAAAGTAAATGCATGTAGATACTTTACAGTAAAACTGCAAGGCTACTTGGAGCTTTGTGTTCCCAAGAGAGAATGGAAGTCCCGTGTTGCTTTGATTGGAGGATGCTGGAATAGAAGGACATCAACATTTGGTGGGACCAACAACTGGAGCTCCAGATCTGACCTGCTGTAGAATACTTTTTTGCTTTGATTTAGCATTTGCCCCACTCATTAGGTCCTCTTTGGTCCAGGTTGAAATCTATATCTGTAAACCTTATATGTGTTCAAGTGGCAGTTTTTTCCCCTCACTCTTGAAAGACAAAGGTCATAAGGGACATTCTTCTTGTGATCATAAGCCAGGTCCTGATCTTGTTTCCACAGCTAAATATCTGGAATAACATAATGCGTTTAGTAGATTTGCTTCAGATCTTTGGCCATGTGAATGATACCGTGAAGGACTCTCCCATCCCGTTTACCGCACATTGCTCTAACCCAATGAGTCGAGTTACAGGCTCATCAAGGAAAATGTGCTTTCAAAAATGTGTGTGCAAACACACACGAGTTCGGAAAGAGGGATGTGGTATGCGGTTCGCTGCAGTTTATTGTCAGAATGTTTCATGAGTTAAAGCCAACGACAGAAGTTGATGCTTGGACATCACCCAGTAAAGAAACTGTATCCCTCTGCAGAAGGCACTTTGAGTGGCTGGGAGAACCGCAGTGATAAATATATGCATACAGGCACATTTGCCCATCCTGCTATGGTAGATCTCCTCCCAGGCTTTCATCTAACTTCTGCTCTGGAAAATATCTCTGGTCATACACATGGGGAAGGCTATATGTGGTAAAGTTTGAAGTTGGCTCCTTTGCCCTCTTTGGTTCATGTTTAGGTGTGGTGTTCATGGTTAGAGATGCACTGATACACCAGGAGCTTCTGCTAGTTATCAAAGATTTAGTTAAGAAACATTTAGTATGAGGAAGACCTTTTGAATCAAGGGAGCATTCAGCTTGCTTAAACCAAGCTCTGTGACATTATTTAGTTGGTTGTTCCAAATTCCCCAGCTTGTTAATAACATTAGGTAGTGTGAAGGTAGCAAACAAACCCCTGCACTCTATCCAGCTGCATTTCTCATCTCGGGAGATACCTGATCATCCGTCCTTCAAAGTGATCCTAGTCACATAAAAGCAGAAGCTGTAATCATTGTCAATGAACACAGTTTGCTGAGAATGGGTTCTTCTGTAGAATGGGAGAGGGAATGTGAATCTATGGTACAAAAGCTAATTCTGAATGAAATTGTTTGTTGGACACACACCACACTAAAAAGTGCTGCAGTCTGCCATTACCCATGGAAGACAGCGTGGATATATAGGTAAAGGAGAATTAATCATTGATCACCACTGAAGGGAGCACTATATAAGCACGTTGGTGTGCTTGAAACTCTCCCACCACTGATATGCTTCTGAACTAGACATCTTAGTGCATTCAGTCCTTTTGTCCAGACACCATGAGAGTGATGTGGAGAGTTCAATACACTGACAGCAGGCTCTGTGAAAGGGCAGAGAAAAACTACAAGACCTGCAGAGCTGTTCCAGCTCTCCTTGGTTGGAGTATGTAATCAGTCTTTAAAAAAATCACCCAGCAATGTGTTTTCAGTATTTCCTTCTAGGATGTATATAGACCATGTTTGTTGTTGTTTTTTTCCCTCTCTCACTTTTCTGTGAATGCACCACAAGCTGATTGCCTTCAGTTCTTGCCTGGTCTCTGAAGATGGAATCTCAGCGAGCACATTAGGGCTGGGATCTGCTTGTGCCAGTGCAGCTGCACCGATTCACAACAGTAACACGATCCAGTTACTTTTTCTAGTAACACATTCACAAACCCTTGCTGTCTGCTTTCCCGGACACTGCCTGGGTAGAGCCCATATGGGCAGACTAAATCTCCATTGAGCCTGGGCCCTTCCTCTCTCAAGGATCCCTACATTTTGCTATCTCTTGCTATGGGTTTTTGCTCTACTGTCCAGTCTGTAACCCCAAGCAAAGCTCTCCAGACAGGCAGTTGGGGTCACTTTGTGATCTGCTGCACCACCATCTGCTGCTTTGCTCCTGGTTCACTGCTGCGTGAGCCTGGAGCCTGGCTATAGTGTGCCCTTGCTGATGCTTAGCATTTGCTAAGAGGAATAGTTTACTGTTTTGCATTTTCCACTCTGTTTCTTCCCCATCTTGGCTCCATTCTTTTGTCTTGTTTTTGCATTATTGGTCATGGTGTCTGGTTTCTAGTAGCATATTAGTAATGTAGGAAAAATGAACATAATTGCAAAAATACCACACAAAGGACTCGTATGTCGCTTTCATTGCTTAATCCGCTTGCTGGGAATAATTGAATGGGATTCCTTTTGTTTTGTAGCTGCTTGATTTGCTGGGTAGAAGTCCCCTCCTCCCATGCTTGACCCTGCAAATACTGATGGACAGACAGTCTTGAGAAAAATAAGAACTGAATCCAGCCCTTTGAAACTGAGCCTGCTCTGGAGAGTCAGAAATGCTTGGTTGAAAGTACTAATACTTGTCACTTCTCACGTCCTAGGTGCTTTACAGACATTGGCAAAGATTCACTTAGGCTGCGGTGTGAACCCTGCTGTAAGTCGGTGATGATAAGCTCCGTGCTACTTTTGCAAAAGCCTGGAGTAACTCTGATATTGGGGGGGCATGCCACTTCAGCGTGGAGAGCCTCTCCCAGGAGAGTCATAATTCACTGGTGTAGTAGTGGGAAATGGCCTTTAGAAGAGACCTCTCCTGTCAAAAATGCATTTTCCTGATTCTGTGTAGCTGCTACTGGTTCTGTTTAAAGCCTCGGTGGTCCAAATGTGTGTCATCACCCTTGTTTTAGATAAATGCAGTGGCTCTAGGTGGGCTTAAAGCCACAGAGCTGCTATTCACACCAGCAGCTTTCTGCTTCTGTCTCCTGCACAGCACACGGTAGTGTTAGACCACTTTGCACAGCTCCCATCGTGCTGGTGTTGCTGCTTGTCATCTCCTCCATGGCCTTGGCATTTGTTGGATTGAACATCCAGAGAGCAAGCAGAAATATTGTGGCAGGAAAGCAGAACAGGAGCAAGAGCTGCTGGGAGTCCTGCAGGGAAAAATGCATTTGTCATTTCCCAGGCAGGCTTTGTAGGCTTCTGTGACATACCCAAAACTCTTGAGCGTCTACACAGTGGCTGATTAGGAAACTGCATTTACTATTGCTGTGACAATTTGTAATAGGAGAGGAAACTTTGTGTGTGTGATGTCCCAGAGACATGGACCTGCTCATTGATGGAAACTTTTTTTTCTGTTTTGATCATCTGGTCTTGATTGATTTACAGCTGCTCATTTAATCCATAAACAGATTTTTTTTCCCCCCTTTTAAAATATAAAATGACTGGGTATGAAGTCTCTGGAGACATGCTCCCAGTCTGGACTCAAACGCCAGCATTTCTTTGTAATGGGAGCATGAGATAAGCCTGTGTCCAAAGGCTCTCTCCTGGGATAGATTTGAGAGCTTTCCCTTCTCCGTTCCCTTCCAGTCAAATCCAATAACTAAATCTTTTCTTGCAAACAAATTGAGATCTGCCTTCTCTGTCAGTACAGGTACAGAAAATTAGTTCAAAAGGCCTGTCTTGTTTGTAAGGAGTAGGAAGTCATTTTGCCACGTGAGCAGCACTGGTGAGACAGCGGGATGTTGCACACAACCCAAACCACCCATGCATTAAAAAGCACATTGACTTACCATGAAAAACTGCAAAAATATCAACAGGAGAAAGATAGGGCCTTAAAGGAAGAGACTTAAAGAACTCCAGCTGTAAACCTTATCAATGAGAAGATTGAGAGGTGACTTAATTGCAGTGTACAAGTACTTCATGGAAGCAAGGTACAGGATTTCAAACAGATCTTATTTAGCAAAAGAAAGTCATAAGATGATAAGAGAGTTAAAAGGTGAGTCTGGACAAAAGCAAGTTAGAAACTAGCCAGGCAGTGGTGGTGAAAAACCCCCGGGATGAACTACCAAGGGAAAGGATGGATTTTCCACCTTTTGATGTCTTCAGCTTATTTCTGGAAGCCTTCCTGGAAAATGTTTTTGCCAAATACAGGAGCACTGACCAGATGGGAGTTCAGATTAGATGATCAAACATTCCCTACTTGCTTTAAAGTCTATACATCTTTTTGTCAAACAAGAGTGTGAGACAGAGGACATAACTCTGGGGGGAGGCTCAGAAGACCTGGTGCATTCCCTGATCTATTACTGGTGTATTTTACAAACCTGGGAAAATCAGCTTAGATGCTCATCTAAAAAGTCATCCAAGATGACTTTTTCATACCGTACTTCAAATGTTAAGCACAGGGATAACCAGCCTGTTTTCATTGTCGCTGAGTAGAAGTGAGAACTGCAAATGCTTTGCCTCTTTATTATCCTGAAATAATGTACCTAAATAAAATTTGTATGCTTTTTTTTTTTTTTTTTTTTTTTTATATACTCAATTAGATAGCATACCTTCATTTTTATGTATCTAACTGGCAATATTTAAGTGCATCCCACGCATTGCAAAGCGTTATGGAGAAACTGTAAAAGTCACGACTAGTATTTCATTCTGAATTGGACCAATAAATATCTCTTGCAGCAAGTTGCTGTCTGTACGAGTGTCGGCCCAGGCTGTGGCAGCTTTATTGTGCAGCCATACAACATTCCTACCAATAATATATGTGTGAGAGCAGGGGAGAGAGGGAGGGCAGGAGGTAATTGTTTCACTGACAGAAAAGATGTAGACAGATGCACAGAAGCATTCTGGAACAAAAATGGGGCTGCATCCACTGAAACAACAGATGCTGCCTTGTGAAAATATTTTTTCCATTATAGCTCCAATGTCATCTCCCACTTATCTCCCAGAAGCGCAGAAGGAGCTCGTTTCAAGGGTACCTATTCTTGCCAGTGGCATTCCTCCTGCCTCGCAGCCTCAAAAAAGGGAATGGGTTTTTAACAGGCATCGTGGTGGGGGGACCATTTGTCTGCGATTAGGCCCGAGAAAGGAAAGAAACTTTTGTCCCAGTGAAAGGGAAGCTTGTAGTTCATTAAGTAGCGGGGGGATTAGCCATGTCGAGGGCTCTGTTCTCAACGAGTGCTGGAGAGGGCCGGGAGGGGAGGTCTCCCCCTAAGAACTTTCTTCCTTTTCTCTTCCATTCTGCGGGTCTTTAATGGCTTCCCCGCGGTGGGGCACGGCGTAAGTAGGGGATCCTGTCCTTATTAACGGGCTTTCGCTCCCCCTCCAGCCCAGCCTCTCTTTATCATCCTGCCAGCTCATTATGGCCCCGCAAGGACTTCGCTGGGCTGGGACTAAGCTGAAGGGAGTGAAAGAGAAGGGGTTGGGGGGAGGGAAGGGGACGCCAGGCAATTAATTTGGGAGCATTCAAGCCTGAGAATGTAGGCCACTCCAGAAGAAACAGTCCCCCAAAGAAAAGAGAAAATACAAACCTTTAACAATGTTTTCTTTCAGGGTTTTGGCTACTGTTGCATAAAACCCTCCAGAGCTTTGATTTTTTTTTTTTTTTTTTTTTTTTTTTCCACTACTAATTTGCCCTCACGGACGAGTTTCTCCATAGAAATGTTTCCCTTCGCTAGGAGCTTTTGAACTTCCCTCCGTTCCCAAATGCTCCTTCTATGGAGGCAGAGAGGCTTTATTTTTCTTTATTTATATTTTTTAATTTTTTTTCGGGTATCAATATTTGCCTCAGACCAAGTTAGTGTGCAGGTAAAACTCCCTCCGTCCTGAATGGGAACCTCTCTTGAGCATCTGCCAGCCCGGCCAACAGGCCCAGGGCTCCGGGGCTCGCCTCCTGCTGTTCCTATGGAACATTCCTCCGGCAACCAAAATAGTTCTTGTTCTTCTTGGGGAGTGAGGCTGAATGCAGAATTAATGCAGGTTTAACTGGCACAGAGACCTGTCCGGGGAGCCTGGTTTGCTTTGCTCGTACAAACATTTGGAGATTCTGGAAAGGTTTTTTGTGGCCTAAATTCACGGTTCGGCACCAATTTTGGAGTGCAGGCCTTGCTTTCCAGGGGCCTGAGCTCACTGCTCATTCCTCATCTGGAAAGAGAGCTTGGGAATAAGGGTATTGTCAAGGGGATTACAGCAAAATAATTATTCTGGAGCCAGCTCCAAGCACAGATGCTCTCAGAGTTATTTCCCCTGGAGCAGTGGGAGTTTTGGTGGGCCTGGAGGTCCGGTCTCACTGCCTCCCCATGCCAGCCTGCATATACAAAGGCATCCAAATCATTTAGCTTAATGAAAGAACAACAATTGAGGAATACAAAAAATATCTCCAATTAGAAGCAAAAAATAAAATCATCAGGTTACAACCCTCACTTGTTTTCACATGTGCTTTCATACCCTCTTTTCATTTCCTGGTCAGTAAAGGCACACCAGCGTGCACACCTCTATGAATTAAGGGATATATGGCTGAACATTAAAAGGTTTAGGCATTTTTTTTAAATATCTGGACGGATGGAGGTGGGCTGCTGACGAGGGAGCCTGTTTGAGAGGAGTCTGTGTTGTACCTCCTGTAAAACCAGCCGTGTGTTCCTCAGGGCTTGCATTTCTGTGCTAACTGCATTCACCACATCACTGAAATACTCAGTGTATGCTGTGTTTCCACTCGAGATGAGCCACAGCTGAACAACTCGCATGTCAGTTTGACTAAAGAAATCTGGGCTCTTTTTTTTTTTTTTTTTTTTTTTTTATGGAGTTTCCTCTCAGTTTTGGCTGCCAGTTCGTTTGCCCTAATCTGTTTGGCTCCTCCGAAACATGTCTGCCTGTTTTTTCACAATTTTACGTGGTGTAGAAGAACAGCGTTCGCAGCTCAGTGCAGGAGCTCTTTGTTATGAGGAGAAATCACAGCTCAAATATTTGTTTTACAAAAGTCCCACGGTAACACACTGACATTTGGTTGCAGACATGGCCATTGTAAAGGTGTGTTGAATCAGGGAGGG
Source organism: Nettapus auritus (assembly GCA_011076525.1). NCBI lineage: Eukaryota > Metazoa > Chordata > Aves > Anseriformes > Anatidae > Nettapus > Nettapus auritus. Next base: position 90,748,315 of record CM021768.1, on the reverse strand, counting down.
ACGCAAACACCGGGTGGGAAAGGGCATCCGCGCTGTGCTGGCAGAGCTTGAACCTACGAAATGGGACAAGTCTGGGATAATCGTGAGGTCATGAGGTCCTGATGAGAGACGAGAGGAAGCCCAGAAAAGCTAGGTTGGCTGCACCACTGGCATTTCATTGTGTCCAACACAAGCAGCTTTTAATCACACCTGGAAGGCTGCAGAAGGGCTTAGTTGCCCTACAGTGGGATTGAGGTGAGCTGCTGCTGCTCTGTCATGCTGCCTGTGGTGCTATGCCATGGTGCTCCAGGGGTCTTCTGGCCCACCCCAGCACCCTGGGGCTCTGTGATTTTGGGAAATGACCTTTTGCAGTCTGCGAAGGGCAGTGAAGACGATTTGCTTCGCAGTGGCCTGTCGTTAGAAATGTAGGTGCCAAATTCTTGGCTCGAGCATTTGTTTAGCAGCCGAGTCGCCTGTTTCTATCTGCAGACAGGGTTTAGGCACATAAACCAAGCACATTATCGGGAATGCTATCTTCACTTGTTTTCTCTGTTTCCCTTTTCACTTCCTTTTTGGCCAAGGTTAATTCAGAGCTCTCATGGGTTCCCACTGGAATGACTGGAGTATGTTTCTTGATATTTTCCAATCTGTTTTCCAAGCAAAGGCTGCTGGTACGAGGCATTATAAACACCAGCACGAGGTTCGTACTGGCAATCAGCAGCTCTGCCTTCCAGCACCTTACCGCAGGATGAGCCATGGAGCAGGGGGTGGCGGGTAAACAGAATAAAATTGTGGTGGGGAGAGGCAACATCTGCCTTTCCCATCAGGGCAGAAGCAGAGCAGCTACCCCTTTTATTTTTAGCAGGCGGGTTTTGCAGACACGTGATATTGCAGTGAATTAGAGGTGGTCAGTTAAATGGCTCTTTTGGCAAGTCACGCTCATCCTGGAGCCTCGTCGCAATGGAGCAGGGCTGAGCTGGGCCCTGGACCTGAGCCCGAGTCCCATCTCTGGCCGTCCCTCCTGCACAGTTTGCAGATGCAGATTTTGATTCATAGCCCGCAGGGAGAAAAGTTGCTTTTTAATTATGGATGAAGCTAATCAGTTAGATAAAATGACAGCCCACTCGGGTTTTAGCACAGAACTCATGCTGCATTTTTTTGCAGTGATTACAAAGCCAGATCCTCCCGTTTCTCTCTTCCCCACCCCCTTCCGTGTGTTCAGTGGTATTTCTGGGTTTTGGTCTGGTCCGAAAGCAAAAATGCTGAGCAGCAATAAAAATCAAGGTTAATGTACCATAATATTGAGTCAAGCGACTTGTAAAAATTCTTGCTTTAGTTTCTTTTAGTTCGCACACATAAGGTTCAGAACTTTTTACAGCAATATTTGCTATTGCAACATTCTGTTATTATGACAGCTTTTAATTTTAGAAATCTTGAGAATCTCCTTGGAAACTATTTTTAGGTCGTCTACTCGAGTATGCTAGCGCTTTTTATTTTTGTTTAATTACTGCACACATCGTTTTGCTTTAATGCTGTTTTCATTTCATGACATGGAATTTTTTTTTGGGGGGTGAACTCAAACATACGAGCATTTCATTTGTTGATGTATATACTGAAAAAATTGACTTCCTCTAGAGTGGGATGCTTTGCTCCATCCCTTTTCAGATCATCTGTCCCTTTCTCTTGTTTTGGGTGAGTCTCCTCCATGCATCCCAGTCACTGAATCAGTTCAAATCACCCTGCCCCTTTTTTTCTTTTTATCACTTTTTACCTAGTGAGTAGCTTCCATCATTATTCCAAATCACCCAATTGCTCTCTTTCAGCTTTTCCTTTACTATAATTTTGATAGCCACAAAGCTCATTGCCACACTTCAGAGGCCAGTTTAGGAAATCTTCAGCATGCCTGTGATTTTATGAGGACTCCACAGTGGAGAAATTGGATATATTTGTGTCCAAATAAGAATGACAAGGGCTGAAATGCATGGAAACATTTTAATCTAGTATGTTAATAGCTATTTTCCTGTCTCAGAAATGTCTGTTCTCTACTCAGGCAAAAGAAATGCAATGCAAAAAAGTTATGAATAACATCTAATTGAAAAGCCACCCCGGGTTTTAGATCTTAGAGCAGAAATTAACCATGACAGATGCTCCTGGAAGGAATTTGTCTGCTATTATGCAGAATTCTGAAAAAATGCCATTTTTCCTGGTAGACTGTTATCAGGAGCAGTTATGTGTTTTGCCTAAAGACTATTGCTTCCATTGTTTTTGAACTTTACACCAGACATACTCTATCACAAAACTAATCACTTGTCTTGCGACAAAATAAACCATTCCATTTCTTTCTTTCTTTCTTTTTTTTTTTCAAGGCACCTCATTATCAACTTTGGAAGGAAGTTGAATTTATAAAAAGATAAGTCATGTAAATAAGCTGGAAAAAATCTAATGAAAGTCCTTTGTCTTCTTTGGCAAGCACAGCTCCATTAAACCATGATTCTCCTTTGAAGCTTCAATTACCTGACTTACCAGAGCTGGAGCGGAGGAGAAATGGCTAATATTTCTGAACAATGTGCATGTGTGTACGTAAGGGGAAGTTATTACCTTTGGAAAAAGAAAGTCTGAGCACGCTTACAGATTGCAGTTTTATTGTTTTGGCCAGCTGCTTAGAATCACAGGATGAAATTCATCCCTGATGTTTCTCCACCGTAAGCAAGCAGAGGAGCAGAGCCAGCAAATGTTGTCTCCTGTAGAATTCCAGTGCAATAGCACCAGAGGTGCATGTGCCCTGTTCTTGTTCCCACCTGTATGCACACGTCTGGGGCTCCCCGTGCTGCTTTTGTTTTGAGCACATCAGAAATGCCAGGCATTGCTCCCCCACCAGTGCTCCCCAGGCTGCATTGCACAGGATACCTTTGTCCTTTATTCCTTCCCACCATGCTTAACGTTCCTTCTGCCATTTAATGGTAAATGTCAAATTCTTCTTGCCGTTTTCTGGATATGCCTCCACGGCTGTCTTCAGTGCAATGGAGGGATGACAGATGTGATTAGACTGGGTGTCGTGAGGAGCATCATCCGTCTAGCCATGGTGGTGTGAAGGTCTGTGTCTTATCATACTGGTAGGGAGAGCAAATCAGAGTAACCCAGGAATCCGGAGTATATGGGTAAAATCACCCCTGCTGAGCTGTCTGCTGCCTGGAGAGATGCTATAACGTGTGTCCTCTAGATTCAGCCAGACTCCAGGAATTGCCACTGAGATCAGTAGGACTTGCAATCAGTAAGACCTCGCTACCTTCTCCCAAATGACACTTTTTTATCCTGCAGTCAAGCGTTCAGCTGATGCGCAAGTGAACTGCATACATGAAGCTTGCCACGGATTTCGTACAAATGATTTTAATCCTTCTAAAAGCCCCCCCATCATTCTGGGTTGTGTAAATAAGCTAAAAAAAATGAGGGCTAAAAACATGGATTTTCTGTTCTTTACTGGAATGCTACTCTGGTGTAACTGAGAGGAGAATTTGACCTCCTGTATCCGCTTTTGCAGAGTTCAAACCATAATTCCAGGCCAGATTCTAATCTGTGTCTCTCGCTCATATTTCACTGAATCTCTCAAAAAATACACATGCTGCAGACCGAAGCGCAGCATTGCAGGCAGTGAGTGACTATTATCTGGCCTGAAGGGTCTTCTGGCAAAAAAAAAAAAAAAGAAAAAAAGAAAAAAAAAAAAAAGATAGCGATCAAATTGCTGAAGTGAACAACTGATGGTTTTTTTGAGTCTTTAATTTGTTTTCCTTTGCTTGAAAAAGCAGAGCACGTTTGTCTTTAGAGCAAGAGGCAGATATTGATAGCGCTACTTAAGTGAGCGAAATAAAATGCTTGCAATGACAGTTATCAAAGGTTAGGTCCCTGGAGATAAAAAGCTTTTGTGTGCATAGGCGCTCCAACCCAATCTTTCTGTGGGCCCACATAAAGTATACAACAATGTGCTTCCCTTCTGAACTTTTTTGGGACATGGTATGGAAAGACTGTCGCAGTCTTCGTGAAGTCAAATCCCAGATGGGTATTGGTTTCAAAGGGAACGATGACTAGCCAGTATGTTAAATATTTTAATTCAGTAAAGCCTCCTGTTCTCCTTGATGTTTGCTAAAGTTACGTTCAGCAGCTGTAGAGGAGAATGTGCACAAGAAACCGAAGGAGAATCCTGTGTCCTCTCTCCTCTTGCCTAACCAATAAATTTTAGCACTGAGTAGGCAGGCACAAGCCCTCCTCACCTTGGCCCGTGGGGTTGGGAGATGGGCAGCGAAGGGCTTAGATGGAAGCGGAGCTGTGAGCAGCTGGCCCAGGTGCTCTGAAATGGCACTTTAAAAGCTATTAACATAGTGAAGGCTTTTGAAGGCTACAGAACCATTTGTAGCGTAATCCTTCCGTTTTTCTCCTGCAGCCCGCTGCATGCTGTGGCTATTGGACACTTGTGCGGATGAAGCCCACCACGCGCATAGCTCTGGGGAGGAAAACTGCAAGAGGTGCTTTAAAGGCAGGCAGCTGCAGATAATTGCTGTTTGTGCTCCAAGTCTGATACAGGCAGGCAGTTGCGTCTGACTTGCCCCATTTGTAGGTAAACTTGAGTTTTCCCAGACTCCTGGGTTATCTGGGTCTGGGCAGGACTTCTTGAAAGGTAAGAAATTAGTAATAGCAAAGGGTTGCAGGGGGAAGGGCTGCCTTGAACTTCAGAGTGCCAGTACATTCTGCAGTAGTAAAGAACAATTCTTTCTACAATGTTTGAGAGTTATTTGCAAGCAATTTCTGGAGAAAGGTACAACTTTTGCAATCGGCCAACACAACAGCCTCTCCTCCAGAGCAACTGCCCTGGCTTCTGGTTCCTTTTGCTTTCTTCTGCTATTTTTTGGCTTCTGTCAGCCATGTCTAATCTTACCTTGCCTAAGCCATGAATCAGAGTCTTTAGACCTGCTAGATTATCCCTGTGGATTTAAGGCAAGCCTGTGGGGCTTCTTGATCCTTAGCTGATTTCTCACTGATGCTCCACATTCCTCTGAGCACCTTCTTGGCTCTGGACTGCCCTGCTTGGCCAGGCTGGAGCAAAGATGGGCAATATCTGCTTCCCATGATGAATATGCAACAGTTTAAACATAAGAAAAAAAAAGCTTTTTTTTTTTTTTTTTTTTTTTTCTCCTGGTATTAATAAGCCTGAAAATGTTCTTGGCTGTGCCTTTGCACTACAGGTGTCTCTGCTTTTATGTTTTGTAAGTTATGAGGCATTTAGCTCATTTTCCAAGAGCATCTCCTTTACTCTTCACAGGGCAAAGCTCAAATGTGTCATTATGCACTACCTGCGGCTGGTTAAATCGGTTTCCTTTAACAACAATTTTTTCAGTGCTGAGTATTTGATCAGCTTGTTTCTTTTCATTGTAATTTATTGCCAGTTATGTTTTCCTTGTTCAAAAGCAGTAATGTATGACATAAAAGCCAGCTTTCCCCTGCCTCCTGGGCTGTGCTTGTCAACTGTGTTCTCTCATAGCTGCTGCCATTTTAATAAACAGTTCCCGCTCTCAGATCTTGAGGTTACATGATTAAAAAATCCAGCAGCCGAGACCCACTGCGAAATGCAGTGATTATGATGGAAAAGGCGAGCCTTCAACTTATCTTTCACCTTAGGGAAATGGGCAAGGTGGAAAATATTATACTTGTTATCCATTCCTTCTCCTTGCACAGAGTAAAGCCATCTAAACAAGTAAATCCTCACCTTTCTGAGAAAGTTTATCTTGCAAACTAAAGGGTTTCAGCATATTTGTGATGCCCGCCCAGTTCCAATCAAACACCATTTGATCTGTTCCACCTGGAACTTCACCTCTTTGCCTCTGTTGCAGGATTGTCTCCCTTTTTATCCCATGAATCTCCCATGCTGGGGTGGCTTCACAGTGTCCACCATTCCGTCAGGAGTAGTTTGTTGCCTAGTAGGATTTTTGGCAGTGGCAAAGATGAGTAACTCATTCTAAGAAACCCTAGGAACAGCAAAAACCACTTAGGGCCAGGTAGAGTTTCCCATGTGTGGGGTATTCCCTCTCCTAGAGGCACATGGAAATTCACTCATGTCCTGTCTTACTTGGTCAGGGATGTTGGAAGTTTATCCCTGCAGAAGCACAAAACATTGTCTGCTCATCTACTGTGCGCAGACAAGGAATAATGTTTTTTGAAAAAATAGTTTCCTTTTAAAGCAAAAGTTGTAATAACTGGGGCCACTGACTGTGAATACAGATCAGGTTTTATCATAACGATTACTACTTGTTAAGCTCACAAAAAAAAAAAAAAAAAAAAAAATAGATCAAATCAGGTATCAAAGAACTCACACAAACACACAAATAACCTACATAGCATATGTTGTCCTAAGGCAACTTGTAACTAAACAGATGGTTTTGCATCATTGCTGCTGCTAACCAGGTATTGCATCCTCCCATTCAGCAATACCCCTGCGCAGTTTAGGTGTGATTTAGATTTGGTTTGAGGCAGAAACTTTGAAGGGTAAAGGTGGTAATTTTATCCAAGCTTTTATTCCTAAGTAATTTGTATTGTTCCTTTTACTGGGACCTCCTATAGCTTGTGCTTTCCACTATTTTTTTATTATTATTGTATTCCCTCACCTCCACCCCCTCTCCCATGGCATTGTTTTGGCCTTGTTCATGTAATCCCTTCTTACATGATGGAGAACACTTAAGCCCTTCAGGGAGAAGCCATTAGAGAACAGTTTCAGGTTCTTGGGTCTTTCAGCGTTCTTCATGTCTATCCCTAAACATTAAAGTCCTCTCTCTGTTATTCTTTGAAACCAATGAAACATTTTAATTGGCTTTAGTGCACTTTGATCAGGCCTGTGGTTGTATAAGGTTGTTGTCATGCTGTACAAATTGTTAAAAGAGCTTGCATTTAGCCTTTCCTCTGAAAGCATCCCAACATTGCTCTTAGTTATTACTAACTCCTTGTAGTGGGAACCTATTGTGCAACTGGTTGTAGACAGTTGATTAACGCTCCTGCGATTAATAACAGCTCTTGAACACACCAGCAACTCCCATTTCAGACCAGTAGAAATGGTGTCTGCATCTGAAAGTAGATCCTGGCCTTTCATATAGGAATCAATTTGCCCATTGCTGTGCAGCAACCACAGAGAAGCCGTTTAACAGTACAAAACCCACATTGTATATGAGATTAGAACAGGAAATATGGGATTGCAAGTTGAAACTGCATGGTAAATTTAAGTGAGTTATACACACTGACTAAAACAACATGCCTGTCTATCTGCATCTGCGCTCCTACAAGAGAGGCTCACAAACTGCCTGTATTTATCCTCGTGTTACTCCCAGTTGGTGGGAACCCCTTGCTCCTGGTTTCACAGATGAGGTCCAGGGCCATTGGCAGGGAAGGTGACCCCAGTGGTGGAGGTGAGCCTGGAGCATGGCTAGTCATCTGCACCACTTTTCCTCTTCAAGAGTGAGGAAGGGAAAGGGTAAGGGGTTTTTATTCTTTTGGGCTAACAGCTCCCTGAAAGTCCCTTCTGAGAGATGTCTCCTGCACAAAGATCATATGGGGCATTTACCTTGGAGTTGGGCGTGCATTCCCTGGCTTTATTGTCTCCAAATCAGATTTTTAACTTTTATTTTTTTTTTAATCAGTAGCAAAAAAGTGCTTTCTCACTTTGTTATGCTTTTATTTTTTAAAGGCTAATGGAGAGAAATGATCTGCTTTTAGTTTTTTTTCTGATAAGATTAACTAATTTTTTATAAAGCAGAAAATATTTTTTTTTTTCATTTGTCCATTGAACAAGCAAAACCACAATTGTAATGAATAATGCATAATTAACCCCTCTTGTCTGGAGGAGATAACACTTAAGACCCACTGCACTACTCTCCCCATGGAATAAAGTAGCAGTGGTGTTAATCCAAACCAAACATTGGAGTTTTACAAGCAGATGTATTATTATTGCAGTTGTACCATTTTTATAGCCAGAGCACAAAGCTTCTGAAATTAAGGTGATATTTAATCTTCTTAAGACTGCTGGGCACCAACTAACCACGTATGCTGTAGAAAGGAGATAGCGTTCTGCCTTCTGCTCTGCTTTATACAAAATTAATGCCACACCTCGGTTCCTGGGAAGTTTCCAATGCAGTTTTCATTTGGAATATCTGGTCACTTGAGTAACACGGAGAAATAAAATAGAAGCAATTTGCTGCTTCATTTAAAACTTAACCCAAAATTCTGCCAACCTAACCCTGGCAACTTAATGAAAAGTTTTAAGTTTGGGGCTCTGCGATTGAATGCCATGTTATGAAGTATATTTTGCACCTCTGGTGTCCTGGCAGTGTGGCTGCATTGCCTCCCGCTTGTGAATCACAGAATCATTAAGGTTGGAAGACACCTTCAAGACCATCTGGTCCAACCATCCCCTACCACCAATGTCACCACTAAACCGTGTCCCCAAGCACCAGGCCCAACCTCTCCTTGAACACTCGCAGGGAAGTTGACTCCACCACCTCCCTGGGCAACCCATCCCAATGCCTGACTGCTCTTTCTAAGAAATGTCTCCTCATTTCCAACCTGAACCTCCCCTAGCACAACTTGAGGCCATTCCCTCTGGTCCTAGCACTAGTTACCTGTGAGAAGAGGCTGACCCCCAGCTCACCACACCTTCCTTTCAAGCAGTTGAAGAGGGCAATAAGGTCTGCCCTAAGACTCCTCTTCCCCAGACCAAACACCCCCAGCTCCCTCAGCCGCTCTTCACAAGACTTGTGCTCCAGGTCCCTCACCAGCTTCGTAGCCCTTCTCTGGACATGCTCCAGGGCCTCCATGTCCTTCTTGTAGTGAGGGGCCCAAAGCTGAACACAGCACTCGAGGTGCAGCCTACCCGCAGCTGAGTACAGGGGAATGATCACTTCCCTGCTGGCTGCACTATTCCTGACACAAGCCAGGATGCTGTTGGCCTTCTTGGCCACCTGGGCACACTGCTGGCTCATGTTCAGGGGCAACCTAGTGCATCCCCTTCTAGAAAGCTTCTCCAGGGAGCTCTCCTGGCTGTAGGTGGCCTTGCCTGGGCTACCTGCACACCAGGCTGGGACAATGACAGGCAGCTTTCAGCGGTGGCAGTGGAAACCTGCCAGCTGAGCTGAACACACTGGGTGATGCAGGAGGGACAGCTCCCTCTATGCATAAGTCTTGCAGAAGAGGGTTCTTCCAGTTCAAAATGGCGAGAAATTGTGGTTACACCAGCCAGAAGTCAAATTAAGGAAGATTCATGTGGAGGCTGATATCGTTTTCCAACAGTGTAATTTTTGAGTGCTCCAAGAGCAAAGCCAGCACAGCTAAACCCTGCTGAGCTTGTGTTCCTTGCTTCCCTGCTGTGTTATCTCAACAGGGCCATGCCAAATCACCGCAGCTTGCCTCCCCCTGCATGGGAATCTGCCAGGGCTGTCACTAATGCTAGTTTCAGGGTATATGGATAGTGGGGTCTGTAGCCTTCGGAAATGCATCAGACAGCAGATCTGAGTGCAGGAGTTTGCTGTAAAAACAGTGACTAATCTCTACCCAGATGTGGTTGGTTTGGAACTACATGGGGATATGTAATCAGGTTTCCTTGCAACAGGCTGGTGATTGTGCGGTGAGATATTGGGCCAGTTCGTTACACGTCATGCTGGTACAGGAAAGTCCTGATTGCCTTGAGCGCTCCGAGATCCAGTGACTTCAGCGGGGAGATGCAGTAACTTGAGCCTTTTATTTCTTATAGAAACCCCAGCCACAGATGCGGTCCAAAAACCCATGCTCTCATTCGGTTGCGAGGAGTTCGTCTTTCTTTCTGAACAGGAGTGGAGCTCTGTCCTGTCTTTTTCATGGTTTCTTAGTTATAAGACTTCCTACATCACATTTATCACACGGATTTTTTTCTGCCTCTTCTCAGCTTGTGGATCCCCAGCGTTTCCAGCAGAAATACAGACAAACCTGCATCAAAAGCATGGTTACTGAAGTTTGGTTTGTTCTTCTTGGTTATCTTCCCTGGCCGCCAGAAACATTCGTGGATTTACAAACCAGAGGCTGAACAACCACACTGCAGCGCTTTCCACATCACGGGGTTCATCACAAGGGCTCGCTTCTTCTCTTGGAAAACACAGTTTTATTCCATACATTCCTTTCCTTGGTTGCTTCTTCCCCCTTTCAGTGAGTCTCCTTTGGAGGATCCCCTCTCCTGCATTGCTGCCATCCCAGTGCTATGATGCTGCCTTTATTCTTGGTCAAATCACAGCAGCCTTTCCTCCTCCCCACAACATTCATGTGTCCCAGGGCAGGGTTTACCCCAGGCTTCCCATTGCGTCGGCCTCTGTACCTCTGCCAGACGATACTCACAGTATATGCTGTGGGTGATTCTGTCAGCCTCTGGAATGAATTATTTTATTGCTGCCAGCTTGTCAGAGAAATCAGCTTGAAAGCTGAGCCAGAGAGCGGTCCTGGGAGCGACCAATTCAAAGTGGAAGCAAGTCACCATCAAGCAAAATAAATAGGGGAATGCATTGGCTGGATAAAATGAGCACTGGTTTATAGGGGAATTTCAAAAGAACCAATTAGACCTCAATAGGGAACCAGGTCTTATATTTAAACCTTATAAATATACAAATCGTGACATTCTAATTAAGCGCTGTTGTTTCCCAGGTTTTGTTTTTGAAGGGTATAGTTTTCTGTTTAACTGCTGTTCTTGTAAAGATTTGGCATGGTCTGGGACATTTTTCTCTTCTTGGTTACCTCGCCAGGAATTTGCATTCCCGCTCTGTGCCTGTGCTTTGGTGTGCGTGCTGCCACTGAAAAGGCTGTGAGTCATAAATAAAAGAACAATATGACCACAAGCACCCCCTGCAGAGGAAGAAGAAAGGCATGAGTAAAATAATATGCCAAAGAAAATCGTAGACCAGATAATTTATCCGCCCCTAATTATTTCTGGGCCAGAATGAGGTATTTCAAATAGTAAAAAAGCAAGTTTTTTTTTTTTTTTTTTTTTTTTTTTTTTCCCTCTGTGATTTCAAATGATTGGCCTATTACAATTTGACTTGATTTTAGTTGGCTGTTTGTCAAGAAAAAAATTGCCGAAGGTCACTTATGAGCACTGCAGAATCAACTGCATATACATTTCTGAAGCACAGAGACTGTTTTTTCATGCATTTCTGACACTTTCAGCCATTCAGACTCCTACGTCTTGAAAGAAAACACATCTCAGGTGTCACGTTAATCTTGTTGGTATGAGATTATGGCTTGCCAATTGCTGATTTTGGATATAGCTGCCTGGGCTGTTTAAACGACTTCGGTGTAAGTAGCAATAATGGGCTACAGTGGCACAGTCTTTCAGAAGACGAGACAAAAAAAAAAACTATGCTTCTTAAAGCAAAAAGGTACCCTAGAAGTAGGAAATTGAATATTATTAATGAAAACAGAAGGAATGATTAGGAATGTTTTCACACGATGGAGCTCCTCGTTCGGGGTGTATAACCACTGGGACTTCACTGAGGGATCTTGCTGAACCTTTTCTCGTGAATGCGTCTGCACAGCGCCGCAAACATTCCTCCGTGATAATCTATGATGTATTTGTAACATTTGCATGTAATCTGTCAGGCAGGGCCTGTGCTGTAGAGCGTGGGAGTTTTAGGCCCATGGGATTTGTGAGGCTGCAGATGCAGAAGTTGGAGTCAGTCAGATTTGTGGCATGAATGGGGGTTTCCCTGGTGCTAGAAGAAGTGAAGAGTAAGCCCTGAGCGCGCTGCAATCTGACTTCACACAGGCTATTCTCACAAGGTTTCCATTTCCAAGGCTTCGATGCTTTTTGGCATTGTAGCCCTCCTTTTAAGCTGATCCTCTGCAATCTTTCAAGGTTCACCCGCAAGTCATAATTGCCCTAGAGAATAACAGCACATGGATGCAATGAAACGCATTTGTAAAAGTGCTTGTTTTTGTATTGATGGGGCTTTAGCTGCTTGTTATCTCTGAGCATGATTTAGAGGGACATAAATGTAGCATCTCAGGCTTACACATTCGTAACTCCTTCCATCAAAAAATCTCAAAGCATTTTACACACAGATGTAACCGGATAATATGGCCTGTTGTCTGTGTGGCATCTCCAACATCGGTTGTCATCATTCTATACCATATGCCAGGGTCTAGAGTATTCCCTGAAGTATTTTACATAGGAGGAATACATGTAAATAGAATATCTGGCAATCTATGAATGGCTCACAGGATTTTAATCAACTGCACAGTTTTAAAATTGGCATTTAAATCCCTCTCACATCTGTTGTTTAAAATAGCCAGCAGCGTGTGGGACACATTCACTATGTAATATTCATATGAGTATGTTAATAATAGTATACATTATCGCAGTGAAAAATAAGGTGTGTAAAAGCAGTGCTCATAAAAGTAAGTATTTAGAGGTATTGGAGAAAGCGCTGTTTAATACTGAAAAAATAAATAGTTTCCCCACAGCTAATGCTGAGATACATTCTTTGTATTTTGAATGGAGGGCTTAAATGTTCCCATTTGCACCCTCAGTGCACACTGTGGCTTCCACTGCCCTCCAAGATCAGGCCTTATGGGGTAACTCGTGTAGAAAGCTAATAAACTGCACCTGCTTTAGCTTCTAAATATCAAAGGTGGTGAAATACTTCTTGGAAAAAAGTTGTTTGTGGATCGTCAAGGCAAGGTCATAGGTGACAGCTAACTCTGGTTAGGTGCTAGCCAGCTCTGGTTCATTCATAACCACTGGATTCAAGTTGCAGACCTAGTCTGTCTTCTCAGTGTGTTTGTATGGTCTTCGTGTCTTTGTCATCCATCTGCAAAAGAGATTTACCAATGCAGATTCTCTGGCACTTTATCTCAGTAAGGCCCTTAAATAGGTGCAAGGCATGAAGTGTGCTAACAAGGAGTGCGTTGTGTCTCTGCATTGAGTTCTGATTGCTGGGGAGATCTGCACCCTCACTCTCCAAAACACACACTAACTCTGCAGCTGAGCACCCAAAAGCTGAGCACCCGAATCCCAACTGAAGAAATCCTACCTTTCACATATTTTGTTAGGTAGCTGCTGGTACTTTCTGGTCCTGCTCTGGTCATCATTCTCATACACTGCTAGTCCTGTGCTCGAACAGGAATTAAAAAAAAAAAAAAAAAAGAAGCAACAACAAAAAAGCACACAAAAACACAAAGGAATTTAATTCCATCCCACAGGAATGACTGTACTACACTACTCATTGTTTTGAAGTATGTTTTAGAAATTTGTAATGACAGCATTGCAAATATATAGTTAATTGTGGAGTGACCATTTTTACAATTTGTGTTTTACCCCACATGGAAAGCTATAATTTACTCCTTGTAATTAGGTTAAGTTTAATTTTGGCGAGACACAGGCCTGTATTATCCAGTGTAATATACTGTAATCCTCATGGTAGGTAAGGTGCCAAGAATTCCGTTTGTTCTGGGAGCCAGCAAAATTGCCACTTGTCCGGAGTTGTTCTTGGACAGAATTGTGAAAGTGGTAACGTTTTGCTACTTGCTATTATTAGTCTGACAATGACCCAGAGATGTATGGAGCATTTATCGAATGTTATGTAGAAGGTGTATGGCACTTTGCTAATAAAGTTATGGATTTGACACTGTATGGGGAGAATGTCAAATAGCTGTCTGGTCATCATCCTCATGCACTGCACCTACTTTGTATCTTTCATGATCAGACCCCAAAATCACACTTTTTTACCTTTAGAGTCTCATCTTGCTATAAAGTATGGTGTTCAGAGAGTTTGTGTGAAAAGCAGAGGTTACACCACTGCCATGTTGCTATTCCACTGCTGCGCGTCAGTTTGCTAATCAAAGATAAATCTAAGTTGAACAACAGCAAAGTTAATGGAAATTTGCTTTTCCTCTCTTCCGTTTGAAATGCCTTTTCTGTGCTTTCTATCTTAGTAGTTTACCTGCCCTTTATAAAGTTCATTTATCAAGATATTTGAGTATATTGACATAGGTTTGTGGCTGTTGTTGGCAATGATATCATTTTTGAAATCCTTTTTATTACACATGCGGACTGTTTTCTGAAATTGGAGTTCTCTTTACTTCTGAAATCTGAGACAAAGGATTCCTTAACACCATTTTGTGCCTTAACTGAATCAAACTTACAGCTTAGACACTCCAGTGTTTATATGTTCTTTATATGTCTGGTTGAAAACTGTCATCCTCCATTGATTTCATAGCACTTTTAACTTATACAGGTACGATTATTGAAATCAAAGTTAAAACATAATATGCTGTTGATGGATCTCAATGAGGTGTGAGTTTCTGCCTCAAGCGGACTGACAGGGGACTCACTTTTCCCATTAAAGATGTTATCCAGCAGTTCTCTCTGAGGCTTACCTTCATTTGATAATTGCCATGCTGCATAGGATGTGAAATTTTCTTCTGTAAGAGATATTTTTCCCTTTCTACCAGAAGACTATGAAATACGCAAGCCCATAAGGAATGTTTAAATAATTTTCGTAATGGTGTTGAAGAAACAGCTGGATCCACATTCCTATCTGTAACATCGAGTATTGCAATTCCCAGTTCATCATGATGGATTGGGTAATTCCACACTAAGGAATTAACTCAGTGTTTGGAAGGGTCAGGATTGTACAATTGATTATTTTTGTTTGATTATGAATGCCATCCAAAAATACTTCTGGTACTCAATCACTGACATGTCTGACTCCTCTTTCCTTCTGACCCCTCTGGAAATTTCTTTCAGCTGGCTATTTTGACCACATGAAAGTTCAGGGAGATTGAACACATATCAGTGATGTTCCTACACATCTGAATGAAGGAAATAATGAACATCGATCAGTGCTACTTGGAAAGGGGGTGATAGAGATATAACTTAATGTGAGGAACAGCAGCTGCGTAGTGGTTAAAATAGAAAGCTGAGAGCCAGGTCTTATCAGTTTATCCTCGGCTCTGCTGTAATCTTCTTCTTATCATTAACCTTCCATTAGTCCTTTCAGTGGCATGCCTCCCTCCCCCAACCCTAAGCAATTCAGGATTGTTGAAGATGGAATTTTGGCCTATGTTCTTGGGTGGAGTGTTCATACCACCTCACTTTTGGCACCCACTGTGCGTGGCTGAGGCCCGCTCTGTCATCCCTTTGCAGTCAGGGAGGAGAGGTAGGTGTCAACCTGACCTTCTTCTCATCCTCATTCCTAACTTAGGAAATAGAGTTAGGTTTCTAAAGTAGGGACTATTTAAAAATTGTAGGTAGCAATGTAAACCATATGACACTACCCAATTTCTATTAACGTTTTATAAGTAAGAAATGATTCATTACTATAAATAATTTGAATAAAATTGTTATAAATGCAGATATTAGGTTGATTGGTGTTATAAATGAAACTTTGCTTCTCAACTCTATAAAGGGATGAGAGACCTCCAACATTTGCCTTGCAGGCCAAAATGGGAAGATGCTGAAAAAGATGTTTCTTGAGGAACATGCATGTGGTATCCACTCCATTCCTGCATCACCCAGACAGAAAACTCTCTAAAGACAGAAAATTCTCTAAACAGGGACTGTCTTTCATGCTGTGTGTAAGCAATGTCTAATATAACGGGAACCTGTTTCTAAGAAATCCTTGATAAATGGTACAATTAAGCAATTAAAAAATATTGGAAGATATTCTCAGTTTGTTCAAGGGCTGGAAGAGCAGATTGGTAATTGCTGTCTTTGGTGCTACTACTTCATGCCCCAAAAATGCTGGTGGCAAGGCAGAAGCCTAACCACTTGTCTTGTTCTCTGATTTCTTTGCCTTTTCATCCTCACCAGCAGTAGATGGAGAGTGTAACCGCAGACTGGTGCCTGTGGTGCAGAGCTCTGGGGACTGCTGTCTGTGTGTGATGTAGCCTGCTGATAAAAAAAGTAACCTCAACAATAACAACAGAGAAGGAAGAATTGTTTTCTTGCCTCCTGTGGAATGGAGACCTGGATGCAGGCGGGAGGTCTGGAGGAGTCAACATGGCGGAAGGTCTGTGATTGCCTTTGTAATGTAATTGTGATAATGGTAGGTCAGGGAATTGCAGTGGTTCAGCGAACAGCTCCAGCCATCTCTCCTTGTGGTTCTTTTTGTGGTTACAGCAGTAGATGGAGCTTCCCTATGTGCAGATGTTCCAGAGCTGAGAATGTGTCTCTGATGACTTTGTGAGCTCCACAGGTAATGATGGACCACAAAAAGCAGGGGAGAACCCAGACTTCAGGAAGGCTTCTCCCTCCACAGCTTTATGGGAAGTAGCTGGGGAAGAGGGGGCAGAACTACCTGTAAAGGAGGTGCAGACCTGACCCAAATAGAGAGGAGACATGGGGACAGAGAAGAGAAGGAAAGAGATGAGCATGGTATGCCCAGGTCTCGTCTTCATGTAGTCAGGAACTTGGAAAATCTCCAAAGTTCCACTGTATAAATATAGCCACTAGGGAGGGTTTTTTTGTTTGTTTCTTTGTTTGTTTGTTTTTCTGGGGGGGAGGAGAAGGGATGTCTTCAAGGACTCTTTATTCATGATCATCCTTTTCTGTTGAGTATTTTCATTCTTGGTCATACAGTTATACCATATTCACAGTAACAGTGGAGGAATTGCTACAGTTTGCTTTGGGAACCAGATAAGCCAACTTTGGCAAATGGTTTTGTAAAATCTCTCAGCCATAGGTAGACTATTATGATTTGAAATGTTCCAAAGACTGAGGGTAATACAAACCCTTCTTCTCCTGGGTGATATAGTCTAACAGATGCCCCTCTTGAGAAGCTCACATACATTGAAATTTAAACACTCTCATTCTATATCTTGTTATTTGTGTATTAATCCCTTTATATATGCCTTAAATAGTCCAGTTTTCTGAAGTTCCATCACTCCACCGTACACGTTTACTTCTCTAAGGAAATATGTGATCTGTTTCCAAATCAAAGTTTTTTAACCAAGCATAGGCTATAAACCACAGCATTCTTTAGTGGTCTGCAACATTACAGACTAGGAGTATGTCTACATTGCACTCCCAGCAGAAGACTGCTGTATGAAGAAGGAATTGGTGGTAAAAGAGTTAGCTCAGGTGCTGATAGCAGCTTTTGCACAGCAGTGCTGGATTCTCTGTGGGCTGCTAAAACTGTCCAGAGAAGCAGAACAGCACACCGCTTGGAGCTAGATTGGTGTCAACCCATAAAATAAATTGGCTCTGATATGTCTATGCTACCCCAAGTCCACCCTTTTATTCTGCAGAAGGGAGTTATGACTTCTTTGGTCTTAAAGCACTTGCTCTCAATATTTGTTCACCTGTGTGTTGAGATGTGGGATGCAGCAATAAACAAAATTGTAGAACTTTGCCATCTACATCTGAGGGATGGTGGGCCTGGCCCTCATTATTGTGGCTTAAAAATGTGGGACCTAGGAAGACACAAAAGTTGGGTTTCTTCACTCACTGCCCTTGGCTTTAGTCTGTAGACAGCAGTGCCCGTCCTGTGTTTTACAAGGCATATGGGCTGACAAGTTTTCTTTTGCAAAGCGTCATGCTTATAGAGAGACTCCCAGTACTGAGGCTGAAGTAAAATCCATAACATTTTTTAGATAGAAATTCTCATGAAAATATCCAGAGCTGAAAATACCAAAAAAGCCACTAACACAAACCGTCCACATATAAATATTCAGGAAATTCTAGTATCAATAGTTCTGGTTATTTCTGGTCCAACTGGAACCAAAAGCAATAGGAGCAAAGTCTTCAGTGCCCACTACAGAGCCAAATTCTCTGCCAGTAACCTTTTAGGTTTGAAAAAAAAAAAAAAAAAAAAAAAAAAAAACCACACAACTAGAGTGTTCCTTGGCTGTGTGTTCCTCTGAGTGGATTTCTTCATTTTCATCTTGAGGGGTTTTGTTTGGCAAGGCCCAAGGAAAGGGGTTTTCTCCAGGAGATTTTTTTTCATCCTTCCAAATATTCCTGATCTCTTTGCTTTCACTGTGCCCTTCCAAATAAATTCTAAACACATTTTCTGCCTTTCCATGGCATCAGCATTGTTAATACAGTGGACGGCACTGTTAATAGAGCAGGCAGGTTAAGGAGTGGCAAGCAAGAGATCAAGGGTTGCTGGAGGAACTATGAAAAATATTCAGAATGACATCTAAGATTTAAACCAGGTTTGTATTAGTGGGATAAATTCACTGGAGTTTTTTCCCATCTGACTCTGGCATAAAGGAGGGTTCAGAGAGAAGGCTTGCTAAATTATACCTCAGTGATGGGAGGAATTTCAGAATTACTCAAGATACAAACCTTGCATCTTAATCTTTTTCATGATTTCAAATCAGCCTTGGAATTGATCTATGGATCACCAGTCCCAAGAGTCCTCAAGTTATAATCCAGGCCTCAGAAAACCATGAAACAGGCTGAAAATATCATAAGATCTCAAAAATCAGTGTTTTGTTCCCATTCCTCCAAGCCTTTAGGGTATATTTGTGTAGAGTTCTTCTTTACAATCACAAATGATAGGAATTGTTATCCATTAACACAAAAATAAAGAGAGAGAGATTCTCAAGCACATGCCTGCATCAAGGTCCTTCAGAACCTTCCCAAATACCACAAGGCTAACAAGACTAGCAATAAAATCCTGGCAGCTGACAGAGGTAGCTTTCAGATGGAAATCATGTGCTAGCCAGTAGGTTGGGATGCATTTCCCTGGTCGCTGGGGGTTAATACCAGCTGAAATTCTAAGTGAAACCTGGAGTGTTAATCCGCATTAAGGAGATCTGGGGAAAGCAAGTGCCTTAATCCCCACAAACCCTGTGATAAAGTTGTTACTGCCTGTCTGCATACATACCTCGTGGACCATTCATCTGGGCATCAGCTGAACCAGTTGGGATAGCAGAAGACCCACTAAAACAAGTACAGAATGATTTTTCCCTTGTGCTTCCATTTTAAATTCCAGAAATTATTACAGGAAATACTGAATTTATCGGAGATAAACTGTAGAGACTGACTTTTTCAGATTGTACTTACTTTCTTGTAAGTTTCTCTTCTATCTGCTGCACCATCAGGGATACAGGAAAACAAGTCCAAACACCTACTGGCCTATTCGCTCCCCTCAGTTTTATGATTAAGGTCAGTGGAACAAATTCTGATTTAGCTCATGGGAAGGCCCAAGACCCACGTCTGCCAAGGAACTTCAGATTTGCCACTCACTGGACCTCTGCAGCAGCAAAGGACATCGGGGTGCAAATATGATGTGCAAATATGATGCATGTGGGCAAGCGCAAGAGTTGGCTCTTAAAGCTGGAGTTCAGAGAGGTCCCTTTCATTCATCCATGGGAGAAGGCCTCATTATAATTGTTCAAGCCTGACTGGATTACATCACTTTCCCCCTCATTTCACTCCCTCCTCGCTTGCCTCCCTCCTTTTATTTACACCCCTTGTTCGGTGGCAGCGTGGAGCAGGGGGCTGCCTTAATGATGCATGCTGATCGCTTCATTCCCCACTGCCCCCCCATCGCCTCCCCCAGTGCTTTGAAGTGTGCTCAGGTCTCAGGCTCCAGTTCAGAGGTCACTTTGTTTATTTATGCAAAGCTGGCTCATCTGTGAAATGGGGCTTTCAAGGCCTCTGACATCAAAGGCTCCAAAGCTGGTCCCATCAAGTCAGAGCAGGGACTGGCCTTGCATTATAACAAATTAAAGCAACTTTGTGAATCATAGAGAAACATTATGGTTAGATTTTTTGCTTCGTAAACTGGGATGTTGTTTTGACTTGGGGATGGCTTCTAAGAACCTAGTATTGGCCCAAAAACAAGTCATGCCCGTTTGGCTAAAACACGAAGCCTCCACAGAAAGTCTGTGGGTAAATAAAATTTGATCCTGCCTCGGTAACAGTCTGTGAATATTTCCCATCAGTTCCTCTCCGAGTCGGACTGTTATACAGAATTTTCCATTTGTTTTAACTTTTAATAGGGAATGGAACGATTCTGCCATGGTAATAAACAGAAACTATACCCCTCTTATATGGCACTCTGTCCCTTCGGATCCCCTTTGTTAATTAATGGAGTTACGGACTGAAATCTCTTTCTGGAGAAACCCAGCCTGCTTGGGACAAGGAGCTGACCAACAGGACACATGGCAGGCAATACATGTGGAGCGTCATGCTTTCTGGGGTGTGAAAGGGCAATTTGGCCCATGATGTCAGCACTGATAATCAGGGCCTTGTACGCTCAGACGTGTCAGGTCTCAGGCAAAAACAAGCCCATGACTCCCCATACCACCCCACCCCACACTTCCCAAGCCTGCACCAACATCTGACCTGTGGGACCTCAGCCTAGGAGCCAGCTTGGAACAAGATCCCGAAGTAAAAGAGGGGCAGTGACCGCCTCTCTGCAGGTCATGCCACCAGGGTGGCATTCCTGAACAAACAGCTGGTGCCTCTGGATCCATCCTGACCCCATCTCATATGGCCAGTGAGATATACGGAGGGGAAAGGGGTTACATAGGTTTGTCCCTTGTCCCCGAGTCTGTCACCTGATGTGATATGGGAGTCTTCCACTTCAGGCTTCTTGACCAACCAGCGTGCTTTGTAACACCACGGAACCAAGTAGTGTGGTGAGGACACCTAAATCATGTACACACAGTGTGTTTTCCTATCCCCAGATACTCGTGACATAAAATTAGTCAGTGATTATTTTTCGAGGCAGGTTTTCCACTTCGTCTTCCAACTGGCTGCTCTCCTAAGCTTGTGATAGTGTCCAAGAAGTCCAGTACAGGATGACCTTCCAATATAGGTCACAGAAAAGGGAGCTTGTAGGAAACTTCAGCAGCTCATCCTCCTTAGCACTGCCTCTTGCGGTAATTTGCTGGCAGCAAAGCTGGCAGTGTTGCATAGCTGGTCCCTGCTGCCCTTTGGCTACAGGCTGATTTTTTTTGTATGTACTTATCACCCTGACCTGGCTGCCTCAGTGGGAGGTGACAAGAGAATGAGTAAGCAATCGGCTTATTAGGTCATTTTTGAATATAGCTAAGACTCCTGTGATTTCTGCTACAAACCCATCGTTTTATATGCTGGTCATACATATCTGAATGTGGCTCATTTTCTCAGGTGCACTCTCTGTCTAATAAGAATATTGCCAGGCCAGTTGTATTTGCAAAGGCTGGGGTGAAATACAAGCAGTAGGCCTTCAGATCAGGCAGAATTAACCAGATCTTTCAGACCCTGTTGCTCTTCCTCATTGGTATAATTCAGAGCTTGCTTCAGGCTTCACATTAGGGCCGGACCAGATACCTCTGAACTTTTATGAAATTTTGACAGATGCTTTCCATGCAGCCACAGTATAACTTTCAATGTGCTTGTATCAGGTAGAAGTCAAATTTTGGTGATATTTGAATTAAATGGGGTTATTCCATCCTAAGGGTGTTCCTGGGATACCTATCTCCTGCTGTGCAGTTCCACTTTGTATAATAATAAGCTCTTTTTTGGCTCTCTGCTACTGTAGTTCCGAACTTAAAATGCTCACCCAAGGTGCAAGGGAGGAGGTTCAAATCCCTCTGAATGCAGCAGAAGAGGGACTTGACCCTGGGTCACTCACATCCCAGGTTAATGTTTTATTGTTATATTACTGGCTATTCTCCTGGCTCACTCACATTTTTAAGCTTGGCCTGAGATGTGGCATCCAGTTTCTGGATTTCTTTTCTCAAGGTAGGAGCCCAGCTCGCTGCATCTTGCAGCTGGAATAGAGACGTCTGCAGCATCCCTTCACCCAGTGCACACCTCTGGGTATGGGAAGCAGTAGTTTTGCTCAACATGAGTTTCCATGTTTACAACATTTCCACCACCCCTCCCCGAGACTTCTGCTGTGTTTTGTTGTTAACGTTACCGCATTCCTAACAAACATGAAACTGGTTCCAGTGGATCTAAAACAACATGCCTAAATGCGTGCAGTTACTTATTTAAATCTTGCTCCGTTGCCAAATTATTTATTTCATAGGCTCAGCATGGTGGCATTAGCTATCCTGATCTCTTCCTCCAAAATGATTTTCTCTGGGTTTGGTAGGTTACTCCGCAGGTTTGGGATTTGGCAGGATAACAACCAAAGAGGCATCTTCAAAGGATCAAAAAGAATCAGAGCAATTTTACTCACATCAAAAGCTTGGCAGTGTTTCAAGAGGTGTTGGGGATGCCAGTCAGTCCTTGTGTACAGGCAGGAGGAGCACACATGGGCTGACATACTGTAACAAGAGGCAGGAGGCAAGGGAGGCTACACCGCTCTTTGTATATCACCCTGGGTAGGATTAAGATATAATTGACAGAACATCGCCACTTAAACATCTTAGCCGCTTTTAAGATATTCGGCAGCTTAACAATGGGCAGGAATCCTACATCCCCAACCACGATTCTCCTTTCTTCTTCATTGCCCAATGCATTTTTCTAATTGTGCTAAGGGATTTGCTAAGTTCTCTGTCAAAGGGCATCCAGGATTTCATTTGTAGCCCCACCGATATTTAAGTGAAAAGTTGTACAAGCACCAGAAGATAATCAACTCAGTATTTTGACTTAAAGGAGACGATCTGTCATATGCAAGCCATCATATATAATGGGTATATTTGTATTCCCTCTGTTTGGTTTGCCAAGGCTGTAAAATTATATTTGCAGAACGCAGCACATGGGTTACGAGACTCCTCCGTCAGTCGGGCTGCGGGCCAGCCCCGGCGCAGCCTGCATGGTGCACTTGCCCTTGCGGCACTGTGCAGGAGGTGCTGTGTGCTGAGCCTGGCTGCATTTCACCCTGCTACCCTGAGACTCGGGCTGGGAACTGGCCTGGGAAATCCTCCGGGCTTCCAGTGACAGACACAGGGTGAGGGAGGTGGGAAGGGCTGGTCAGCCAGAGGGAGCTGCTGGAGCAAGGGCACGGGCATGCTGCTGCCCTGAAAGCTTGCTTTCCCCCTCGAAATGACAGCTGCACATACCTCCGGGGGAACTGTGGCGAAGTCGCTGCAAGGAGAAGAGAAAAATCTGCTGGGGTGAAGGGGGACTAACCCAGATGGCATTGCAGCCTCTCTGCTTAAGAGACAACAGCAAACGAGAATGGAGCATGTGGTGGCACAAAATGCCCCACACTGTAGGGTCAGGATGATTTTCCAAAGTAGTGGAAAATGGGGTGAGGATGGGGTTAAAACCATGGTCTTCTCTCACAAAGCCTGCACAGAATTTTACACACTAAACTCCGTTTAAGCACAACTCATCATCTCAAGCAAATGAACAGTTCTACCAATTGCACATTTTTCACACACACACAGACAAAAAATAATTAAAAAAAAAATATCAGAGCTTGTTCCTCTTATTTGCTCAAGACCTTTTTTCTTACTGGTTTTAGAAGCTGAGCATTTGGAAGGATTCATTACTTAGTTCAGGTATTTCTGCTTCTTGTGATGGGTTTTACACCCTTGCAGTTCCTTACTGAGGTAGACCTGTTCTCTGCCTTCACCTGACATCTCTCTGAAAATCAAGCAGCTCTCACAGGGCTGAAATAAGAGCTTCATCTCACACACTTCAGGCACTTCGATGCATTTTAGGAGCTGAGCAGCTATTGATGAGGGACTTCACCTCCCTGTGGGGCTGCCCACTGCAGTCTGCAGAGCACAGGAGCAGCGTTGGAAGGGCCACATTTTGCTGTGCCATCACCTGTAGCTGCTGGGTGTCCCTCAGGTGGGCTTCCCTCCCAGTGTGTCATTGCTAGGAGAGCTGAGCACTTGTGCTGTAAAGGTGGGGCTGTTTCAGAGGAGGAAAAAGCTTCTTGTCCTCGTTTTGGTGCTGTGGAAGTGTGAAACCATCAGCGCCAGCACCACCCAGGTTGCAGAAAGAGGCTCCAGGCACTCTCCTGCTCCCTCAGCCCTTGTGGAGACCTCTTAGGTGGCCATAGCACAGCTGAAATTGGATGCGGGGGGTGCTGATGAAGGTAGACATCACCTTTTGGTGGTGATGTCTACCTTTTGGTGATGTCTACTTCTGCTACTGTTACAGGGCACAGAGTGGAAACTTTGATGCTGCTCTGTGATTGCGGTATAGATAAGTAGAATGATTAGGGACACAGAGATGTGTCATTGATAAAAAAAAAATAATAATAATAATTAAAAAAGCTTTAAAAGCTTTTCTAGCCTGTATTGCTTTGTCCTGCCATAGCTTTGCATTCAGTGTCCCTTGAGGGCTCATTTGACCCCCAGCAGACCTGCTTGCTCTCCGGATTTTGTAGGGAAGCTGAAAGGCAAATTATTGGCCCTAATTCCATGTCTTGTGCTCTGTGTGACTGATCGCATAAGTCTTCTCCACCTCCCAGGTTTAATTAGCTGTAATTTTGATTTATACCATTATTTGCATAGAAGGTACAACAGATCAGCTCCTCCTAGGGAACAGCAACCTGTAAACATAAACAAAGAGGCTTTTGTCAGCTATTAATGGAAACATTGATTAATCTCCCATTGCTTTGGTAGCCTGCTGAAAAGCTCATAAAGCAGAAACTAAATTGTTCATTAAACTGGCCGTGCTGTAAGTGCCAGGACGCGAATGCCAAATGTATGTTGAGTGCCTTTCAGCTGCATGGTGCCTCCAAGAGGAAATGCAAACTCCTGTTAGCACACTGCTGCATTGCTGGAGACCTTCCTAACATCATTTTCTTTTCCTTTTCAGATGACACCAGCTCAGGAAAGAACAGCCAGGTACCTGAAGGTTCTAATGGGGAATATGAAGATCATTCTGGGAAGCAATGGGGTAAGGAGCAGTGTATATTTTACCTTGTTTCCTGCTTCGGTGTTGTTCACCCAGCACATTTGTCAGTCGCAGAAGGAAAGGAAAAGGCAGAGCAATTGGAGTGAGTTCTCCTTACAGATGCTCAAATAATAAACAGAGTCTCAGCTGAATGTTGGTGTGAATGGATCCCATCCAAGCGTCCTTCTGCAAAATACAGCCCATCATCTGCTCTAGAGCCCCCTGGCTTATACCCCAGCATGGTTCTCCCTTGAATTTGTTTTTCTGGGCAGTGACTTTCCTTTGCATGTGCAGCTATTACAGCTTTCATAGACTCTCTATAAAAGGTATATTGACTTTTACAGCAATATTTCCAAAAGTTTTCAGTGCCAGCATAACACTGCTCCCACTGAGGGCAAATGGGAGGTCTGACTTCACTTCATCAGAATTAGCATTAGGCCAAAGCTGAGTATTTTTGAAAACTACCCTCTCTTTTAGACACCTGCATGAACTTCTCTAAATCCTGGACTGTTCAAGCATAGGATTTTGATTCTGTTGCAGAGCTTTGGAGAACTGCTAAAATCTCTCTTGGAACAGGTTGTGAATCACTACAAGACTCACAGATCCAAAGTTTTGTCCAAGCACTCCTTGAAGGACAATAAGTTGTCAGACTGATGCCAAACAGCTTTTGGCCATTACTGACAGGAGTGTGATGTGAGTTTATAACCCCAAGGGATGAAGCATAATATTTCCATTTTGCTCCCGCAGTATGTCCCTCCTTTGAATTTTGTAACACAGAGAGCTTTCTCCCACGTTCATGGCAAGTGAGTAACCTCATAGCAATGGTAAGGGTGGAACCTGTCAAGCTGTCACCAGATGAGTCCCCACCACTTGAACTGAGGCCAGTTTCCTTCAGAAGTTGGCAAACAAAGGATGTGGTGTTCTGCAGTGTAGTCCAGTCCAAAGCTAAAGGAGGCAGTGCCATAATAGCCTTGAATTACAGATTCATGAGCCTGAGTTTGCTCTGAGAGAGGAAGGCAACCTCCACTCATTCTGGAAACGGACGATAACGTTTTAGAGCTAGAGAAAGGGTGGCTCAAGTAAACTCCAGGTCAGGAGTGCCTCAGGAGGGATTCATTAGCTAGCAAGAAAAGTTGCCATCTCTCTACCCTTTATTACCCTGGTGGAGATAGGAATAGATACTGAAAGTCCTGGTAGATGTGCTGCTGGGAGAGCTGGTGGATGATGGATCAATACTTCAGTGATACTGCGATTAAAGATGTACGTATTACTAGAATTCATAGACAAGCATGTCCTCATACCTCATAGCTCATAGGAGGTTGTGTTGTGCCCTGTGCTGTTCTGGCCTTTTTTTTTTTTTTTCGTGATTCAGAGTGTTGCTGCCCCTCTACTTTTTCCACATTCCCTCCCTCCTATCTCATCTCCCCAGATGGAGGTGACTGGGTCAGGCTACATGCATACCAGCACCCTTTCCACCCAGCAGCATTCACCAGAAAGGTGCTGGCATGAGCTGGTGTGCAGGGAGGGTCAGTGTGTGTCTGTGGGTCTCAGGAAGAGAATGGTTGAAGGAGCAGCTTGTGTTTGCAGAGTCCTGGGCCCTAGAGAAATGGGAGAGGAGAAACATGGTGATAGTCCCACTCTGCTTTTCAGCTACCATCATGGAATGAAATTACCAGGGATAGATAGATACACCCATCCACATCTTTCCATGAAAGACTGAGCTCTTACTCAAAAGATTTGGAAGTATTTCAGTACTTAATAATGCCATGAAATTTTTTCGTGTAAGAATCATGAAAGCCTGAAGTGGTATTGACCATCACTATGCGGTGGTAATCAAGGTGGATCACAGCAGACTACATGTTTTAGTTAACCACTTAAATTTATATGAGCAATATCTGACAGTAGCCTCTGGGATTAATCCACGCACCTCAAGGTGTTGTCTAGGGAGAGAGGAGACTGCTGAACTCCTTCCCAGGTCTTTCTGCTGACAACCTTCTGCTTCATTTCATTCTCATTAGCTTGAACCTTCATGGTAAACAGATTTCAGCAAGAAACCGATACACAACACTGTGTCTTTGTCCCCATCCACTTGTGTTTTCCCTTGCTCTTCCATATGGCATAATTTATACTGTACAAATGTGCAGTTCATGTTTATGAAGCAAACACCAAGTGATGTGGAGAACAAGAAACCGAAGTATAAATAACACAGAGGCACTTTGTAATGGCCTTCTCTGGCACTCCAACAAGCAAAACTTCTGTAAGTGGTACAGATTTGGGGACAGACATTTACTAGCACCAACTCAAAGGAGACTTTTTCTGTCTGCCTCAGTGCTGCTTCTCCCTCTTTCTCCTTTGTGCTTGCTGGGTCTCTTTTTCTCTTGTATATGTATGTGTGTCTCATTCTCCTTTTTTGTTAACCAGCCTTTTAAAACTTGTCCAATTCAGGCTTTTGTCAAGGAAACATTCAGGACTGTGTAAATGGGATCTGGTTTCAGCATATTGCATGCAGCCTGGAGTAGCTTTTGAGAACACATAATCGCTTAACCTTCTCTAACAGAAGGATAAAGACAGAAAGAGCTCAAGGAGTTTAGCTTTACCTGCAGCTTGGTGTATATCTGGGCAACATTGCATGAGGGGTGAATGCAAAGCATCAGATTCATGGGAGTGACAGTGCAAAAAAAAAAAATGTTATAGGGGGAGAAAAGATAGAGTTCCTGTTTTGGAGTGCTATTACTGAACAAGGAGACCATGTCCTTCTGAAAAATTGCTGTGGATGCAGGGAAGAGGTAAGGGAAGGCCTCAGCTTAGAGTCACTCACTTGACTCTGCTCCACATGGGCAATATAAAGGACTGTCCTATTCCAACCAGCTCTTCAGTATGTTAATCCCAAGACAGGAATCCTATCCTGCAGGGATCTACCCCTACCTGAGCCTGCAGTCCCTGGTCTCAGTGTAAATTATTGCCATATTAGAGCATAACAATTTAGATCCACTTCCTGGCTGGTTCTTAACCTGTCCTTTGCACCTTGCCGACATTCACTCCACTGACAGCCCCTATCAACACATCTCCCTCAGCTTGGACTTAAACATCGGCGTGTCAGTGCTCATAATGTGCAGCCCTGATGGGGTTAATCACCTCTCTGGGAGGGTGATTGTTTTTTGCTGGGCAGGGGCCTCCTCGTGCAGCAGATTCTCAAGGGAATACCCAGCCATGTAGGCCCCGCGACCTGTGGAGTGGGTTAGTATGTCACACTTGCTGCTCAGCTGTCATGGCAAGGACTCACAGTGCCAGAGTTGCTCCAGTTCATTAGATTACACATGAAAGCCTCTGCACGGAGAGCAAAGCATTTCTGAGCAAGAGTTTGAAATAACATGAAATGGCTGGGACCCAAAACGACAGCCAAAGGGGGCAAGAGAAGGCTGTGGAGGCAGATGGCTTCTCCTACAGAAAGGGACTCAGAGAGAGGGGTATGCCAAAGGGTGTCTTCTTCCAAGAGGGAGGGACGTGGGTCAAGGCTTCAGGGGCTTGAGACCACTGGGGGTTATGTTCACAGACCTCACAGGGCAACGGCTGCAATTCTCTGGTGCATGGAGGGAGGAAACTACAGAACAGCATCTTTCAGTCAAGCAAAACTCCACCATAATGCACATCCCAGAGCTCTTGGCTTGGACCTGGGCAGTAGGCAAACTTCCCTGATATGTGAAGCATAACCTTCCCAGCTTGTTTTGTTGTGTCACGTGCGACTGAGGCTGTGGATCTGCAATTGCTATTGGTGAATATGAGCGGCTGATGGGCATAATCCAAACCAATGTGCCACAGGCCAGGCCAGTTGTCAGCTATTTTTTTAATTTCACAAGCAAAGGATTTGGGAGGATTTACCAGGGAGTAGGAAAATGCAGGGTCACCACCCTTTGGGGCTGAAAAGTAAGATGATAGCAAGAAAAAAAAAAAAAAAAAAGTTTCAAAACCAGTGAGAGAAACCTGTTATAGAGCTGCCAAAAGGACTTGGGAGAAACTGGCTTTGTCAAAATAAGAAAGGAGAGAGGTGAACTAGGCAGGAGTATTTTGGAAGCAGAGGGAGAGTGCCAGGTGGCACTCAGAAGAGGTGTTAATCTCAGCAGGAGACTGGTTAGAAGTGCCCCTTTACTGACATTGCATAACTAAGGTAACTTTAGGAAGTTTATAAATTCTTTTGAAATGTTCTGTGCATGATACTATTAGAGAAGCTTTTGCCTTGCATCAAATCATATGCTATTTTTTTAACTGTCTTAAAACCTTTTGTAAACATCATTTTCTTTCTATTGATTAGTTACACCAACTCACAACTTTATAGGAAGATCTCCAATATTACTAGCACTACCAGGGTGTAAAGATGTCACCTCTTTTCTCCCTGGAATTCTTACATAATCTGAATTAAAGTTAGGTGCAGCTGGGAGTAAAACTTTTGACTTTTTTTAGCTTTTGCCACATGGGGACCTCACATTTTTCTAGTGTTCTTGTGACTGCTGCTAGAAATATTTGTGTTTTCCTTGCTAAATGAAGGTAACTTTATCTTAACACATGATTTTCTCCACCAGCAACTTCATCTTCTCAGTTTTGAGGACGGACAGGCATGGGGATATCTTCCAATAACAAACTCAAGTTTTGTTTTATTGGATCTTTCCATTCGTTTACTTATTTCTTTGTGCCTTTCAACATGAATGCTTTGAAAATTAATGTTGAGTGAATCTCATACATTTTAGTTCAGATCAAAGTTTAAAAGTCTGGCTCACTTCTAAGACTTTGTTACATTTTGAATAGATGCTCACCCTTCTCAAGTTCCTTTAAAGCCAGTGAGAACTAAGGAGCAAAACACATCTTCAGAAAATTAAGCTTCAAGTGACAAGCAAAAGATTGAGACAATGGTCAGCCCAACAGGAATCTCAGTTTTCTCCTTTGCTCTTGGCTAAGGGCTTGCATTTGTGGCACGGAATATGGTAACAATTACAATGTGATTATGGGGCTGCATTTTGCCTTCAGCTGCACTAGCGTGATTTTGGTATTATTTTATGAGATGGTCTGACTCATTCAGTTGCCTTATGGACACGGAGGAATTCCAGAGCTGTACTATGCAGAAGGCTAACGTAGTGCTCCTAGCAGTTCACTAGACATTCAACTGCATCTGACTGAAGGGTGCTAAGTAACTTGGTTTGAGCTAGAATATGTGGTACGGTGACACACTGGCATGTATGGTGCTGCCAAGTGCTTCTCAAGCAAATTTGGCCATAGCACTTGATAATATTCTCCTTTATATGTCCTTTGCTCACCACAGTCAATTGTCCTTGCCTTTTGCAGCCCAGCCCAGGTTCACACAGCCTGCCAAGATGAGACGGAGAGTGATCGCCCGTCCTGTCGGCAGCTCCATCCGCCTAAAGTGCGTGGCCAGCGGGAACCCACGGCCTGACATCACGTGGCTGAAGGACAATAAGCCCCTCACGCCCCAGGAGATTGGGGAGAACAAGAAGAAGAAGTGGACGCTGAACCTGAAGAACCTGAAGCCAGAGGATAGTGGGAAATACACCTGCCGAGTGTTTAACAAAGTTGGAGAAATCAATGCAACATACAAAGTTGAAGTAATCCGTAAGTGCAGCCTGGGGTGCAAAGGTGGGGAGGGAGCTCGTGGAAAGGGTCTGGCTGAATAAAGAGTGCGGTTGTGAGGATGCAGTGGTGACAGCTGGACGCAGACATGGGGAAGTGTTAGAAATATCAGCAGAAATCAACATTGAAAACTTTTCTGAAACTCTAGAATAAACGTAATACCTGAGCAAGACAGAATTTGATAACACTATTTAGAAGTCTGAAATTAAAAGAAGCACTTGGGTAACTGTCATCGCTAAGGGTACCACATGGCCGAAGTTCCCAATTCCCTGGTTCAATTCCATACAGCTGACAGAGTCAATGTAGGGACAGAATGAGAACTTACTGAGAAGGCCCTTCATAGAGGGCCACAGAGGAAAGACAGAAACATTTAGGATGGCCCAGACTACTTTTTCAGAGTGGTAGTAGGGTAAAACTGATAACTGAAAAATTAGGCTAGGTATCTATAGTAAGAGGCCCACTTCATTAGAGAAGTCTCTGAAGAGAATTAGCAGAAATCTTATGACTAGATCGATTAGCCAAACAAGGCTTTAGGGCCAGGTTTTTAAAAGCATTTAGACATCTGATAGTTCAGGTGGGTTCAAATGAGATACTAAAAAGAGTTTAAAATCCCACTAGAGTCCTGTATGTGTCTTTAGATTTCAGTCCTTAGAAGATAAGCTCTGGAGGATTACCTTGCTTTGCGGTGAGGTAGAGTAAATTGCTCTTCTTACTGTCTAGCTATTCTGATTTTTGGTCCCTAATTTCCTGTTTCTCCTATTATTACTGAAGATAATTATGCTCAAAGCCTACCTAAGTCTTCCAAGGAAGAATTCCTACTCTTAAATCATCATGCTTTGTCTGTGACATCATGATAAGTTGCCATGGAAATGATTATGGAACAGCCAGCTCAAGAAAAAGGAGAAGATGAGCTGAGTGGGGGAAGATTAAATATCTCTCATTAATCCTCCAGCAGGAGCATGGAGGGCTATTTCCAGCCACATGGAAAGCATGTTGTTTGTCTGTCTGTGCATGAGTTTTAGCATGAGAAAGTTTATCCCAGAGTGAAAGACTATTCTTAAAGGTAAAGATCTGCTCTCTGATAAGTCCCTTCTCTAGAATAACAGGAATTAAAAGCACATGTGGGGAGCTCTGTTGGGCTCTGAAGGCACAAACCTGCTGGACATCTGGATTTGATAAAGATGCAGCTGTGTGGAGACAGTAAAAACATGTGTTTACACTAAAACCAGGAGCAGAGACAGGGAAATGAATCAAGCCCCATCCTAATGGCAGCTGTGGCATTTTCACTTCATCAAAACCAGACAGCACCAGGAACAAACCCCTTTCTGTGTCCTTGTTTATCTTGGTTTTTATCAACTTAAAGATGTATGTAACCTTTGTTTTCATTAGCTTTTGCTGGCTAGGAGTGAAAACAGTAACCAAAGCTGTAACCAGAGTCAGGCAGATAAGGGCATTAAGTAGTTTTCAGACATCTTTCTATTTTTAACATCATTCTGTGGAGCATTTCAGGTTTTATTCCATTTCCTTTTTTTTTTTTTCCTCCTTAAGCCTCCACTCCTAAGCGTGTCCTGCTTGTCAGAATCTCAGTCTCCCCAGCTGTGATTCCTGCTTGTAGTCCTTAGGCACAGCCCTTAGAGACCATGGTGGTATTGTTTCCCCCAAGCACATCTTTAGAGCCCTCACTGTTGACAGTACCCTGAGTTTTTGAAAGAAGGGCCATTGTTCCTTCCTCTTGTCTGTGCTGGTGGGAGCTGTTGTGTTACATGCTCAGTCCAACAGTGTTTGCCATCAAAACTGGTTGATGATTGCCAGCAGTTACCACCCACCGTGATACCATAATTTCTCTCTGTGCCTAGGACAGAGGTTTGCAGTACCTCCTTGTCTGGAAACTGACTGATTTCTCTGATGCTAGCACTAAAACAGATCCTAACATTCCTTAGGATGAGGGATATATTTTTCTTTTGGATTTACGTGGAGTTGACACAACCTAAGACTTACGATCGCTCTGGAAAGCGTGGTTTTGTGAACCCTTGCATTTGATTTCCTTTCCTACCATCTTGTTTCCTTCATCAACTGAGACTTGAGGCAAAACATGCGAGAAATGGAAGGTTTTATTATTGGCTAGAAAAGAAAATAATTCTGGCCTGTTACTTCACAAATAAGTTACTCCATAGCAAATATATGGATTGTTAGGTTGAAGAAAGGAATAATTAAAGCAGATAGGTGAGGATGACATGGCATCAGATGACTTCCAGTACATTTTGATCCCCATGGGTATCTGCCAGGCCCAGCAGGAAGGCGACAGATAGCTCCTGAGAGACTCCGAAAGCACAGAAGTGACAATATCCACAGCCTGCCCTCACTGTCAATAGACAGTCTGTGAAGGAAGGGGCCTTTCCCCATCCATTTTTTTCTGTCTTTAGGGAATATTTGGGAAGACCAAAAGGAGAAGGAACATGTCTTACCTAAACTGGGGTGGCCACATACTTGTAAATAATCTGAATTAAAAAACTGAGCTTGTGTCTGAGAATCATAACATCACAGAATTGTTTGGGTTGGAAGGGACCTTAAAGATCATCTAATTCCAGCCCCCTTCCATGGGCAGGGATACCTCCCAGCAGCCCAGGCTGCCCAAAGCCCCATCCAGCCTGGCCTTTGGCACCTCCAGGGATGGGGCATCCACAGCTTCCCTGGGCAGCCTGTTCCAGTGCCTCACCACCCTCTGAATAAAGAATTTTTTCCTTACACAAGAAATACACAAGTTTCTGTTGTATTCACCTGTAAATTACACCCTACCAGATACAGTGATAAAAGACACAGAACCACAGAATTGCTGAGGCTGGCAGGAAGCTCTGGAAGTCATCCTGTCCCACCCCTCTGCTGCAGCAGGGCCCAGAGCAGGGTGCCCAGCCTCACGTCCAGGCAGCTCCTGGAGCCCCCCAGGAGGAGCCCCCCAGGCTCTGGGCAGCCTGTGGCAGGCTCCGTCCCCTCTCTGCCCAGCAGGGCTGCCTGGTGCTCAGAGGGAGCTCCTGGGCTCCAGGCTGTGCCCAGCACCTCTCAGCCTGGCCCTGGGCACCACAGAAAAGAACCTGGCTCCATCTTTTTTACACCTTCTCTTCAGATATTTCTACACGTTGATAAGACATCATTGGGGTCAATATCAAGTGAACATTGAATATGCTAGTGAACAAGTGAATCAGTATCAAGTGAACAAGTGAAATAAACCAATTCATTCATGTTCAGACACGTAATATCACCCAGATTTAATCCTGAAATGGGTTTTGACCTTTTTGGCTTGTTTCAGGCCATTTATCTTCCTCTAGTCAAGACTCGAGAAAGACCTCTGCAGCCCTTTAAATACCCTGTCCAGGTGCATCATTAATATCCCGTTGTTCTGGGATGTGATTCCTGAGACATGGATTAGTGGGAGTACAAGGACGGATGGCCCCTTCTTGTCATCTCATAACTGCAGAGTACAACAAGGGGCTGGGGAGATTTGGCAGATGGAGTTGGACTTGCAGCACTTACCAAGGAGCAGAAGGGCCAGGTGTCTCCATGGTCTGACCTGTGTTAATCAGACTGGCAAGCACCTTTTCCATGGATCTCCCTGTGTTTCTGTGCAGAGAGGACAAGGTCCAAGCCCATCCTGACAGGGACGCACCCCGTCAACACCACGGTAGACTACGGCGGGACCACATCCTTCCAGTGCAAAGTCCGCAGCGATGTCAAACCCGTCATCCAGTGGCTGAAGAGGGTGGAGTACGGCACAGAGAGCAAGTACAACTCCACCATCGACGTTGGGGGACAGAAGTTTGTTGTGCTGCCCACAGGGGAGGTCTGGTCCCGTCCCGATGGTTCCTACCTGAACAAACTGATGATTACTCGAGCCAAGGAGGAGGACGCGGGGATGTACATTTGCTTAGGGGCAAACACCATGGGCTACAGTTTTCGCAGCGCTTTCCTCACGGTTCTGCCAGGTGAGTTATGCTTTTATTTCCCTAGTGTGAAGCAATAGCCTGTGTCATGGCATTATTTCCAACTGCTGATGCCCAGTGTGTTCCATGGGCTTCTGTGATGCTGTGCTGATGGAGGCTAGTCCAGGTTTAGAAACAATTAGCAAACTGGGGGACTAAATTAGCTAAAATCAGGGACTAAATTAGCACTGACTTAAATCTGCCCCTGCTGAATCTCTCTTGCTCATGGTTCCTGTTCTCCCTCCCTTGGGTACACTGATTCCAGCAAAGTGAAATAAAATGAAGGATGTGCTCCTGTGTGAAAGAGGTGCCAGGAAATCATACTGCAGTTGCAGGCTTCATCGACAGGGTGCAGGAGGTGAGAGGGGAATGGAATAGCAGCACAGTTTGCAGCCCCGTTCCCTGACATTTCTCCTTTCTCTGGCTCTTATTTGTATTGCTTTACTGGTAAAAGAAAACAATAATACGGGACCATAAAATGAGAGAAGAATAAAAACTGTCCCGGTCACAAGGAAAGGAAAAGAATGAGTGTGAAAGAGCGAATGATCGATTAGTTAAATTCTTACCCAATGATCTCCTGAGGACCATTGTACCAAACTCACAGCTGCTTCCTGCTCTCCCCGGGCCCCAGAGCTGGTGGCTGTGTCCAAATGAGGCTGTATTGTGTGCATTTCGGGCGCACCATTCTCACTTTATCATTTACGCCTTTGCTTCCTGAGCATGCAGTTCTGCCCTGATAAATATTTTTCACTGAAAAGGGCATCTCCTTCTGCCTCATTTGGACATGGGAATCTAGCTTTAGAACCACCAGCTTTATAACAAAAATCCATCTTTCTGCTTTTTCCTCCCTTTTCGCCACCCATGCAAGGCCAACACAGCTAAGGCCATGCAGGAGCTGGAGCCAATATCAGAACATTTTAGCTGTCAGACCTAATGGGGGGTGTCTCTGGTCAAGCTATCAGTGAGACACCATTAACTCCTGCAGGCTGATGAGACTAGTTTTTGTGTAGGTGGTGGGGAAAATGCTCCTGACTCCTACAGCTAAGGCAGCATGGCTGCTTCTGCTCTCTGATTGCCACACTCCGTGTCTCACTCGCGGTCAAGAGTCAACATCATGAATTTAGACACCAGCAGCAGGTTGCCAAGTAAAAGGAAAGTCTGACTGCTCCTTAGCCTCTTCTTCTGCATCACTTAGATTTAGGACTAAACTCCAGCTAGAAAGCTTCAGCTTTTTTTCCGAAGGACAATGCTGTATGGGTGGGATATAACTCAAAGCTTCCGGGAGTTTCCAAACTATGAGAGTCTGATCCAGCTCCCATGAAATCAGTGGGATACTTTCCATTGATTTAAGTGCGACTACAATGAGGCCTCGTACCAGAACCAGTGCCCGAAGGCCTGTTGTTATTGGCAGTGACGGAAAAGGAGAACCCAGCTTGCCCTCTGAAGGAAAGATGCGGTTGCAAGGCCAGGAGTTAGAAAAACACAATTTTGCTTGTAAATCTATCAGATTTGACACAGACAGCTCAGAAAAACAGCATGCATGAATATCAAAACACTTTTGTGTCAGCCCAGCAGAGGATTTTTGCCAAGCAGTGTGAAGACTGTTGTTTTTTGTGGTCAGCTGATGGGGCAGTTCTCTGATCCTGTCTTCCTTTGAACAAGGGGCTGGACCAGATGACCTCCAGAGTCCCTTCCCAGCCTAAATTGTTTTGTCATTTCCAGTGTTGGTGGGTGAAAGTTTGTCTCTGGAGGTCAACAGTATACATCCTTCTGACTTCAGAGAGACCACACCATATATATTTAATATTAGAAACTACCCATAGGATTATTTGTCAAAGAGAGAAAAAGACATTAGGGTCTTAAAGAAGTTTGGCTTGAAAGTTAAATGATATATATGTTTCAAAATAACGTGCTGGACTGTTTGGATAGCCTGTGCTTTTTAGTGTTTCTGAGTGTTGTCCAGCAAGCTGAACTCTGCACCTAGGTATTTTTCAGGGCTTTTGGAAACACCAGCTGGTAGCTATCTGGACAGGGACTTTGATAGCTAGGATCCTACCCTAGGACTATTTGGGGTCTATAAATCAGGCTGAGGAACAGGAGTGGCTACTGAGGGATGTACAGGCTGCAAACAGCACAGTGGGCAGGGAGAAGGCAGGTGTGAAAGATGCTTTCTGAAGCATCTTATCTCCTTTGTTAAATGAATTTGCTTCTCTCGGAAAGCCAACAGCAGCTCTATAGAAACTGGTGGAGGTGGAGCCCCTTTGGGATTGAGAGTTGGACATGTGCTTTAATATCATATGAAATTTCAGCTCCCTATTGCTTGGACACCAAGGAGGGGACACCACCTCACCTGTGTTTTTCAACCTTTCTCCCAGCCACACCAAAAACTCAAGACAACCCCTCCAAATCACCACATTCGTCCTGCCTGCCCTGTCAGAGTATTGCTGAGTAGCTCCGGTAGCACTAGACAAGAGTGCTAGAGAGTGTCTAAAGCCCATGCAGACACAGCTATGCCTGGTAAAGATGAATGGACAATGTGCTGTGGCTCTGCATAACCCGGTCATGCTTCCTGGGCGGCTGACATGGAGGAACTGCTGACATGTGCTGTGTGCTGTGTCCTCCAGTCTGAGCACCAAAGCCCACTCCATCGCAGAGCGAAGGTGTTAGGAAATTCTTGGGCTGGCTCTAGTGCATCCATTAAAACTTGGATAAGAAAGTTAAAAAATCCCCCAAAGGCCCTGCTCCTGACCCCTAAACCAGAGAAAATGAGTTGCTTGTCCTTCCAGGAGCACTGAAAAGCAAAACAGTTACCAAACTTCATGTGCTGGCTTGATTTCTCCCTTGTTACTTGGTCTGGCAGGGTTGCCAGACAGCCTGTACAAAAGCCAGCCCAAGTGTGACATCTGTTACGAATTTACTTTGCCTGCATTTAATTAACTCTTTCTGTCTCTTCCCTGCCACGATGTCCAGATCCCAAGCCTCCAAGTGCACCTGTGCCCCCCTCCTCGGCCAGCAGCCTTCCCTGGCCCGTGATCATCGGCATCCCCGCCGGAGCAGTCTTCATCTTCGGGACAATCCTCCTGTGGCTTTGCCAGACCAAGAAAAAACCCTGCTCCCCACCAGCTGCTGCCCCCGTGCATCGGCCACAGCCCCGGGACAGGATCTGTGTCTCCCAGGTCCCTGACAAAGACTGCATTTCCTCCATAAACTATGAGGAATACGTCGCCCAGCAGCAGCATTTACTGTCCCAAGGGCCTGCACTCGCCCCAGCCATGGCATCCAAAATGTACCCAAAGATTTACACGGACATCCACACCCACACTCACTCACACGTGGAAGGCAAAGTCCATCAGCACCAGCACATTCAGTACCAGTGCTAAGAGGGTGGCCGTGTACAGTAGCTCGTTTGGGCTTTTCCCCCTGGTACCTCAGAAGAGACTGCTCTGAGTCAGCTCATACTGCCAGCAATAGGCAAAGCAGACAGAAAAGATTATATATATAATTTTAAATATATATATACATATATATATAATTGTATATGCGTGTGTATGTGTGTATATATATATGTGTATATATCTATATCTATCTATATAAATATATATATAATAGAGAAAGACAGAGAGAGAAAAGAGATTTTTTTTTTATTATTGCAATCAGGATGTAGCCAAGGAATAATGAAGGAACTCCAAATCTCAGCAGCTAGGCAGCCATCCCCAACAGTGGAGCCTTCCTCGATTTTTTAATCAAGGTGGCGGCAAGTAAGACAGGATGCAGGGATATGAACCACCACCTCCTTCCTCATGTAGCTAAAAGGAGCAAGAAAAGGAGACCGTGGTGCTTCTCCAGGTGGGCAGCCCTGTTCCCCTGGTACGTCACTTGTTTTGATGGGAAGCCCCCAGACCTGTCCCACTTGGGAGCACAAGGGAAAGCCTTTTCCCTCTGAGTGACTCAAGCACTAAAGTACCTGAGGTTTAGTGCCAAAGTATGAGGAGACATGACCAATTCACCTCTTCAGGGGAAAAAAAAAATAACACAGAGAGTCTGGAAAAGCTAATTTCTGTTCACAACATGAAATGTTGAATGTTTCTCAAGCACAGTTGTTTTGTCTGCAATGCCAGCCGAGCTGCTTGGTTTGATTTCTGCAAGTCACATTTCTCATGGAGGGTTCTGCTGAGCAAACCTCACTGCCCCGGTCCTAGGACTCAGTGCCACTGCCAGGAAAAAGGAAGGAAGAAAGGAAGGAAGGAAAGAAAGAGGAACATTGTACAGAACACCTTTATATTTATATTTAAGAAATAATAATTAATAATAATAATAATTGAACTGCTGATGGCAAAGAAAGCAAAACACACTGTCCTTCTCTGATGGCTTACAGTGACAAGCTACTGGATTTTCTACATCAATGCAAAATACGTATAAACATAAGAAAAAGGAGAAAGAAAAAAAGAGAACGAAATAATAATCTTGTAGGAAAAATTGCATTTGAGAAATATTCACCTAGGTTGTGTGTGGTTGCCCCCTCCCCACAGATAACACTCTGGAAATGATACAACTACATTTCAGTTCAAACTACAGTAAAAACAGAAAGAAAAGAGAGTAAATAAGGACCGTATTAAATACCTATATGGACTGGAAATGAATCCAGTTACAAATATAAAACCTTTGTAATTCTATATAGAGTTTAAACAAAGTCATGTATATTTAATTTATTTTGTTAAACAAGAAAAAATGTATAATATTTTCCTCAAAACAGGCATTTCTATACATATTTTTGATCAAATAAAATAAAGATTTTTTTTTTCAGGTTCTATAGATGCCATGCTCAGAAAACACTCAATGTAGCATGTAATCAACCATATTTCTCCTAACTTGGAGGTCATCTATCTGTATGCTTACTCACACTAGCCACGTGTACCCTCCTAGCATCATCTTGGGTATTGCCAGTGCCACCATTTCCATTAGGAATTTGCATTTTCCATCATTTATATTCTGATTGTGAGGGTGTGCAGTGGCCAGATCACTTCCCATGGACCCTTTGTCATCTCCAGTAGCAAAGATCTCTGCTCACAGGGAAATCAGTTTCACTATGCTTTAATTTTTTTTTTTTTTTTTTGTTTGGGGGGGGGGGGGGGGGGGCGGGGGGGGGGGGGGGCGGGGGGAAAGGTTACATTTTTTTTTATTTTTTTAAAATTTTTTTTAACCACAAACCTGCAGGGGTTTTTCTTTTCAAAAGAAAATTTTGTAAA
Source organism: Nettapus auritus (assembly GCA_011076525.1). NCBI lineage: Eukaryota > Metazoa > Chordata > Aves > Anseriformes > Anatidae > Nettapus > Nettapus auritus. The sequence continues at coordinate 90,708,683 of CM021768.1, read as the reverse complement.
TCAAACATCGTAATTTGTGAGCCTGTAAAATGAGCTTCAGCCTCAGGGTGCCTGGGAGGGGAAAACATGCCACGGGGGTGAAACCCTTCATTTGTAAATGCTCCTGTTAGGCTAGAGGAACCAGCCAGGGTGAGCTGGGTGCAGCAAGGGGAGCACGCGGGCAGCTGCTCCCCTCAAGAGGGAAGGTGCAAACCTTTCTGCTGCAAGTAGAGAGAGGCATCTATCCCTGTAGTGGCCACAATTTTCTTTAGACAATGCAGCAACTGTTTGCTGTTCAGTTATGTTTCACGGGTAAGAAAAAAAATTGAGACATGCCAATTTTTAAGTTTGGAATTACTTCCTTCTCAAAGGAAGTAATTTCTGTTCGGCAAAAGAGAAATCTTCAGCAAACCAGCTGCTCCAATTTAAAGTGAAACACTTCATTTAAGCTGAAACAAAACAGTGCTTTAGGCTTTTCTTTTTCTCTGAATGTTTCCAAAATTATTTGCTCTGGGTTGACCTGCAGTGATTTTTCTGCCGGTTTGTTTGGATCATCAGCAAACCAAACAGCTCCCTGTTTGCTCAGCCATAGCACTGTGAGATGGGGCCCTCATTCAGCAAAGCACATACGCTCCCGTTTTCTTTCACCAACACAGGCTGCTCCAAAAAAATCCCCTTTTTGCCTTAGCCACCCAGGTTGGTGGCCCTGTCCCTGCCCGCTGATAGCAAGATGGTCTTTCTGTAGAGAGTATAACTACACAACCTATATATATATATATGTAAATTGGAAGCAGGAGGCTTCAGTTAAACTTTGTTAAGACAAATTTTTGAAGCCTCTAAAAGTTCAGATCCTGCGTATCTGCATACATCCCTGCAGCTTCAGGGAACTCTGAGGGCTCTGTTTGGATATAAGGCATGATGTAGGCAGCATTCTTAATGGCTATATTTTATTGAGTCATTTCATGGAAAAAGCCAAAAAGCCTTTATACACTAATTGTGTCACCTTATTTTAAGAAGGCAGCACGTGGCTGTTTCCATGAGATTAAGGGCTACATTTCGTAATGCACGCCTATGGGAAGCTACTTCTTGCAGTGTGGTAGGCACCAAGCTACTGCACATCTCAGCAGTGTTAGGAGCCTGGCAGATAACAGGATTTACCTGGAAGCCCATGGTCTTTTCTCAGCCATCAATGTCAGTGCTACAGCCAGGGGACACATGGTTCATGATAGCAGTACTGATAACAGCTTCAAAGGAGGAGGTGTATAATCGGTTTTATATGGTTCAGCTCTATGCAAACCCTAAGAGATGGTCTCATGACCGTTTTTTTTTCAAATGGCAGCTATATCACTGACCCTCAGAGAAAGTGAGTGGGCTAGAAGAAACAATCCTGCATTTCCCACATGGCACAGTCTTCCACAATGAGCATTACGCTCTCCACTGGTGCCTTCTGCCCCTGTAATTCTGGCACTCCGTAGTGTTGTATCATGAAATAAACACTTCACATATTGCCAGATGCCTCAGGTGGAAGAACTGGCTTCCTCCTGCCCAGCTCCAGCCTTTGAACACAAACCTCTAGCAATGTTAACAGAGCAGGAATGCATCGGTAAGCCCCCCAGAATGGACAATGCAAGGTCTGAGCACAGCTGCAGCAAAGCCACTGCACTCAGAAGGCAGCTGTGGGGTGAGATGCTATAGAGGTCTCGATTTGCACATGTATTGTATATATTGTCTGGGTCTTGCACTGGCTTGCTGGACTTAGGTGGGTTTTGTGTTTCAAGGAATTATTTTGCCTCTACGGAGCACCCATAAGTGCTCTTATGAGTTACTCTGTCCCATGACTACTGCATGCCATTTCTTTTTAGGGCTTGATTGTGCCTTGCATGTATTGCAAAGTCTTCCTTAGCATAAATAAATTCTGCCAGGTCCTGCTCATGTCTGAATTTGTTTTTCATCAGTGGGACGAGATTTGGACTCATCTTTGCTTATGAATACAGGGCATTTACAGAAAACCATAGTCTTGCTATTAACTACTGATCCTATTTTGAACACATTTTTCTTTATGCATACATACATGTATACATATAGGTATATAGATGTGCATGCCAGGCTGTGATACAGAAGGCAGTTGTACTTTTAAAGCCACAGGGCTTCAAAGATCAAAGGAATTTTAGGCTTAAAGCTCTCCATCTCTGTTTACTTTATTTGCATTACAGATCAAACATGGCCTTACATGTCAGTTTGTGTGTGGCATTTTTAAACTTTGTATGGACAATCCCTGTACTGTTAGCCCTTTTAAACTGAAAACCTTTATCAGACATTTACAAATAAAAAGTGACATGTGATTTTCAAACAGTGGCAAATACAGTAACTGAGGACATCAAAAAGAGACGGGATAGCACAGCATTCATATGGCTGTGCTGTGTAATAAAAGCTAGAAAAAAGTATGCTCCTAAGTGATAGCTTTGTATAAATTTAACATTTTTTGAGGGAAGGGGTGGTGGTGGTGTGTGTATGTGTGCGTGTGCACACGCGTGTGTACACAGGAGGAATATATTATGAAGCACACAATACTGCAAAACTATTTTTCCACCATGACTTGATCTGATGATTTGTGTAGGTGCTGTGAATCCAGAGCAGACTTTTTAGAGTGGTTTGGAAAAGTTTTCTAGTTGTTTAGTGAATAAAGGCTATTTTTGATCTCTTCAGCTCCATAGCCAAATGCCATAGATGAAACGAGAGCCAAACTGCAATTAGGAATATGAAAACTTGGGGTTGCTGGACTTGATAGCAGAAATGCAGTGTCCAGGGCAGAGCAGGGATTTCAGGATGAAGCCCAGTGCTTCCAGCCCTTTGGGGTGAATGTGAGGGTGTCTCACTACTCTCTTGGAGGCAGCAAATGTCCAAGCTGTAACACTTTCAAGTTCAGCTGGCCCTCACCCAAACTTCATCTTAACCTGACCTGGACCTTGGACCCAAACTACCCCATGAGGAAATGGTACACACGTGGTGGGAAAGAGGAAATATTTCTCTGTCAGCTTCACTTCTCTGACTGTTTGAAACTCTTCAGAGGTTTGAAATAATGGAATAAAGCCCCTGGGAGATGTAGCAATAGACATAAACTGGGAGATGGTCAAAGGCTAATGGAGAATTTTTCATAGCTTTGCTATCTAGGCATCACCTCTGCCAACATGGTGTATATACATTGTGTGCCCAGGCCTCCAGATGCCCCGAGGTCAGTGATTATTCCACACAGAACACCCATTCCAGCTCTTGCATATGCCAGTTGAAAAAAAAATAATAATAAAAACACCACAGCATCCATTGGGAAATCAATTAGAAGGAGACATTGTAAAAATTACATCATTGTTCTGGCGGGCCTATTGGCAGAGAAAGATGTGACAGGAGTTAATGGCCAGAGCAAGAAGCCAGGCACATTTAAATGGGAAATGCACACTTTGGAAGGAGCTATCAAGGGAAGGGATAGAGACTGCATCTCTCACAAGCACCAGATCAAGTCTGGGTGATTTGTGGGTGCTTCTGTCAGGTGCAAGGTATTAAGAACATCGTTAGGCCAAAGGGATAGGTCTAGGCCAGGTGGGCTCATCCAGTGGTCCCTTCTGGCCCTGAAGACACACATCTGGGCTGAAGCAAGGAGATGAAAGTGTGGGTCCCTGCTCCAAGCCGGGCAGGGGCTGGTGAGCATGGTAACCACATGTGTGCAGTGCAGGCCTGACTGCACCGCCTGGCACGTGGGCCTGGGCTGCACACCCGGCTCTGCTGCTTGCAGCTCCACTTGCTTCTGGGCTCTGAGTGTGCCGTCTCAGCATTTTCTGGCTTATTACTGAAGTAATGGCATTATTTATATAAAACGGAGTTGTGCATCGACATTTACTGTGTCTGCAAATAACCCCTTGTGTAAACAGAGGCAGAGGCCTGTGTGTACCCACATCCCACTCCTCCAACTATCAGCGTTTTGGAAAATCTTGCTGGATTTGCTGCAGTTAGTGTCATGAAGGATTTACATGTGTTTATGAATGTAAACACATGTGGTTAATGGCCTGCTGACTTGCTTAAACTTGTTGGTGGTGTAAGTGTCTTCAATTCCTTATATGCCATGCATGTGAGGGGGCAGGATCCTGCTCTACTCTCGCCCTGGTGTGGAGGCAGTGCAGTCCTGGCACTCGTTTGGTCATGTGTGGGCTCACACCTTGGGTTGTGGGGTTTGGCCAAAGTGAACCCTGCAGGTCCCCTATGCACACCCAGTCCTGATGTGTGCTGGGCCACAGAAAGGGCACCCAAGTGTGTTCCTCTGCCTGTGATCCATGTAGTGAGGGTGCAAGGGGCACAGCCACGAACACATCCAGCTTTATGGAGTGGGTTTCACTTATGGATCTCAGCAAGAACTTCACAGAGGAAGAAATGAGGCAGTAAGGTACCTGCCTGACGACATCCAGGGTCTGCCAACCAAATGTGCTGGGATGCACCCAGGCCATTGGCCAGGTTGGTTCTGCACTAGGGACCTGAGAGAAAATGCCACTAATTAGGAATCTGTAGGTATTTCAGACTTTCTATTTGCCCTGTCTTACCAGAAAAGTGTTTCTTGGGCTAAGATCCATAGGTTACAAAAGTTTATTATAAATGCCAAAAAACAACAAACAAACAAAAAAAGTGGGTATTGTAGTTGAGAATTAAACCATTTTTAATTAATTAAAATACTACTGGTGCATTGACTATTAAGTGGCACACACATATTTGTGCGGAGTCTGGAGGAAAGAGAATGTCCACTTTATGTGTTATTTTTTTTTACCCCGGGCATCTTTGTGTGTGCTCACCAGCTTCTGATCAATGAGAGCAATACATGGTACGATGACCTCTATTTGTTCCTAACTTAATTTTTACACTTCTTCTTCCTTTTCTCTTTTCACTTCTGTCAGTCTGTTATAATTAGGATTTAATATATTCCACAGTATACATGGGCATCAGCAAAGCAATGAATATTCTTTCATTTTCCCATTTTCACTAACCAAATCCAGTCTGCAGTGCTATTTCTATCCAAGCCAATCTATACTTTGGTGAGAGGAGTAATAAATAATACTTTAGAGCTGACTTCAAAATGCCTTTTTTTCTTTGATCTGAGTAATTAAAGAGTCAAGCTGCTGTTCCTGAGCATTTTCTGATGGAATTACATGAGTTACACAGCTCTTCATTTGTATGTCATTAAACATTATGTTTTATTGCTGCTGTTCAAACAATTAGTACCTAAATACACCCCATATTCTCATAAAGAGGCAGTAGCAGTGCTAATGTTAATGCCCTGGTTAACAGTTTGTTTCCATCCAGAGTCCACCATCATGCTTGAATGCCATTTAATCTCAATCAGATCTTTCCTGATGGCCTTCTGAAGTCGTTCTCTTCTGCAGTCATTTAACTGCGCAGCGAAGTGAGGATAAGTTGAACAATAAAGTTAAGTAAAAATGGCATTTCTCTTAACACAGGCATTTTTTAAAGTTCATTACAAGTTTTGGTTATAAAAAGGCCAGTGCTTCATGGTGATCAGTCATTTTGACATTTTTATGGTGTTTTTATTACCCCTGGCTCATTTCCATACTAAAGGGAACATTTGTAACAATACTTGCTTGCTCTGTTATGATTAGGATTGTGCTTTTGCCGCGCTTTGTTCGGCTGTTGCTGTGCTCAGTAATGCTCTTGGCACACGTCCTCCCAGACCCTACGGTGTGTTTATTCAAAGGGAAGGAAAAAGAAGTGTCTACTAAAACAATAAACTACTACTGCTTGCGTTAACATGGCCATAACTTCCTTGTTCTGCAGACAATCAGTTAGCAAAGCTGTTAGGTAAACTTGCTCCTTTGCTGTTGAAAAAATAAATATTCATGAATCTTGCAGCCGTGTTTTCCTGTGCTTTATTATCGGGTTGAAAATGGTGAAGGATTTTAAAGCTAATAATTTAATCAGAGAGATAAGGATGGAGGCCCAGATCCTGAAACCAGTGGAAGCTGGGATCCTAAATAGTCCTCAGTAAGTATTTAAGGCTGTGTTATTTCACTCATCCTGCTTAAGACAGGTGGTGAATGTGAGGAGTTGTGAAAAATAAAGAGGTAGAAGTAAAATAAAAGGATATAAAAATAAAATAAAGATTAAAATAAAAGTGGCAAGGTTGCTGTTGTGTACTGTCACCTACACCTGCCCACAGACCCAGGACAAACCAGAGGTTAATTGCCATATAACAGATCATATTTCTGGAGCACAACACAGTTGAACTTCTTTAATATGAAACATAGAATCATAGAATAATTAAGGTTAGAAAAGACCTTCAAGATCATCTTGTCCAACCATCACCCTACTACCAATGTCACCCACTAAACCATGTTCCTAAGCACCAGGTCATGTTCTTGCTTTGCCTGGATCTCAAATTGGAGTAATGATGTGTTTTCAGGCCTGGGTTTATCCTACTTAAATGGGATAGAGACAGAGTAATCATGATTTTCCTTAAACAGGGCAGAAAAACTGGCACTTCCCAAAGCTGGTTTGGTTTATGGGTAGAGATTAAGACCCACAAAGGTGGTTAATGTTCCACTGAAGCCAATGAGCTAAGCTAGATTTGTGACCCAGGTACCATGAAACAAAAGGATGAATCTGGGTTTTGGTACAAAACAGAGAGTTGGAAAAATTATAGAAATACACAGCAAATTGTTAAAGTGCCCGTATACATTAAAATTTCCCAAATCTGATAGAGACCTAAACAAATAACTGTGACTTCCTTTATGCTGCTCAGTCTCAGAGCCTGGGAGGTTGGTGCTCTCCTGAACCCTTCCTGCCCATGAATAGGAAACAAAGGGAGGGAATCCATGGGGAGAGGCTGTGGGGTGGGATTGCTTGCTGGTACAAGCCCCAGCTTTCATCACGCTGCTCCTGCCGCAGTGTGCCGGCCCCGGGCCCGAGCTGCCAGGAACATAAGCTGCCCTCTGTCATGGTTCAATGAGAGCAAAGAGCTCTCCTGCTTGACATCAGAAGAGACTCATTTTGATGTTTATCTGAAAGCCTCTTCCAAATGTGCGTGTACAATAGAGGCTGCGTGTGAGGACAGGTCTGGGACGATAGCAGAGAGAAGTGATAAAACGCTTCTCCCTCATTTTGGTGTGTTAAGACGTAATACTCCCATATGCCAGAAAAGATTTGTAAGGGGCCATAAAGTCAGCACAACTCTGTTTGCACTTGCTTTTTGGTTCCTTGACAGTGATGCAGGGGCCTCTGTGCAAACACAGCTCTGCGGTTAACATTTAAAGCACCAGTCCCTGCAGCATTTAAACTGATTTGCCATCCTAGCTGGAATAGGTACCTACAAAACAAGAAGGCAGAAAATTGCATGGAGAAAACGAGGTCAGAATGGAACCTAAAATCAAGGAAACCCTGCTTGTTCAGTAATTTTAGAAGATACTATGGTTTACATGCGTGGTTTACATCACATCTTTTCCAGAGTACCTATGCTCTGGCCGCTACTGCCTACTTGTTTTCACTACATCCCTGTGAATCACAGCAACAACTACTCTCTCTGTGCAGAAGAGACATTAAAATTCAGAGAAACAAAGGGTTTATTTAAGCAGTAAGCAGAGCTATGGACTTAGATTCACACAACATTTCCAATTAATGTCTGTCCAAACCAATTTGTCATTATATCATTAATGCTTCTTTGACACAGGGAAATCACAGGGCATCTGCTGTCTCTCAGAGCTTCAAGCAAAGCAAGACCAAGATGAACTATTTCCGAAATCTGAGCTGGTGACAGAGTGAATATAGTGGAGTGGTTGTATACCAGTGCTGAGCTCAGTTTCTCATTCAACAGAAGTTAAAGATAGTTTGTTGTTCCATGAAGGGTCTTAATTTATCCTTATTTTTCTCAAAATATGGTCTAAAAGCCATGGATGAAAGTAGAACTGTTCCCCCAGCCGCCAGGTGAAGCCATCAGAGTGGTTTGGGTTGAACTTGGCCTCGTCAAAGTCAGCGGGAATTTGTATGCTGGACTTTTTGAGAGAATAATTCATTTATCTTACAAAGTTAACAGCTTTCTGACAACTGCTGTCATCACACTGAAAAATTACTTTTTTTTTTTTTTTTTTTTTTTTTTTTTTTTTTCTTTTTTTTTTCTGGATAAACATGTGCAAAAGAAATATGAGGGAAAACTTTGTTTTGCACCATCCTGGAAGACCTCTGCAAGAAGTATCAGTGTTGAACCTTTGTCCTGCAGCTGCTACAGAAATTTAGTTGTGTGTTTCCAGCTCATGCACTTTCAGCAGTCAAAAGTTTTTATCAAAGCCCATGTGTTGTCCTTCATAAAGCTGGAAAAAAAAAAAAAAAAAAGGAAAAAAAAAAAACAAACAAAAAAAACAAAACATGATAAATAATTCACATATCAACTAGCATTAAATGGAAACTTTACGAAGCAGATTCAAAATATTTAATAAACACTGATAAGTCCCTCCAGGAGTATCAGGCAACAAATGATAGACAATATTTTGGCAACGAAGAGAAATGGCTGCTTCCAACAATTATGAATGACCAGGCTGTCTAGGAAACTTGTTTGTATTGTTAATCTTGATAGTTTTTCATTGTTGAGATCGTAGCGGGAGGCACAATTTCAGTGAAAATTGTGTCAGATGTGAATGTTTTGTAACCATGTGATATTAAATTTTGGATGTTTGGTCATTCAGAATCAATAAAATAAAGTAAAATAAAATATTAAGCAAGAAGTTCAATTTCCAAAATCTTCAGTGTTTTTACTGTCTTCAAAATTTTATTATAAAGATTTGTTCTTGAAGTCTTTTTAATTTTCCAGAAGAAGAAACAATTCTCTGAGAAACACTCAGAGAAGAATGTTTGCAGAGACAGAACATACTTCTGCTGTTTTCAATCACAAAGTTTCAGTGAGCTTCTTATGATTGTTGCTTTCATATTTGTTTCACCAGGGTTGAATGATATGGAAGCCTATTTTATTGTTTCCAAGACTGTCAAACATTTAGTTGTCCCATGGTTGTATTTATAATACTGTAAGTATTTGGAGTATAAACAGTATTTGCAGCTCGTAAATTAGATTTATTTATTGATTTGTTTGTTTATTTTAATGTAGCAGCTTTGGTGTTGAGCTTTGCAGACACATTTTGGTCTTCTTCCCTGGCAGTGCTTGTTCAGTGCGTAAGGAGGAATAGTCAAAAATGCCCATTTTTCCAGGAGGAAATATCAATTAGTGGAAATACCCAAACTCCGTGTATCTGCATGGGATCCACAGCCTAGAGCACTCTTCTCTACAACTCTTCTCTCAAAATCTAAGCAGTGCTTCATTTTAAAATGCACACAGATGAATTGTCACCCTTTCATGTGATGTTCTCAATCAATATGTAGGAGATGGGCTTTGTTCCCCTGCCCCTGCAAAGTTTCCAGCCAAAGCCCTGGAAGTTGTCCCAAGCTGTCCTGATTTACTAGGCACCCTCAGCTCAGCATGTTGATGCTTGTGATTGCATGGGGATGAAACCAAGAGTTGTAGGCTGGGCAGGGCATGGAGTTGGGTGGTTTACCTCAAGACTCTGGGGTGAAGCAGCATGAGAGCTGTTTGGATGAAACCTCCAAGTTTGCAGCCACCCTAATTCAACCAAACCCTCAGCAGATGTATGCAGGATGGGATGGCTTTGGAGAGGAGAGGGGCTCTAGTGCCTTGGGGCAGGCTGTCACATCTCTCAGCTGTGCATCCCAGAACAGGACTGATGGCTGTGCTGAAAGCCTGGCAGAGATTGGCTGAAAATGGCTTAATTAAATGTAGCCAAACGAAGGAGCAACTTAACCAACACCCATATTTGGAAGTCTTTCATGGCCCATCATCTGCCATCATCTCAAGCCAAGAATCATAAGCTTTATAACAAGGAGATATACTTGAGCACAGAGGATTACAGTTTTCTCAGGGACTTTTGTCATAAACCCCGTAGTGGGTAGAGCTTAACATAGTTTATGATAATAACTGAGTATCGCATTGCCCATAGCATCAAAAAATGACAGCAAAATTCAGGAGCAGGTGGGCAGCTTTAATTATACAGGCTCCAAAGGGAATAAACACTGGGATGATTTTTACTGTCTGTCTGGTATGAGTCAATCCACAATGACCTTACTGGTGCTGATTTGGTGAGAATAAAGCATCCAACCCATATTTAACCATACAAAGTCTCTTCCCCATGCCTCTCCTTGTGAGAACAGAGAAAACAGGCTTTGTAGGAGGAACTGGGGGATGTGATACTGCCAGTGATCTGCACAGATCGGCGCTGAAACATCAGACAGAGGAAGTACCCGAACAGCTGGGACTGCAACAGATGTTCTCCAGACAGCTCTGCCTCATGAAGATGTAGTATAGTAATAGGTCATGTTACAGAAACAGAAAATTAAAAAGAGTGATTTTACATGCATGAGCACTGGCTCCCCGGGCCCGGCAGTATGAGTGACACTGAACAGCGAAAGGCAGCTGGGATCCTTCCGAAGAGATCATTGTGTCCCTTTCCACCAGAACCCGCTTTTCTAATGTACAGCCTCTCCAGCAGGAATAACAGGGCCTGCAGCACTGAAATACAGCAGGAGTAAGTGCAAAATCTCCTTGCCATTCCTGCAATTTAAGGGCGGATTCTCAATTTCTCGGTGCCTCTGCATCAAGGCTTTTAGCCTCCTCTGATGCCTCTCTTCCCCTGGGCCATCAGGCAGGGAGTTTCTTGTATACCAACCAAGAAATGTGGAGTAACTATGAGACTTGTAGCATCTTAGCCTGAAATTTCCCTAGATGCTTATCTTCAGTCCTCAAAACAGCCTTAGGAGCCTGTGATGGTAAACCCAAGGGGTGATCTCCCACCTCAGCTCAGTCACAGCCTCAGCTAGTCAGCCTCACCACGGCCACCCAAGGCTCCCAGGAGTGTGGCCAGGACAGCTGCTGCCTTCTTTTACTCATGGTAGTGGCAGCTGCTAGCATGCTACTGTATTTCTCTAGGAAGAGGGAGGGTCTTGCTGAGACCACGGGGCTCAAAACCTTTCTTTCCTTCATACAAGTGTCCTAACCACCAGGTCATAGGGTTTCTTGAGAGCTCTCCAGTCTATTCTGTGAGGCCAGGATGTTTTACAGCCACGAATGCAATAGCATTGAGGTCATATGGTGAACAGGCATTACAGAGAGCAATATCTTCTATTATTATTATTTTTTTCCCCAAAAAACTAGATATCTATTGCTTCCACATCTGGGGAAGAAAAAAAAAAAAAAAAGGAAACAAACAAACAAACAAACAAACAAAAAACCACCAGCTGGTTTTCTTCACCCTTTCCCTTTTGATACATAGAGTAATTTGTAACTTTCCTGGCTGGTAGCTGTGTTTTAATATGCCCTCACAGTTTTCTTCCTTCACTCCTTTTCTATGCAAAACTGAAGGTTGCCCTCTTGCAGCCTGAACACGCATTCCTCAGACCCTTTCAATATGTTATCATTACTGATGTTTTTCATGGTTATCTTCTGCAGCAGTGCCAATTAGACACTTAAAAAAACTCCTACAGTAAATGGAAATTGACTCCATAGGCTATAAAATATATTTAAATAAACACATTAAATGACCATTAAAAAAAATGAGTATTCTTAAGTCAATGAAATAAGGTTGCATGCACACAAGGGCCCCATAACGGCAGTTTCATTACAGACTTCTGTACATATATTCACATGTTCCAACCCTCTCTGCTAATATGAGAAAAGTGTGATTTGTCATGTCTTGGCATGATATCACTGCCCTATTGGCATTTAAATAATTACAATACATTGCAAAGTACTTGGGACCAAAGACATCGCAGTCCCAAATGGAAGGGCCTCATTTTGCTGTGCCTCTCCAAGTTCATCAGGTTCCCATAGCAACACAGATCCCATCAGATAATTAAATAACACACTCAAAAACATATGGGGCATCTGCTGGGGATTTCTTAAAATGTTTACATCTACTTCACCACTCATATATTTATTTATTTATTTATTTTTTGGCATGAAAATAGCTTCATTCAGGCAGTAGCACACCTAACGTAATTTTTTCCTCACTTGGGATTACAGGTTATTATTTTAAACATCAGAACATCAGTAGGGATATCCCATGTAGAGACAGATTTATTACAATTCCCTATTTTTCTTCTTTTTGAATGGAGACATCCTGTGAAAACTCTGGTGTTACACTGACCTGGGAGATTACATTAAAGTTTCTGGTCCTTGCCATCCCACACTGTCCTCCGTTTCTGGTCCACACCAGTCCTGTGTTGCCATCTCTCATGCCCCATGAAGGAGGAACTTCCAAATCAAGCAATGTCCCCACATCCTGGTCCATCTAGCCTCCACACTTAGTGATGTGAGGTTAGCTAACATATTCTGTCTAATGCAGCCCCAATGGGATGCCTTGGGTGGTGCTCCCATCTGAAGCCTCCACAAAATGTCCTCTCCCCAGCAGCAGAATGCCAGTTCTCCTTCCCAGACTTTCCATGACCCCATCACCAGCTCTTCCCACCAGTGGAAGGGGGCACTGAGATGTTTCTACAATATATATATATATATATATAATAATAATAACCTTCATAAATGCAGCCAGATTTGCAGAGGCTACTCTGACCTGCTCCCAAACCTCACCACAGTTCACTCGTCCCCAGTACTATTTGCAGCATGGCTCTAACATACATGGGGCTCCCACCAGCCTTTCCCATCATTGCAGAAGAAGACCAGTGAAGGAGCAGGGAATCCTCATCTTGCTTGCTTTTTTTTTTTTTTTTTTTTTCCTGCTGAAAGCACTGTTTCACTGTTTTCTCCTGACTGCTGTGGAGGAGAGAGGCAGTAGAGCACAGAAAAGATATTGATAGGAACCTGCATGCTGCTGAATGCATTTGTACTGAAATCCTGGATAATTTACTGGCTGCAGAGATGATACAGCCCAGAGTTCAAACTATAAAGAAAAATAAAAAAATAATAATAAAAAAATGGGGTGAGAAGAAGAGGGGGGAGAGCAGGGGAAACACTTGAAGCTTCCTGCTAAAAGATAGCCAGTGTGCTGTAGTCTGGGATGCTTCAGCTGGAAAATCTGCAGGCAAGGGAGACACGAGGGGCTGTTTCAGGATTTGAGAGGCCTTTTCAAGGGTGAAGTTCAAAGAATAAATGGGAGGGACAGAGAAGTCAAAAGCAACCACGAGAGTTTAAAAAGCAGGGGAAGTTTGGGGTCAATAGCTATCATTTAATATAACTGCACAGCTTGCTCGCTTAATACTAAGCAGGAGATGTACAATGAAACAGGTTAATATGGAGGAAGAGGAGGAAGCTGAGTTGAGAATGAGAGAAAGCATCAACCACTTTGGCCTAATCTGCCTCCATTTTTCAATATGCTCTCCGTGGCCAGTGTGTATTGAGAAGGGAGCATTTTCTCTCCATCTGTTGATGTAAGAAATCTTCACCAGGGCTGTGTTGCTGTGAGAGCAGCTCTGCCTGGAGGATCTGGCCTCCACAAGTGAGCAGAAAACTCATTCCTCATCCTGTGAGACATTTCAGGGCTTTCTTTTTCCCCCTCCTGTAATAAATACAAGAAGTAAAACTCTACACACCATAATCCCCCCTTCCAATTTCAGATTGATTCAACTGAAATCTTTAATCTGAAGCATATGGGAACAGTTTGTTCCAATTCTGATATCTAATGATAAAAAACTTTGTAACATTTAGTGTACTGAAATTTCAAACCAAAGGTGCTTTAGAATAAAAAGAAATTGTTCATCTGAAAAAAATACAAGAGAGAGAGCACAGAATATGGCAAGTGGAAAAGTATTTTTTAAATGTTACATCTGGAGATTATTCCCTCTCCAGTGCTCCTGCAAGCAGGTTGCCTCCTGACAAATCAGTTTCTGGGAAACGCGGCATTTCTTGTGCCAGTTTCCTGCTCTGCTTGGGAGATCCTCATCTCAATAGCCCTGTGCCTCACTCATCAGCCCCTTGAATTTTTGCTGAAATGACCCACCCTGAGCTTTCTTATTGCAAGATCTGTTCGTTTACCTGGGCTGGATAAGCTGAGCTGAACAGCAAGGGGGACTTTTTGCTTTTGCTAGACAAAAAGTAAACACAGATGAGTTAATGGGCAGCTTTTGCAGTGAGAATGCAGAAGAAAAGCTGCTTGTGCTTTTTCTTCCCCCCCTTCATTTACTTATTTTTTAAAGTGATGATGGGAAAATGGATTAAGCAATCTGACATCTAAAGGGAGAACTGTGTGAACCAGACACCTTCTGTCACAGCCTGGAGCAGCAAGCAGTCTGGTATATACAAACTATAAAGCATCAGGTATTCTGGAGACTGGGACAGGACCCAAAACCAAGTTAATGGGGCATTCAGATGAGAATAAAAGAAACCTTATTTAAGGAGTTATAAAATCATCAAAATATATTCCATGTATAGAAGGAACAAGAGGTCACTGAAGTGGCCAGTTGGGCTTACATAAGGCACTGAGGGCAACATGCTGGCAGTGCACATGCTGGATGATGCCAAAGAAATCAAATGTAGCTTGCCTCAGCTTAGGAATGCCAAAGGACCAATAACACAAAGAGATTCAATTATAACTTGGGCTGTCCCCTGGTGCTAGCATGTTTCTAGAGCTATAACTGAAGCTTTTCCATCCCAAATAGGGTTCATTGTGTACAAACCCAGTGGCTCACCACATCAAGCTGTCTCTTCCCACTCTGAACTGACCTTTAGGTTTTCTACAGACCGTGGAAAGGAAAATCATGCCAGAGCCCCACGGGCTACTGGAGAAAGCCTGTCCCCTCTCCTTGCACTGTCCCCAACACAGCAAAGCCCCATCCCTTCTGCATAAAAAACCTTTACACTTGAAAGACCAATGGCCCAACATGTAAAATAATCCCCACTGCAGTGGTGGGTCTCTCCTGTCAAAGATGTGTAGGATAATGTTTGGGGCAGGAGAACTCTGCAAAAAATACCCCATCTCTAGACCTTCTGAGGGAAGAGAGAGGAATGGCTGGCCTGATCTAGTGCTTAGATTTAAGAAAAATAACTCCAGTTGTTGTTGCCATGTGAAATTTCTGCCATTCAGCACTTTTTTTTTTTTTTTTTTTTTTTTTCTTATAAAGAGGCTGGTACTAGGCAGAGCCTTGCTCAGAGTGCTGGGTTTTGTGAACTATCATCTTCAGGAATTAAGTAATTAGGATTTAGGAACAGAGCCGAATACTGATCCTTAAATCCTTCCTGTGAATCTAGTCCCATATGTATGGGTGTTTAGTCTTGGGAACAATCACAGCCCTACACAGTTTGGTTTTCCTATCTCTAAAACGTGCAAGTTGAATAACAACACGGGAAATCCTGCAAGAGTTTGGCTCTGTATTTGTTTAATCCCTCTGGATTGTTGTATCTAAATATTTATGTTACCTGAGATTTTGTTACAAGTTTAATAATCAGAGCTGCTATACTCCAACAGGCAACAAAAACAACCTTTGATTTGCACAGTGCTTAGAGAAGGGATCAATCTTCAGTGCCTAGAAGGCACTTTGCCCATGGTGATGCATAAACACACTAGTGTGGCGTTTTGTGCTTGTAGGAGTAAATCACTTCTGTTATCCCTTCTGAAAAGTTAATCTGAAACACAGTTTCCGGTGCAAAAATTAAGGGGAGGCTTATCACCCACATAACCATAACTCTGCAGGTTATCGGACTATATTTTGTGGTTAGGTTCGAGCATATTTTCAGATAAATGTCTAATTCAATACTGTTTTTCCCCCTCTATCTGTCTGCCATTCTTCCCGTTTTCCCGATAACAGTCACTATTAATAGACATGTTACTGAAGTCAGCACTTGGCAGTTCTAATTTATGGTTTTAATTGAGAGAGGCTCAGAGTATCTGAGCCATGTGGACTGCTTTGTCCAGCTCCAGGCACTACAGCTGAAGCATTGGGTACTCCAGACACACTAGATCCAAACCACAGAAGAGAAAGGTGGAAAAATCATTGACAAATAAAAGAATTGGACTTGGTGAACATGAGGAAAGCATTCTAACTCGTTGGGTAGGTAAGCACTGGAATAGACTGAATAGAAGGTTTCTAATGGGAGGGTTTTAAGAAACCTGAGAGAGGTGAATCAGGCCTTGAACTGACCTGTTTTGGATACTAGTTGCTGGACTGCTGTACTTCATTGTCCTTAAAAGCAGTTGTCATCCTGACTTAAACCCAGTTCAGATTAATGTCCACACCTGAATATGGCAATTAAGGACTGGGGTAATAATAATGCCATTCTAGACCTTTTCTCCAAGTCTTTTCTTTGCTTGACAGCTGTGGAGATGAGGTTCAGCAGCTTGGGCTGTAACCTAATCGGATCTGGTTTTGTTCAGAGGGTTGAAAAGGTGAGTAATAATAAAAGCTTCATCTGAAACCTCTGAAGCAGAGCAATCACTACTCTCCTGAATGTATGCAAGGTATTGGTATATATCCTTACTACACCAGACACAAACCTCATGAGAACAACTTCACAAGACATTTCCACAGTAATTCTTATAAGTTTTTGTTGTTGTTGTTGTTGTTGTTTGTTTGTTTGTTTTTGTTTTTGGCTCGTTGGTTGGTTACCACAAGCAAATTATAGCTAAATATTGGCTCTTCTCCCTTAAGTTTACAGAACTCCTACTGCCAGCATCATCTTATCAATCTTTCTCTGCAACAACCTTGTCATCCAAAGCCATCTATTTGCTGAATTTTGTCATAAACAGGACCCAGCAATGTTTTCTGTGCTGCTGATTACTTTCCCCCCCCTACATCTCTGTCCTGAACCCTTGGCAGGAAGGAATTTTCACCACCAGAGCCCACCTGCTCACCCAGCCTCTCATTTTGCTGATGAGCTCCACGTTGCTGTGAAGAGCTCCAGGCCTACTGACATATGCTGTTCATCAGCAGCCAAAAAAAAATGCTTCAGCTGATAAGGTCAAACTGGATGAGCTAATTGTTTTAATCAATTAATTCCTACACATGAGGGAACGCAGCTCCTTGGCCAACAAGGTTACCCAGCCAGCTTATGGAAGAACAGCAGTTAGCTTGCTGAAATGTTCATGAAGAGGTGAAGTTGCAGAAGTAATGCATGGAGCAGGCCTAGTGGTTTAACGAAACTGGTGTGGAGGAGCCAGGGGGAGGTGGGAGACAAACATGACTCCATCAGAGACATGGCCAGGCAGCGTGGGAGTCTGAAAATTCAGGTCGGTGTCTGAGCAGCAGAGGAGCAGCAGGACCCCACCAGAGCTGGGCCCACTCTCTAATGGAGATCCCAATGCTGGGCTGTCTGGTGACTCTCCATGGGCTATTAACACAGTTCTCATGAATCGGAGAGTTTTCGTCTTATTAAAGAGCACCAAGAGGATGCTTCTCATGACTAATTAATCTCTCCTCACTCTTCATGTCTCACTTCATTCTCTTCTTCATTATTCCCTGTGGGCCTCCAGGCCTGGAAATCTCATTACTGCAAACACCATCTTTTGCTCCCTTCAAAACTCACATCATTACAGATCCCAACAGTTCTTGTAAGAAAAGCAAAGGCTACATTTGAACCTTCTCCTGGGCCTTCCCAGCCATTTTAGCTGCTCAATTATTTACCCATCAATTTCACAAACTAGGCATAGCAGTGAAATCAGGACCCCACTGTCTGAGGTGCAAATGAGGCAAATAAACCTCAACCCTCTCCCTGGTGAATTCACAATCCACCTGCATGTGCAACATTGCCTCTCTGGGGCCTCTTGTTGGAAAAATATTCTTTAAATGGTAAAAAGATTAACCACTAATTGAAGGAAGAGTGAGTCTAAGCAGCACAAATATACATGGAAGGGTGTTATCTTGGAAGTCCATGAAGAGAAGCTCTGGTACTTCAGTTTGTTTGGATTTTTGTTTTGTTTTGTTTTCATTTCAGCAATGTTTAAGAGCTGGGAAGATGATGTGTATGTGAGGAATAAAACATTACTGAGAACCTAGGTGTTGATCAGGGCCCAGGGGGCATCCTGCAGTATCACCAAAATGCCTTCCTGAGAGATGTGTTGCAGAGCCTTAGGACAAGGACTGAGTTGATGAACCTCTTTGTACTCACATATATGTCATGTAGCATGTTGGGAACAAAGTCTAGCTCACCAAAATTGGAGGTATGAGGCAAGTTTTGTTGTCCTTCCTCTACTGCTGGGAAGCATCTTGGTGCTGGTGGTACCTACCACAGTCAGAAAGGATATTTAAGAGCACCCTAGTCCTCTCCCTATCACTGTGTTGCCCATAGCCAACCATTTTCCCTCCACCAAAGGTGTGATAGCTCATTTCTTGGCAGACTCACAGGTGCTGTACTTCTGTCCCTATGTAGATGCAGAAATCATGAGCATTGACCAAGACCTCCTGTGAATAGTTTTAATTTTTATATTCAATGACTGTGTACCAGCCACCTGAAAATCCTCTGTCCCCATCATCTCCTACCACATCTCTTGAGGTATGCATTCAAAACCAGAAGGATCCAGGCTGAGAAGCCTTGTCTATACTGAATAGCCCCAAGTTCATCCTTGACAAAACTGCTTAACTCCAGGGGGACTCCAGCAGTGATGAATTCTGACCTTTACAAGAAATCCAATGCAGAGCAAGAGAGTGTCTGTTTTCTAATTTAAATTTTACACTTGAAGGACATACATACATTTTAAACCCACCTCTTTAATCCTTGCAGCTGAACCATTCAGCTCTTGTGTTGCCACTGAGAATTCAGGCGAAATGTTTGACAGGGGGCTAGAGAGCTGCTCCACATCATTAAGGAAAGCAGAGGTAGGGGGCGAGAGTGTGTGAACTCTCAAAGAAATAACCCACACTGACTGCATCAAACAGTAAAAAGTTGCTAGAAAAGAAGAGGATTAAAACCCTTAAACTGCACTTGAAATCACATATGCCCCAAAGTAGAGAAATTCCATCCTATCTTGTTTTCTCCTTGTATAATTAGTCTTCAAATATGCTTACTGGAGTGAGTGCATTTGTCCCAATCTAAGGAAACAAACGGAATGATGTAACTGGTTTCTTTCAGTTCCCACTTCAGTGCAACTTCACAATACCCTTGGACTTCAGGGGATTAAGTTCCTGTCTTGGCCGTGGTCCAGTTACTGGCCATTGCTATTTGTCGATTATCCCAGCATTCCAGAAAACATTTTATCCCCTTCATTAACTCACAATTGACCAATCACATAAATCAGGTTAAGGACTAGTGGACATGTCTACAAAGAAAGGAGAGATTCAGAGAAAGGACAGATTAAAGAACAGGTTGAATTTGATATTTTTGAAGGTCTCTATTCTTGAAATTGCAAATAATGACTCTTGAAAAAAAAAAAAAAAAAAGAAAAAAAAAAAAAAAAAAAGAAAAGAACATTAATTAAAACTACCACTCTGTTGTTCACACTTTTCAAAGATGAAAAAATATCATTTCTCCATAGGAAGTCCCTACCTTCTAAAGATACGTAGCTCATTTCCATCATCATGCTTAAAAACATGTTATTTACACGTGTAAAATCTGTGAATACATGAATGTACAGACAAAATCATATGTCTGTTACGGGCTCACTGCACTACTGGTGCACAAACACTGGTCTGCTGCTGTGTAGATAACTGAATATTGTAGGCACACTGATGCAAGACAGAATTTAGGTCTGTATGAACCTTTAATCCAGCGAGAGTAAGGAGAAGCCTTGGCACTGATTTCACTCAGAGCAAGACAGCATCTTGTACAAAATCAGCCTTGCAGCTTTCTGGGTGATGTGTTGGTGGCTTAGGACCATTCTGTTTGCAGGGCTGGAGCTTCTTCTGCTTGAACAAAAGGACCCTCAAGCCTCCCCCAAAGTAGCTATTAGGGCTTCAGTTGTGGATCCTGCCCTTGCCATGCCTCCTTCTGTGTTTTGCCCTTCTGCAACCTTGGATCTGTATGAGAGTGATGCAATATTGTGCCTATTGTTGGTATTTTTAATATATATTTTTATCGGTTTGACCTGGGGATTAATGTTTCCAAGAATGTAACTGTCTGGGTTTTGAATTGTACACTTCTGCCATGGGCTATTCTCTGGATCTTACGTATGTGTGACCAACATGTCTGTGTCTGTGGGCTGACCCATAAATGCTGCCTGATGATGGGCAACTGGTGTGCCCACATCCTCTCCATCCAAGGCCTGGGATGGTGTGGGCTCCTGGGGAAAAGACAAAATATGTGGTTCCCTTCTTCTGGTGGCCATGGGTTTGATTTTCTGTAATAAAGCACATGAGTTATTTTTATGTACAAAGACTGCTCTGCCTAAGTGGTTTTGACCCTACAAGAAGACAGATACTGAGATAAGATCAGGGAAGAGAAATTGAAGCTACAGAATTAATGTGGGACCTATTCTTTTTTTCTCCTGAAGGAGATAGGGATTATCATGCAGAGCATAGAGAGCTTTTCCTCCTCTGCATCCTCAAGGCAGTGGCCTTCATGGTAGACATCTTCATAGACCCGGTAGCACTGACTCTATGGAGGCTTTGTACCACTCAAAGCACAGATCTTCTTGACTCAGATCTTGGATCTGAAAGTCAGCAGATGAGAGCTGTGGGCTATCTCCTTCAAACTGTATCTTTAACAGGGAGAAGTCTGATGCTATTATGTCCAAGGATTGGTACGCACCTTGGTGTTTCCATCCAAGATGCAGCTTATATGGGACACCACAGTTAGGTGGAGTTCCATGCACTCTTCCGGCTTTGGAATGACCTCTTTTATGTTGTTATAGCAAAAATATATATTGTTATATATTGTAATATATATATAATGTTAGATCCACCTGACATGGGTGGCTGGAGGGCTAAGAGAACCTGCCATTTCCTCCTACTCAGAATGGTCCTTGCTGGCCTTAAGTGCTATGCACGTACTAGTGA
Organism: Nettapus auritus; assembly: GCA_011076525.1. NCBI lineage: Eukaryota > Metazoa > Chordata > Aves > Anseriformes > Anatidae > Nettapus > Nettapus auritus. The sequence goes on along the minus strand of CM021768.1, from coordinate 90,687,728 downwards.
ATTAATTATGCATGCGATCTGTGTCTGGCATTAAGACTTGCCTTTACCAAATGATCCATTTTGAATTATTAAAAACTCATCAGGGCTTTTCCTCACTGAGTTCCAAATGCCTTCTTGTTTCCTGCTGAAAATGTTGAATGTTTTGATAGGTGCCAATGACACTGAGATATTACTGGAAGCTCTAGTTCTACCTGACCCTTCAAAGCTTACAGAGGAGCAGATAGTGGTGATGGAGCTGGCATTTCACCATTGCTGATGCCTCCACCACCTGAACCACCTCCCCTACCACTCCTGCACAGTCGCTGGGAGCCTTGGCTGTGGCTGATCCATCATCTGAAGAAACAGATCCAGTGCTCATATGGCTGGTTGCAGTGCCAGGGGACTGGGCAGACCCTATGGTGTGAAAGGTGCTGAGTAGTGAATAATTTTTTTGACTGGTAGTGGACTGGAAGCTCTTGGCCCCCAAGGCCATGAAGGCACTAGAAGATGGCATGGAGTCTGTGACTCTGACAAAGTTTTCTTGAGGAGAGTAATGGCCTCTGGAGGAACGTAAAACTTGATTGTGGGATTTGGGAGTTAATAGTTTCATCTTCTTGATCCCATAAAGGACCTATTCAAGGGGAGAGCAGAAAACTGTCCAATAACAGCAGCCCTAAAGCCTCTACACATCCCGCACTGCCTTTGGCTATGCTACACAGCTTCCTTAAGCCTCCCACTGTAAGTAGAACCTAAATCAATCCCCTCAGTATCAGTGGACAAATACACAGATTTATGCCAGATTTATGCCTTTATGCTTCACCATACTGGGACAGGTATGATGTAAGTCAGCACAAATTTTAAGTGCGGAGGGTCTACAGAATGGAAGTGGTCCCTGGTTTGAGATTCATTGAACTTAATGCATTACACATAGACTGTGATTTAAAATTCCAGATGCCATTTGGCATCCATGCCTAGATGATGCCTAAATAAGAGTAGTTTTTCATCCATTATTTTTAAGCAGTCTTCCTGGCAAAAGGACAATGACATAGAGTGCTGTGATTGCATTTGCACCAACTTTTCACTAAGTACTGATTTATGTTTATTTAATCACCAATACTGGTTTATAAGTTATGCCTCATTTCTTTAAACAGTATGATTCCCCCTATCTCCCCCCCCCCCCAAAAAAAAACAACAAAAAAAATCAATGTAAAGATCAATGTAAAGGATTTATGATGGAAAATCCATAAAAGGTTCCTTTTGTTCCACCTAATTGAATTTCACCTCCCGTTACCATTACCTTATTCCTGTTAGCAGCACAGAGAATGAAAAGCTTTGGCAAGTTTTTGGGTGAGTACATCCAAGAAGTTAGAAATCTTGGCCTTTCTTCTGGAAGGTATTGTGTAAGGCAGACATCATGGACATATCCTTGCGCTTACTCCCCTTTCCTTCTGCATCATTCCTAGACCCAGCCTAAAGTTTTGGGGTAGTTACATTCAAGGGTTCTATAGGATAGTTTCCCAAACTTACGCTAGTTCACCAAGCTTTGATAGATATGTTTGGTATTTAATTTTTTAAGAAAGGATTCATACAACTTTAGCAGTCCTTAGACTTTGTTTCTGTGAGTCCTTGCTTCAGGAGTGATTCCAGCCCCAGCACTTACCTGGCAGCATCACATTGCAGCTTTGTATCGTGCCTTTTCTGGTTCACGCAACCTGAAGGAGCAGCAGCTCAGTGACTTCACTCAGAGCTGAAGCCCAATTCCATGACTTCCTGCCTGCAAAGGGCAAGTTGCCTTTCTGCTTTTGTTTTCAGTCATGCTCAGGCACTGTCTATTCTTAACAAAGAAGTGATCCTCTGTGTGGTAATTAACTGGCCAGTCTACATATAAACTTACTGCTGGAAAGAACATGCTGCTCACAGAGGTCAAAGGCCCTCAATTGCCAACAGAAATATAATTTAATGAGCAGGAGGCGTTTACTTTTGAAAAAAAGAAGTATCTGTGCTCTGGACCTTGCTCCACAAAAAATGAATAGGATGCCTAACTAAATCCCAGTGGAACTAAGTGTAAAACTGAGATCATCCAGCCCTGGCTTGGCTGCAGTCTGTGTCTGAAGTCTCTAGGGATATGACTTGCACTGGCACTTGGACCTTCAAGTGTCCAGACCTGCAATGTGAATGAGCTAGTTGTTCAACTCACAGCATAAGTTTCACAGTGATCCAGACAGCTGGAGAGGTGCTATCACAGGCAAGAAGGGGCCCTCAGCATTAATATTTATTGTGCCTAGGGACACTGGAAGACTAAAGAGCTGGGATAGATCTATCATGAACAACCGGGGAATGTTAGGGGTGTTTTTCTGGGTACCCAAGTATCCAGCCTAACCCTGTACATATCCAGATAAAATTTTAACATTCGTTCTTTCAGACTATATACAAGATGCAAGACTCTAGCTGTTTCACCAGCAAGGTGCACATCTACTGGTAGGGCATCTGCTAGGGTGGGTATCATGCAAAATGCAGCCAGCAGACACAACTGAAGGAAGATCTGATCTAGGAAGAAGAATTTATTCCGCTAGCACCTTAGACTTATTAGGTTATTTGGGTGGCTTCTACCCCATATCAATCATCCAAGTAACACAGTGATAAAATCCTTTGGCTGGATTAAAAACATGACTTGGTAAGGTATAAATGAGGTCAATTCCTCTCTGCAGATATTAGTCTTGGCAAAAGTCTGTCTCATCTCAGAAGTAAGGGCATTCTTATGGATCCAATTAGAGGAAAAAAAAACACTGTCTGGCAAGAAAGAATAAAACCTATAATGCTTCTGATTATACAATGGCAGCTGGAATAAAATTTTCTCATATGGGAGCATGTGAGCTCAATGTGAAAGTAGAAACTGGGCTTGTCAGACTTAATTAGAGTGAGAGGAATGGCTTATGGTCAGAAACTTCATACATTGTCCACTCCTCACTGCTGGGGCTGGGTCAGACTCAGAGGTCAGCAGGCCAGCACCCAGCACCAGGTCACTCCCAAAGAGATAGACATTCACACCAAATGCTTTCTGTGGACTTTCTCCTTGGTTGAAACATTTTCTCATCCCAGGGTCTGAATGTAGAGATTTCACCAAAAAGTCTCAAAACACACTCTAAACATCAGTCAGTGGAAGGCCCTCTGTTATGGATGGCATATGAACCAGTGTGTTGCAGCAAAACATACTGGAAGCTGGTTTGGACAATAAGAAGGGCCATCATGGGTAATACATGAAATCCGTCCACGTGAAATGAGTAAACAGCTGTAATTATATTAGTATCTCTCCTATAGCACTCTCTTAAGCTAGAGATTTCCTGCTATTCCCAGTTTATATGGAGGCCCAAGGGACAAGGAGGCTATAGGATTTCAGTGGGATCTAGAGGTTCAGATACCCTTGGAGACCTTCCCTTGGGGACACATACATCATCATGAGAGAATGGTCTCTGAAGGGCTGCCAGCCGCCTGTCCACGAGGTGGTGGACTGGGAGTACACTTGCATGGGCACACTGACCTTCAGCACTTATTTGGGCACCAGCGCTCACACTGCTTTGTGGACAGTGTAGAAATAGGTGCAGAGTTACCAGGAGAGTAAAGAAAGGGGAGAGAACTGTCACATATTTACTGGAACCATGCATTGAATCAAGCATGCTTCTGCTCTCTTGAGTCAGGATCCTGGATCTTGGGTGATCTTTCCCCTCACAGCAGCTTCCAAGGTGGCATCAAAGCAGTTTTGTTTTCCTCAGGCTTCTGCTGGTCTTAATAAATCAGCATGAAGTAGAATCTTGAGGTGGTGGAAAAAGTTTAGTGAGAAGGGCAGCAAAAGAGGCACTGTCACCAACCTGCATGACTGCAAGGACACGTGAGCTAATTCTATCTTAGGATGACTTAGCTTATAACCTGTGAGCTAGGCATTTACAGGAACTTTCCAAAAAATTTCCTATGTGATCACAAATAAGTAATTTTATCCAATCCTCAGTAGTTACCTACAGGATAATATTCTCCTCTCCTGCCTTCTTCCACCTTATATTTTATGATTCCAGGAAAATAAGCTGTCCTGAAGAGTGACTAGGGCTTCAATGTCAGCTGAGTTCTCTAAGTGTTATTGTAAATACAAAGACAGATCACTGCATGCCCTATTCTCTATCAAACCAAACATTACTTGTCCTACAGACTCAAGGTCTTCCCTTCTGCAAGTCAAAATCATTGGGTTGAGGGGAAAGAGAAGCCCATAAAATTCTTAATATTGACTTTAAGGGTTTTTTTTCCCACTTGATGCAAAATGAAATGCACATTTCTTAAAAGAACACCAGAAAATCATTGCCTTTCCAACTGACATAGTTATTAATATTGTCATGCTCCCTTGTGAAAGGGCATCATGTACTCTGCTGAAGACCAGGAAGAGTTACGTCCCTCTTTTCTTGAGGCAAATGTACAAGTGGTATCTTGGACTCAGATGTATGCAGTCCTTTGAAATATGATTTGTCCCCTGGTCCTGTTGCCCATTATGCACAGTGGCAGTGGGTGGAACTGTCGTGTTGACGTCCCCATTGGTGACTGCATGTATTTCAGGAATGCTCTGTAATACAACCTGGCTCATTGTTGACAGCCAGAACTTTCCGTGAAGTCCACAAGCTCCTTTTCTTCTCTTCAGCTTGCCTACTTGTTACTGGACCAGTAATGAAACAGGTGTGCCTGGAACGCAAGGAGGCATCACTGCACCAATCTGCATCATTCAGGCAGAGTAGGAGAAGGCACTTCCTGGGGAAGAGATCTCTTGCCACTGTCTGCAGGGTGTCCTTATATATCCATCATTGCCTGGTGTATCACCCAAGGGCAAAGATCTGACCAACTTCTAAGTAGGCACTGTGCCATCGTAACAGATGGGCATAAATGGGGCAGCCAAGTAGCCATGTATGTGCATCTAGTGTGTTTAAGGGTTAGATTCCCATCCAGGAACGTCGCAGCAGCTGTCCACCCTCAGTTTACGTGCCTATAGTTTAGGGGGATCTGCCATCACTAATCCAGCTTCAGAGCTGGTTTAACTTTCAAAAATTAAAAATAGCACTCGCTGCCCCATATGGAGAGTGAGTCTTGACCCATTCACATCAAGGGGTTGTGTGGGTGAATGGAGGGGGGGCTAGCATCAAAGAACGGCAGGGTAGGGAAGTGTGTTGACCTCTACTTGTCTTTTTGTTGGGATCCACTGTAGGATTGTGTTAGGAATGCCTCTACACACTGGCCAGCTCTGGCCAGTGTGCCCAAGACAGGGTTTGGGCTCTGCAAAAAGCTCTCCACTCCCTGCATCAGATTCTGCCATCCCATTCATCTCAGCCCTATGGCTCCACATTGCCATGTATCAGATCTAGTGGTTCAAAGTTTACATTTTAAAGCTCTAAGTGTCCTGTACTTAAAATTGAATCTTTCTGGCAAGTACCTAAGGTCTGTGTTTCAGATTCCACTACTGATGGATGCTTCATCCAAGTGCTTAATATCTCAAAGAAAGATGCTCTGATGTTGCATAAATGTGAAGGCACCTCTTTACAAGGAAGAAGCAAGATTTTTCCCTGCGTTTAATTATTGCATTTTAAGAGTATTTAAAGGCTCTGAGCTAGAATGAATAATGTATTAAATGACTGAATAAGATCAGTCACTGAAGAACCTGCCTTAGAGGGTTAGCTGTTAGAGAGGACTCTGGATGTATGAGCTGGGGACTGTGGATTATGTGCTTCTCAGATGAGTTAAGAAAGTATGTGCACCAGTCAACACATGGGGAGCCACCCTAATTAACCCCAAGAAAAGGTTAAATACAGGTCTGTGTTTGCCATATTGCCACCTCCTGAAACTTGGGGCAGCAATAGCCCACTGGCTAAAGCATCTCTATTCATTTTCCATCAAAAGGATCCTTACACCTCAATCTCTATAGCATACATACATGTCAAATATGACCAAAGCTCGGGATTTCTCCTCTTTCCTCCTCTTGTATTTTTTTTTTTTTTTTTTTTCCAGTCACTGGTGTACCAGAGAAAGCTGGCTGTACCTTTACATCTTAGCTGGTCTGAATGGGAGCTCACCCTGTGAGCTCTTCTGAGAGTGGTGTTTGTCCCTGAGATGTTTCAGCACAAATTAGGTACCTGGAAGAAAATAAATTTAGCCACTGGTACAAGTCAAAATATTTAGAGGGAAGCTTTGGGGTTATAGCTGAAGGACTCAGTAGACCTACATTTTACACACAGGCACACCTCAGATGCTTAGATTATTTGTAGTTTGGATCCTCAAAGATTCTGTGCTCTTAAAAAGATTTCAACCTTGAAATCTTACTGGGCATCTTTAGGTGCAACCAATTGTTGCATTATATTATATTATATATATTACTTTATATTATATATTAACCAAACTCCTATTTTTCAAAGCAACTTGAGCTTCATGATTTAAGATTTAGGGCATAGCTGCATGAACAAATCATCACAGAGTGAGCCGGGGGATGTCTTTATTTCACCTCACCGATTGTAGGCAAATGCTTATTCTTACCCATGATAGGGTGTGAGGTAGATCAAAGCAGTTGGGATTAGCTGTCATATTGGAGCATTTCCCACAGACAGCTGTCATGACATGGCCCATGGTCTGGACACTGGTCTTCTGGTTATGGCCTTGCCCATGGGAACATACTTTGTGGCTTTACCCTCTATGGTCACAAAGACAAAACTAGAAATATTTTCCATTATATGAAGCATGATGTCTTTTCCACCTTTCTCATTCTCTGCTATTATTTTTTTTTTTTTCTTTTTTTCAGCATTGCAACTTAAGTCCCCAAAATTGTGTGGATTTGGAGCTCGTATGAGGGATATACAGCAAAACTTGGAATTGTGTCACAGCATCTTCAAGGGTGCCTTATGCACACCACAGTATTATGCACCATTGACCTATTGGGACATGCCCACCACGGTGTGGTTATCACAGCCATGAAAACTAACACACCTCGTTGTGGAATGTGAATTCCTCTGAATCACTGGGTTTCAAACCTTAGTATATGAATAGCATGTCCATGGGAGTGTTCTCCTTATTTTCTGAGAGGAAAAAAACATCCTGGAATGTATCGCATCTCTGAAAAATAGATCTATGCAATGTTTAAGCTGTCACTTCTTTGAGGTGCCCTAGTGATTATTATAATCTGCCCTGCTTGGCTTGGCTGCTGACTTGCAGTTAAAATTGAGGTTATGGGTGAGATGCATCATATAGGTTTGAGATTGTTAAGGTCAATATATATTTTGACTATCCTGCTTTGCTTCCTCTGGCTCCTGTGGGAAATGTGGCAACAGGGATGCTGGCATCCCCTGCCACGTGCCAACCTTGGCATCTGGAACACTTGGGTTTGGTGCTTGAAGAAAAGGGCTCTGTCAGAGCAAAGCAGAATAAGGCTTTGCTTTCAGGAACTTTCTGGATTTGCCCTATTCCCCAGCCACTATAACGCTCCAGCAAATACTTTGTGAGCCAGCTTTCGCACTGCTTCTAGTAACACACAGAATATTCAACCAAAATATCATGTGTCGTCTGTTTGACCTCTTGGCATTCATTGACATAAGTTTACCTCATAGCTACTATTTTCCTAATAAATTATGTTTAGGGTTTGTTTTTCAAGCTTTAATGGAAAATCCCAAATTGTGTCATGACAAGAGTAAACACTCCTACATGTTAAACATTTTCTGTTTTCCATTGCTCTGCTGCCAATATCTGGGGGTGAAAAAAGGCCTGAGCAGGCTGAGTGTTGAGAGTGTAGTAGAAATGGGATGCAGCCAATGTCTGGAGCTGTGGGGTATTGAAGCAGCTGAGTTGCTATTGCCCCAGCCCATCCACAAGGACTCAGTAATCAAAATTTCCCCTTAACTGACCAATGCAGCTACCCCTGTCTGGATGAGCTGCTTTAAGGGCTGCTCTTTCATTACAAAAAGGTACAAGTAGCTTGTACAATTCTGGGCAGATCACAAAGAGTCTGAGGCGTGCATCTTGTACATCAGCACACTCAATAACTCTGGACCGAGGTGCTCGGAGAAGAGGTGGTGCAGCAGGAACTCCCTGGTTTTTCATTATCTGAGCCTGAGCTCTGTCTCTTTGCAAGTTTGAACTCAGAGCAGCATTTCAGGGAAACGAAGGGACTGAATTCCAGAAAGGTCTTGGGGACATGGCCAGATAATTACGTGGCTGAGTTCAGCATATGGGCTCCGCTGAGGTGCTCTGCACTCATGTCAGCTGCCACCTGACACCGCAGGTGCCTAAATTTCTGCCAGAAAATATAAGCAAACCTTGCCAAGTCCTGGCAGAGCTGAGATACATTGGAAAGGACAGGTAGGGCTATGACCCCTTGAGGTCAGCTGAGTGACTCGTGGACATGTGGAGAACCTTGCCACCATCTCATCTGAAAGCTGGACTATCAGTTCAGGCTGTTTGCAAGGTCAGTGAGCATTTAAGCCATTGGTGTGATGCACCCCTAACAAAGTGTTTCACTTTCTGTAGGCAGTTAGCCTTCCATCAGGTCAGGGAGGAATGAACTGGAGAAGGAATATTGTTTTCACATCTGAGGTTCAGTCCCTATAGTTTAGCTGCATGTTCTCACGCCTATATGAGTTGGACAAGCCTTGAAGACCTTATGGTAGCTGAGGACTCATAGCTGAGTTAAGTACTTAACTGCACTGCAGTGCAGTTAATTTGCTGATAATTTGCATTATCAGTTTGTCCTCCCTACAACTAGGATCTTCTTTTACATTTAAATACAAATTTGAAGCCGCAGAGTTGCATCTCCAACATACTCCAGTTCCAAGCTAGTGTACATGAAAACAAAACATAGCCTTAAAAGGCTGATTCTTTGGGACAGGCTTTCCTCCAGTTATGCTATTTTTACCTCACTGATTGCAATGGAGAACTCCTCTTTGCCCTTTGGGGAGAGGAGGGCTGCTTTTTCCACATGGAGCCAACTTTGGGATCTGCCCAATGAACTTGAGTTCAAGCAGGCTGTGTCCTCCCCTAGCTGTGATCCACCAGGTCTTTCTGAAGCAGCAGGAGGACATCTAAGCTCTCACCATGAGAAACCTGTTTAATCAAAATAAGCGACAAAACTACTGATTTTCCATTGTGGGTGATTTTGCTGAAGGCAATTAGACCTCAGTAACAGAAATGCAAAAAAACATCTCAATCACTGATGTGGTCAAAGCGTTCCTGTTGAAATGAGAATCTTCTTGCAGGTATGTCTAACTGGGATGAAATAAGGCAACTTTGAGAAAGATTCACTCATATGTGGGGAGCTACTGGATGTGGCATTTGAGTTACCTCCTCCCAGCCCTGCAGAGGGGCCTGATTTCTCACAAGGTGAGCATTCAGATTCTTCTTTCTCAAGCTGGGCACATCACAGCTGAGTTTTCCAAAACTGCTAGTCACTTCAGAAATGTTTGGCTCTGGGGTCTGTCTTGAAAGTTTTTCATGACACGTCCAAAGATAATCTCTAGTCTGCCAGAAGGGCCTCGGAGCCAAAATATTAACCTTTCATTTTTCATTTCTGTCTCTTCTGAGTTCAGTCGTGCTCTTAGGTGAGAAGCAACTTGCTTCTGATGGAAGCTGCTTTGCTCCAGTCTTGCACCACACATGCCCAAGTGCTTCTGCAAGGAGACAAAACCCAGCTCCCCACTGGGCTCACTGCTTAAGGGGAGGGGATGGCAGCTATAGAGCTTTTTTACATTCCTAGGATTTTGTCTGTTCTTTCTCTTCACACTGATTGGCATCCAAGGCACATTCAATCATGCTCTGTAAAAAGGGAATATTTTAACAACCGAATGGCTTGTTCACCTAGCAGAACTCAAATTTTCCAAGGAAAAATGCCAAGCTATGTTTGAAAATCTACAAGCAAGTGGATGATGGGATACTTGTGATAATTTCATGGTTTTCTAAAACACTATTATTGTGAGGACAGTGACATGCAACAACTGATCCATTTTCCAGAAATCCTTACCTTATGGTAGATAAGACAAGCGTAGATGTAAAATACAGCACTTACTTCACCCCCACACAAGCCCAGCTGTTTCTGGATGGAAAGCTGCCATAGTTTCACAGTTCATAACAACAGTGTGTAAAATTTTAGAGCTGAAATTGTACTTTTCCCACATACTGATGCTGACTGCTGTAGATGTTGTCACAGCCTGCAGGAAGGTTACAGCTGCCTGACTAGGTAAGTAATAGGATGCCGCCTTCACCTGTTAGTGGAAGGTGACCAGCCAAAAACTGCATTCAAAGTATCAGAGGCCTGACTTAATACACTGATATTCCTTCCTTGTATTAAGAACATTTAACAATGATGTTACTTAGAAAAGCAAAGGAACTGTTCATCAAACTGGGTAGGTGAGAGTAGTGATTAAACTGGAAAAACAAACAAACAAAACAAACAAACAAACAACAACAACAAAAAAACATAAATATAGGCACATAACAGACCAGTTACTAATAATAATACATATAACCAAGCACCAATACTGACCCAGAGCTGAAGAAGACCTGGAGTCTGGGAGTGGGTGAGAAGAAAGCAACACTTAAACAGAGTTCCATATATCCTCTGTTCAATGGGACAGAAGGATCCTGAACAAAGTACTTTTCTACTACTACGAGCAAGGGAGTAACTGCAAACACTGGGATTTAGGAGGTGTGAGCAGGGAAGACAAGGCAGCTCAGAAAGGTCAGCATTAAGAAAAATGGGAGTGGAGTCATAGGAAAGGAAAATGGAAAACTGAGAGCATAACAGGACAAATAATGAGGTCCGGGGCAGAAACCCAAGCTGCAAGGAAGTTACACCCCACCTCATAGCGCAACTGACAGTTAGAAAGGGTGGTTTTGCAAATAATGCATTATAAGGGACCTAAAATAGCAATACTTGAGGATGGCAGTGGGCCATGTGGTCCATCTACCCACTATATCTATCCACTATGGGATGTATTTTCCCTCCAAATGCCAGGCTGACTCATGCCTTAATGGGTCTGCAGTTGCACAACTGCTTTTGGATTTCTGTGAGGCATGCAGATATTTCTTTTAACCTCCAGCCTTAGCTGCTGTTTATGAGCTTTTGATGGTGTTGTTTTGCATGTTTGTGTAAGTGAGAGTCAGACCCCATGACCCCGTGGGCTGGTGGGGACACTTCTCCTGGCTTGCCCAGGAACTTTTAGCTCCACTTAACAAAACAAATGTCCAAGGGCCAAATTCAGTGCCACTGGAGTCAGTGGGAAGGTTGCCACCAGTTCAAATGAATCCAGGACTCAGAGCCAAAAGTTCCTTTGATCCAAGATGGGGAGACACTTGCAGTCTGTCCAGCTCATAGGGGCTGTGTTTTGTGATTCATTTCCCTTTTTCTTTACATTGTGGAAGAAGAATGGCTTTTGAATACAAACATCCACTGGATGTGTGTGGTTAGCGTGAGACTTGTGCTTTCTACAAATTACATGCACATTAGAACCGAACTCATTTCAAGCCAGACAAGGTCCTTCTAAAATGACAGCTCCTAAGCAAAGGGGTCTTGAAGTTCAGGTCTGACCTTGCTCTTTACTGAAGAAAAGGAGTCAGAAGTAGAAGACAAGGAGATCCAGAGGAGTCTTCCTATTTTCAAAATAAAAGCAAGACAGAAGCAAGTCAAACAACTTTCCTACACAGAGAAGGTGGGCAGATCAGAGATCTCTTGACCTGCTCTCAGCCTGAACACTGCTCTGCCCAGGAGCATCCTCACCAGCCAGCCCAGGGGGCATGGCAATGGATATGGGAAGGACTCACAGGGCTGTTTCTGGTGAGGAAACATAGGAGATGCTGCTTGTGATAGGGTGGGAACATCAGATAGTCAGGGAAGTACGTGCAACAGGTTTGTGTCCCTGTAAACTATGAAGAATAATTCAACCAAAGGGAGTGGGAGGAAAAAAGCAAGAAAAAACATCCAGAGGTGAAATGAGAAAACAAGCAAAAAATCATTAGCAAGAATAAATTTTATTCGACTTCCAGTTTTAATGCCTTTTCTTTTATTATTATTATTATTATTTTTTTTTGTATTGGCTACTTTTCTTTTGTTCACTGTGAGCATCATTAAAAGTCCATTTACCTCACTAGCTTGTGTATCAAACTAATTATATCCTGCACAGAGCACACTTGGACTTGATTACCCAAAAGGGACAGCTAGAACTGGATTCCTTAAAAAGAGTTTTTTGTTTTATAGCACTATAAAAAATAATGATACTATTCAGTCCCAAACTTACAATAACCAAAATTGTATGGCACAGAATCCTTTCCACTCCAAATCTGGATTTCCTAGTTGAATCTTCAGATATATTTCTCTCCTGTGTTTTCTCTCTCTCTCCATCAGTCTCAGAGGACATCTTGTCACTGCTTCATCTAAAGGTGTCCTGCATGAATTAGCCAGTAAAATTGAAGATAATTATTTTCTTAACAACAGTAATGCTTGGGGTTGGCCAAAATTGCTTAATTGATTCAGGAACACATTAATATAAAAATAACATTTAATTCTGATATAATATGGCTCTGAGGCCTTTTTCCATAAGATACTTTAAAAACATAAATGCTGGCAGTGTTGGTCTTAAAGAATTTATGTGATGGAAGCTCTGGTCCTACCAACATAAATCTGTGCCCAGACGGAGCACATTTTATCTTGCAAAAAGTTCAGTACTACTAATGATTATTGAGCCAGAAATGACCCCATTTAAATCTTGTCTCCCTGGCTTGAGCTTGTGAGACTGACAACGCCCCTGGTTTGTAAACAGAGTGAAGAAAGCTATTAATGAAGAGAGGCCGAACCAGTTATCCCCAGTGGCACTTTTACAGCCATTTTTCTGATTGCAGCTGTGCCATAAATAACCCAAGACAGCTCTCTTTAGTAATTGTTTAAGAACTGGAAGCACAACTAACAATTTCCAAGTAACAGGACTTTCACTTCTACCAGGATGGAAGAATATAAGAATTCGGGGTGTGACTGAGAAATGTCATCCCACAACTGTGTACTCTGGCAGCTCCCTAAAACGCTCTTCTCTGGCCTAGCTTCGCTCCGTTTATGTTCATGTACCACTCAGATATCACCATGGGAGCAGATCTGGCCTAATACAAAGCTGTTTTGTAAATCTTGTTCATAACTGCATTCTGCGTATGGTTTTAACCGATTGCGTGAAAGCGTGAGCAGCATCCTCTGTTCTCGTTTACCCCTGAGCACAAGATGCCCTGAAGCCTTCGGGTCCTTGATAATCGACGGATATATCTAAAAAACCCAGACCTGTCTACATTTGTCTGGAAATATGCTTGAATCCCCGCTGAAGAAGGCTCCCTCTGAGTCCATAGCCATGCAACCACCAAATGATGAGACCATGACAAAAGTGCCCCAAAGGGAACGCAGACAGCGTGCCCAACAGACACCACGCCGAGCCGCAGGCTTGTTTCAGACCGACCAGGAAGAAGTCTGTTGGAAGTAAAAGCTTTCATTAGCTGGTTACGTAGCTGGATTTGAGGACTGCATTTTCAACTGGAAGTTCGAAGTGAATTTATACCAGGTATGTATTAGAATAGTGCTAAGAAATCTCATTTTGAATTCCAGACATTGGGGTTTAAGTGAAAAATTACTCATGGCACCTTCCCTCGTTCCTTTCCACCAGTTGTCTGACAGAAAGCCTTGCTCCTCCTGGGGCGGTAGAGCAGCACAATTCCTTTCTGTCCCAGATATCTGCCAGGATAACGTCCCATCTCAAAAAAAAACAACAGAAAACCATTGAAGATTTCCAACTAATTAATTAACACTAACTTTGAAGTTAGCCTCCCCTATGAGCAGTGCCCTGTCTTACAAAGGGTAAGCTTTCTTAGCCGATGATAAGAAAACATGTTATTTAATCAATATATTTTCCAGCATACGTGTTCTTTGGCAGGGATTTTAAGTTGTCTCTTTTGAGTGTGTGTGTGTGTCTCTGCGTGGATATGTGTGTATGTGTAAGCGTTCCTTTTTCAGAAAACAGAGTCGTTGGACATGGATAGGAATGTATCTGGCATCTCTAGAAGAAAGACTCAGAAGGAAATCAGTATTTGAGGGAGTTTTGCAAGATATCCAGCTCTGACTGTTTTGCGGTTAACTTTCCATTCCAAAATTGCTAATGGTGAGCTGTCCAGACCATGTCTCTTACCAAAGAATTTTGGAATTGTGAGAAAACAATGAGTTAGCCGTTAGGAAAGATTAACCTCCCAATCTTAATCCTTCCAAATATTGCTTTACATAAAAAGGGCATTCTTGTTTAAACCACTGCTAAAGACTCTTGGATAAATTTCTCTCTAGCCTAATTCAACTGAAACTGTTGCTGCTACATCAAATATATAGTGGTTTAATGTGAGTTGGCTACAGCTATTGTAATAGTTTTAGAATTGCCATCTAATATTGGAGTCCTGCTAATATTGCCACACATCGTATTTACACAGAAAACTTAGACAGGACAGACATAGAACTGCAGAGAAATACTTTTTTTTTTTTTTTTTTTTTTTTTTGGTACTTTTCACATAGGCAATAAAAACTCAAGGTAATAAGATGATTTGCCTGCAGCCGTATAAAGAGTTTGGGAATGAATATGAAGAAAACTCAGCTCTGCTAAAGCCCCCATTATCCCTCCCTATTGCTTTCCAAAGCACATTAGTATTTAATTTATTGTGGTAAGGGCAGGCCATCCGTTCTGATTTCACTGGTGTATCCAGAACCAGAACAAAATGTAACAATTCAGAATAACTGAATAAAAAATTTCCCAGAATAGGGCTGCTGGAAATCCCTTGTATCAATAACTTTTTAGGCTTAGGAGCACAAAGGTACTTAGTGCCTGTCACTTACTCAGCCATTTTAATCCCTGCTGATTTCCTAAACAGGACATAGAGTCCTCAACATATTTGTAGATCTCAGGCTCCAGATTTAAAAGGTAATATATATATTAAGCTTTCTTTCTTTCTTTCTTTCTTTCTTTCTTTCTTTCTTTCTTTCTTTCTTTCTTTCTTTCTTTCTTTCTTTCTTT
>CM021768.1:90632419-90672269 GCA_011076525.1 Nettapus auritus | reverse complement strand
TCTTCTCTTCTCTTCTCTTCTCTTCTCTTCTCTTCTCTTCTCTTCTCTTCTCTTCTCTTCTCTTCTCTTCTCTTCTCTTCTCTTCTCTTCTCTTCTCTCTCTTCTTCTTCAACATTTCCCCCACCACGTCCACCAAAACCCAGGTGGTTCTTGCCCTGCTCCATGGTGGCAACTCACACGGTGGGATGCCATGCCACTAGGAGGGACACAAGGTCATTCTCCCTGTCCCAAGTACCTCTGGTTGCATGATGTGTCTGGTGCCATGTATGTACCACACAGCAGGCAAAGCAGAATGACTTTTCAGGCACTTAGGAGGTGGCTATAACATCTGCATGCTTCAGTTGTCAAACACACGGTTTGAAGTGTTGAGGAAGATGCCCTCAGTTCCAAGACTTTGAATACTAATGAAGGCAGATAATGGGCGTTAGCCAGCTAGAGGAGTCTCATGTGGTTTTATAGCTGTCAGACATGTTAGGTTCGTGCTCTGGTCCCACAGAAATGCCCGGAGCCTCTTTACCCTTTTAGGATGTGCTTTTACAGAACCACAGTATATCCCAGGCTGGAAAGGATCCACAAGGATCACTGAGTCTACCTCCGTGCTTCCCAGTCCAACCCTTTGCTTCCCAGTTCTTTCTTGCTGTGGGTGTACCTGCTTTGGGCTGCTATGTTCAGTGTCTCCAGCTGCAGAAATATCAGTTGTGACAGCAGGATGAAGGACATGTCATGAAGCAAAGTAGATAAATGGCACGGCAGCCATGCTAATGCTCTTGCTGATGATACCGCCAGAGAGCTAAGGACCATTTAGCTCATTGCTAGATGAAACAAATCAAAGGTGGCAGCTTCTCTAGGCAATGTGTGCCACTGTGTCAACAAAAATTATCCAGATGGGAGTTTATTTTGCCACATCACTTGGTGTTTTTAAAGGAATTGGAATAATTGATTAATATCTTGACTACTTTGTTGCATTTCTTATTATATTTGGTGCAGCAAGCAGCACTGCCTGGCCAAATGATTTCTAATATGGTTACTGTTTGTTGAAAGAAACAGCAAAGTAAACAAACAAACAAATTTTAAAAAATAGATTTAATTTTCTGGAGCTATTACCACCATCTGTGCTCCAAATACACCTGCGAGTCCTTTGCAGTGCAATACTTCAGCTTTCTGGAGAACTTCCTCACCCCCAAAATGGCAAAGGGGTGTTGAACAGCTCAAGGAGCACATCACTATGCCAAAAACAGGGAAGATGTCTGCTACAAAACCAAAACCACATATGGTCTCAGTTCAAAGACTTAACACCAGTATAACACTCCAGGCTGGTAAATATTATAGATGTAATGCATGTAGATATGGAGCTATATACACGGGCATACTTTAAATATAGATGACCTACGTTCACAAACTGGAATGACTGCCAGAGGTGGGGTGCAAGTACTCTCACGCACCACAAGACAGATGACCTCAGGTCCACAAGGGCTGCATGACACGTCCCTTCAAAGCCCCGACACTGGTGAGGCTGATGCTCATTTATGCCAGCGCTGGGCATAAATGGGTTTTCCTGAAAGCAATGAGGCTCCTTATCTACCCAAAGCCAGCCCTAAAAGCCTGGAGCATTAGTTAATAGAGATAACCGAGCACGTAAAATTTCCGTATGTAGTTCAATAGCTGGTTTATTTTTATTATTCTAAATGAATTACACAGCCAGAGGAGATTAATCAGTTGTCTGGGCAGTCCTCTGGGCATAGCCTGGACTACCAATTCCCTCCAGCCATTCCTGCATCAAACCCAACAACAATAGACAAGGAAGTGTCAGCTATCAAATGGGCTGAAAGCACTTTTCATTGTTAAGTAAAGGATTTCCTTATGATTTCCCATGCCAAATAATAAATTGTGAGCTAAACAGTGTATGCCATGACAGTCCAGCACTACTGTGAAGATGATTAATATTAAAACCGGATGACATCTTTACCACCCCTTGTTGTAGACAGCTCAGGACTATCTCCGCTAGCTGCAATGCTGGGATTAACCCTTTTCCTTTCCTAAGCATCCTTGCCAAATCGAAGGGATGGAAGTGGAAAGGGGAATTCTGCATTTTGCATCGCGACCTGACAGCTGCCAGCAGAGGCAGCTTGGCTATCCTGGCGAGAAGCGCTTGCCCTTCAGAGGGCAGAGCTGTGACACAGCCTGTTGGGACCAGGCCATGACCTTTTCCATTTCACTGGAAGCAAAGAATGCAAACTTCTTCACTGCTTCCTAAATACAGTAACTGTTATTTTTTTATTATTATTATTATTATTTTTTTCCCTCCTCCTTCAGCAGCTAGAAATCACAAATGCTCAGAAAAAGAAGGAGGATTGTAGGGGAACCCAATTCCCTTGGGCAAGCTGTCGTACACATGTACAGGAAATTGAATGCAGAAATTATTGCATGTGAGGCTGTTAAAGAAGTGACAGGGTTATAAAACAGATCTTTCAACTGCCACCCATTATGGACATTCCAGTTGTAAAGGGTCACTTTTTAATACAAATCTGCTGTCCCAAATTACATTTGTCTTTTTCCATAAACTAGAAGTCAGCAAAGATTTACAGGAAGGTAATTTTCCTCCTTCTTAGTTTAACTCATTTATCTCCTCTCTGAATTTCAAATGAAGAAGAAAACCCCACTAGTTTGCTAGAATTTATTAGGTTGCACTGTTATAATGGCTTCTGTTCTTGGGCTGCTGAAATGTCCATGAAAACTGTGAGGGTCTTTTTAAACATACTCTAGACTTCATGAAATGGATAATGTGGTGCTGCAGAAAGGGAACACAAAATCTTATTATGTTTGATGTGACTAATTTGTTACATAAATTCTGCTCTCCTGATCTGATATTCCCCTGTTTGCCATGTGAGATCATAATGCTCACTGAAAGTGAGATGGCTTGTTTCTAAATTATTGTGACAACGAAGCAGTTTGATATTCAGATCTTTAGTTACTACCAGGCATTTTGATTATGCTTTCCTTTCTCCGTCTCTGCTTTTCTTCCTGTTTTCAGGGCAACAGACGAAAAGATATCTCAAGGCCATGTGCAGAATTAGATTTCAGATTACAGTGTAAATAGGTAGACGCGGTACCAGTTAATTTAATTAGTTTTGAAATAGGTAAAAGGAAAATAAGCTCACAGCCCCATCAATGAAATCATATTTCAGAGGCATGCTAGTTTGTGCTATCACATTTTCCCCAAATTCATCTAACTTTTGCTATCGGCAAATCAAAAGCTGATCTTCCAACCTTAACATCAATTCTGATCTAAATCCTTTTTTCACTTCAAGCCAGACAAAAAACACATTTTTAAATACTGCTGCTCAAGTTATACCCTGGCAATCACTGTTTCATCTGGCTGTTCCAGTTCTATTCATTATTCCTTCAGACTCTGTAAATGTCCAGACCAAATCCCCCAAGTTTTGCTTTTAAGTCAGCAAATTCAATTTTGGTGGCTCTATGCAAACTTTGAAGCTCTGTTGGAGCCAGTCACTAGGAACTGCAGCTCATACTTTGCAGAGGCTTAGTCTTGATTTTGCAAAGTGCTTTTGTGTAATCAGTCAATTAGAGCTGTGACCAGTGATCCATATCAGCAATTGATAGAGAAGTGCAGGACTGGTACGCTTGGAATCCAGGTTTCAGTCTTTCTGGTTAGGTAGCAATTCTTGAGCAGCACCAATTTCACTGAAGTTATGCTGATCTCTTGTACTTCTTGACTACAGCCATTTGTGGACAACTCTGCATTAATTACAGAAAGTCCGGATAAGGTTTGTTTTAATATTTCCACCTACGTTTGCACTATTAGAAAATCCTTGCCTGCTAATTTTCTGTAATATCATCTGAAAGTGGAAATAAATGCAGTGATACAATTACAGACAGTTAACAACAACCAAATCATGCCATTACTCCTCAAAGTATATTTGTTTGAAATGGTGTAGTCAGATTATTTTATTTTATTTTATTTTATTTTTGCACAAGCATAACTTTTAAAAGAATATTAAGACAGTAAATTATGCGTTAGTGGGAACTTAAATAAAAGGGACACATTTAGTGAGTCAAATTAATATTTGCAGTTCTATAAGAATAATGGGGGGAGGGGGGAACAGAAGTAAGCATTATTTTGTAATTTTCCCTTTCAGTGACTTCTCTAGATCATGTTTGCTGAGATCTTTGTTGGTATAAAATACTTGGACAATTACTGACAATAGATGTTGAATGCAAATACATTCTTCAGTGCTTACAATGCCAATAAAAACTTTATTTGCAGCTGATAGTGCCTGCTATTGCCTTTAAACACTCAAAAGGTTGTAAGTCTATTGAAGTTGATATGTATTAAATATTACTAAGTTATCTCTGAGCAACATTTTGGATTACCTGTGAGTTTAACAGGGGAGGAAACAGCACAGTCTGAATGGCACTGGGCATGCTGTGGGGAGCCATGCACAACTTCCACCATGGAGCAACCACTGATGGCAAGATCAGGAAGGAGAGCAGCATGGGTACAAACAGCTGGCCTTAAGGGGTCTGGGACTCAGGAATTACTCCATAAAGGGGCTGTGTTTAGCTACATTTGCCCATAGATAGCACCAAGCTGTTCCCTGTCTGGGCATGGGCAGACAAACCCTCTACAAAATGGCTGCGGAGGAGCGAAATAGGACCGGGAGGAGCAAGGAGGGGGGTGTGCCTGAAACTCAGCCTTTTGCAGATACCAAGCACCCAGATGAGCATGGCAGGAAAAGGGCATGCAAAGCCTGAAACTGTTTCGTGGGCTCACACCTGGATGGAGAAGGGAAATTCCCAGGGTTCTGCCACCAGGGCTGTTTCTGCCCTTTCAGCTGACTACACAGGCTGTTCTCCAAGCAGGAAATGGGTCCTCACATCTTCCCCAAGAACCAGCTCCCTCCACCTCAGCCGTGTCCATGGTTTCCCACTCCACAGCTGGGCGATCACCATCAGAGGTGGCTTTGCAGCACCCACCTTACAATCATGGTGTCTCTGGGAAGTATGCACCCAGGTTTGCAGTGCCCCCCTCCTCTTCCACACATGCATCAAGTGGTGTCGAGCACTCTCTACATTGCCCCATAAGAGGCAGCTGTACCACAGGTCTGCTCTGCCCCTCTGATAACCAGTGTCACATCCAGAGTTGGCTTGTGGCTAGGTGCCCTGGGGCATTTTGGGCACTTTGGCGTTTTAAGGGTAAAGTATTTAAGCACGTGAACCCAAAATGAAGATGGAAGCTCAAGTCATGCGCCTGGGTTCCCTGCATTTAGGCCACACACAAGCCAATGGGACATAATTTACCAGGGTATGCAGCTCATCCCTTCTGCAGACCATGGCCACCAGGTTTAAAGTCAAATGGGGTGGGGCTCTGTTTCTTCACCATGGTTTCTTCAAAGACCGAAGAGCAAGAGACTCAGTCTCTGTGGGAGAGGAGGGTGCTGGTTTTCCATTGTTCTTTCTCTTCCAAAAGTGTGAAAGAAATAAACCGGCCAGTTGGGACCTGAAGTCCTCTCCAGAAGGAGGACTTTCAGCCACAGACTTATTTTAATATTGCTCACTTGCCTGTCCTCAGGGACCTGGCTTGACTTTGGTAGGAAGGACAAGAGCCTCATGTGAGCACACATCCATCATCTCCTACCCTTCAGGGACATGAGGGATCTCAAGAGGGATTTGAACCCGTGACTTGGTTGTGAGTAAGGCACCTGGCCAACTGAGGCTTAAGCAGAAAAATGGCACCCTCCTGTGGCAACGATTAAAAAAAATAAAAAATAAAGAAAGAAAAAAGAAAATAGCTGTCACTGTATTAAGTGCATGGTGTAATCCCATCTGCATGTGTGACCCATGGGCACACCCACTAAAGAAGTTCTCACAAGGGATGATGGTGCCCCTCTGCATAGGCCAAAAATTGCCTGTTGAGGCGGGGCGATGGAGGCACTGGCAGCGAAGCTGAGCTGTGGGCATTCAAAGACCTTCCAAGGTTGGGCAACAAGCCTGCGGCAAGCTGGGAGCCAACCAAGTGTTCGGCTGCAAGGAGCCACTCCGGATCCCAAAATCTGCATCCAGCCAGCTTCGGGAGCCTACCTCCTTTTTTTGGACTTGGCTCATTGTCAAAACCATAGGGTACAGTGACTGCATGGACTTCAAAGGAAGGACACCAAATGTGATTTGGCCCAGGCAGTTATGACCATTTATTGCTAGCATCTTTCTTAGATACTGCTGCCAAGGGTTAAAATGTTTACATGCCCCCTGATTTTAAATGGACTGGGTTGCATGTCAAATGCCAACGGGAGAGACAGCTGGAGTATCTAAACCAAGAGCTTTGATCTCAGTATCTGTAAAAAAGAGGTCATTTGGTCTCCCCAGGAAGCACAGACATTTAGAAGGTCCCTGTACAACTCATGCAAGTATTTTATTAACAACAATTTCTATTCACATGTAGGTAGGTTGTATTACTACTTACTAAATGCATCCTATATGTATATATATGCATATATATGTATAATAGCTGTATGTCTGTATATATACATGTATCTGTGCATTCGCATATACTTGAAGTTGAGTGCTTGTGTGAGTACGTGTGCTTTCTACTATCTTGTATACATACTAATATATTTACGTTATTTACAAAAAAAATATCCATGCAGTAAGCACGATGTTTGTCTCACAGTCGGTGTTTGCAGCAACAACCTGAACCCTCCCTGCCGAGCGTACACGGTTCTTTGAGTAACACTGTAATTGCAATAAGGCTATACAGCATTTTCAGGAAGATGCAGGCATGAAAACACAGGCTTCACTGTGCTGTAATCATGTCTGACATTGATTCAGAAGAGAGGAATTCTAAAATACGATAGTGCACAGGGGAAATATTTCTATTCTTTTAGTGGAGGATTTTGTGGTTAGTTCACAATGCAATTAAAATAGCCACCAGATGTTTATGACTTCAGGCAGCAGTTAGCTTTAGTGTCCCTGATCGCTGTTCTTTGCTCCTGTGTCAGAATAAATAAATATTTTTTGCTGCTGGAGAAAAAAAGAAAAAAAGAAAAAAAAGAAAAAAAAATAAACCTCTTAATTTTTAAACATACCAGGGGGGATGGTGTGTATTTCCATTTGCCAGAGCCCATGTTGTTTTATGATAGGCTTGTAAGAAATGATAATCTTAACATTAAAATAATATCTCTCTCCAGGATGAAATAAACATATTTATTTAAATGTGAGATTAAGTCTACAGTATCTTGTCATTAAAGTGAAGTGATTTGTGAGAAGTAATATTAAAAAAGAATGTGGCTTTTCCACAGTATGTCATAAACATGGAAAGATACTCTTTTTTTTCCCATTGAATAATAGGATTATTAATATGCAATTTATTTTTAAAGACACATTTAAAGAAAGCCTGCTGTGGTCCTATTTTGGTAATTTTCCTTAGAGTCTATTATTCTTGTTTGTTTCAGGGCTATTAATTTTGAGGCCACATTATATTCAAATTATCTTTGATTACTAGGCTCAATAAGCGATAATAGTTTACATTTCGTCACCCAAAAGGAAGCTAATGAATTTAGTCACACACTAACATTTTGAGAAGGAAATTATTTGAGATGAAACAGATGAAAAAGAAGTGCAAAAAGTTACAGTGAGTTGCCCAGCACCTTATAGAAAGCAGTGGGAGAGCTCAAGCTCAAAGGGAAAAAAACAAAAACAAACAACAAACAAACAAACAAACAAACAAACAAAAACACTCAGGTGTCCTAATTTAAAATGCTACATTTCAGACACCCAGACATGTCTGAGATAGCGTGTTGATAAAGTAATTGAGAGTTTAAGTGAAAGATTAAGTAGTCTAAGAAGTGTCTCTATCTCAGACATTGTGGGAATACATGAGAGAAATGTGTATGTGTGGGTACGTTACACTTTTAAATAGTTAAGTGACAGAACGTCCTTCAGAAATAAAATACTGGTGTTTAAAAAGAAAAACACACAGTGAAAAGACATGAAGGTATAGCATGTGTGTTGCCAATATTTGGGCGTGTTGAAAAAGTCTATGAAGATCTATGTTAATGCATAGAAACTGGCAGTTTCTTGCCTAAACCTGGTGTTGTCATGAATTCATGTGAACAGGGACTCCTCTGGGCATTTAGAAAGAAAAAGCAAAAGGATGTGAATTTACTTGGCTGTGCCAAGCCCTGCTGACTCGATGAGGAGATGCTCAGTGTCTCCCGCACACTAGAGCCCCCAGGGCACCCAGAAGTAATCCCTGGAGCATAGAGCCACCCAGATTACTGCTCTGCTCAGAAAAAGCTGTAAAATTGCACTCACTGCATTCTGGCCACGATGCTTAAATGAGTCAGTAAATCCCTGGTGTCAGAAGAGAGGTGGGTTTCTTGCTCAGTTTGCTACTTTTTGCTTAGGCACAACATCTATTCGGGGAGGGGGGGGGAGGGCGGGGGGTGATATTTTGGATTCTGAAATAGCTTTTTGTGTCCTATTTTGCAGCCTCACATTGCAAGTACCATCAGCAAGCACCAACCCCGTGGGTCTGTCCGAGGTCTCTTCCTAATTCCCCAGCCCTTCCCCAGGTGTTTGTTAAAATCTGAGAGCTGCTGCAAGGCATTTCAG
The DNA here is from genome assembly GCA_011076525.1 of Nettapus auritus. NCBI lineage: Eukaryota > Metazoa > Chordata > Aves > Anseriformes > Anatidae > Nettapus > Nettapus auritus. The sequence continues at coordinate 90,663,641 of CM021768.1, read as the reverse complement.
CTCAGACTAACAGGCATTTTTCCCACTGAAAAGCTGCTGCTTTCCACATTGCCATCTAGCTCTGCTTCCATTACATCTGTTAGTGCCGGGAGCTGTGGCTCTGGGTGCACTCACCAGCCCCAGCCCAACAGCGCTCACACGGCGATGGCACATCAAAGTCTCCAACTCCATCCAAAGGCACGTTCATCACTAACTCCTCCATGCCGCTATTACAGCAGTCACTCGGATTGGTGTGGGGGTGAGGGAGAAAGTTTTTTTTGTTGTTGTTGTTGTTTTGTTTGTTTGTTTTTTTCAATTATATTAATTCAGCATGCTGCAGTTTTGGGGACTTGTACAGGCTTTGCTGTTTGTGTTGCTTCAGCGCATTTACATTTCGTCCCTACTGCCATGCTGTAATGGGGAACGAGGGGAAAGGATTACCACGGGTAAACTAGTTAATGCTGATTACCCCATAGCCAGAAAAGTGTCTTTTTGTAGAATACTAGCGAGTCATATTTACTTAGATGAGGGCATGATGCCAAAACTGAGACCAGTCGGTCAAGAGCAAGTCAGGCTTACATCTAACATCGGGCTGCCCAGGTTAATGGAAGGGCTTTTTTTGCTGTGTCTCTAGTCCCAGTAACTCAGTTTAAACCCTGAATGAGCAGTGGTACCCCTAAGGACAGGGATCTCCAACAGTATTATCTAAAAAAAAAAAAAAATAATAATAATAATAAAAAATTGTTTAGCCAGCCTTTTCTGGCTTAATAATAGTTCTCAGAATAGGATGCAGGGGTGCTGTACAAGTATATCACAACATAATTCTCTGCCCCCAAATACATTTCAGCCCAAAGGGTATAAACTTTTTCCCAGCTGCCACTGTTCTTCCCCATCCAACCATCATTTTTATGATCTTTCATTTTTAATCTGCGGTAGATATTAGCCAGAGACTAAAATCAGTGTCAGTCAATTTGGGAACATTTTCCAGTCTGTGCTGAGGAATTGTCCCATGGTTGCTGCTGTACCTTATTCCTTGCATAATCACCCTATGCATGTCTGATTCTTCCACAGCTAGGAAGAAGTACAATAGTTCCCTTGTTGCTTTTTTTGATTAATTTCCAGCATGAATTACTTTTTGTGATCAAGAGCTGCACAGGAGAATTATGTGTCTTGTTTAAACGCTAGTATTTCCTTCTGTCATTTCTCAGTTTGTTATCTTACCTGTGCTACAAGAAGTTCCTTATTGTTTTATTATGAGAAGTTAAATAGTAACACCTAATTTCACAGCCTGAGGTTGTTCACTGCTTAGTCTGTTTTTATCATGTCCTTCCTTCTCTCTGACCTTTCGGCTTATGCTTTTCAGCCTCACTTCAGATGTAGGGTCTGGATCTTGCAGACACTTACCCACTCAGATATTTCCATTGGGTCAATGGGACTGTTCAGATGTGCAAAGTAACTCAAGTACTTGAACATTTGGAGGACCAGGGCATGAAACTGAGTGTATACCAACTGAGCAGGCTCCAGAAAAGCTTTTCGGAGCTGCAATGATTTCAATGTGCTAAAATTCACAAAATGCAAGGCAGATGTGCGCTGATTAGGAAATCGTGTTGGCTACAAGATAAGAAAGCTCCAGTAACTCCTGACCCTCCCTTTGATGTTCACCATGTAAAACTGCACTGAAAACAGGGTGACCTAATACAAAATAATAAATAAGTGGGGAGCTACAATGCAATTAGGCACCATTCAGCAAGGGTTTGACTAAAGCCCAGTTTCGCCCTGCTGGAGCTGATGGAAAGCTGTTTGTGTAACAGCCTCCCTGTTGCCCAGAAACAGCACAAGAGACTACTGAGCATCTGCAGGAACTCAGATCTGGTTTGTTTGGCTTGGACATGCACTAAGTCTGACTTTAAATGTTACTTCAGCTTTGACGCAGCAATTGCCCTTGTACTTTTACAAGCTATGCCTGGATATGGGATGTTAATTGTTGTTAATGAGCCTGTGCACCTGGGTAAGCTCTGCAGGGCAAAGCTCACAGAACATAATTGCTCTGTGTCCCCCCTGCTGATCCTGTTGTCTTTTGCATTTAAGAGCAACACCACTGAATCTGCTCCTTCAGATCCGGGAGTTTTTTTCACCATCCAAGACAGTAGCCAACTCCTGCTTCTCTTTCAGCCCCAGTCCCCTGTGATTTTGGGGTGGAGAACTGCCAAACTTCAGTCCTTGCAAGCATCTTTGGCGCAGGGAAAGGACACTGGTGGGTACAGCATTATGGGAGAGTTTACATACTGAGCTGGAGCTCTATGTACCTATATACCTATGCAATTTAATCCATGGTCTAGCTGAGAGTGCTGGTTTACCAAACTGCTTCATCCCAACGGCATTTTTATTTTTTTTTTTATTTTATTTTTTTTTTTTGGTGCATTGACAGTTTCTGTTCCATTTTCTTCAAATAGTGGAGATATCCTGGTGTTATTCAGATTCATATGGTTGGACTTGATGATCTTATAGGTCTTTTCTAACCTAAATGATTCTATTGTTTCTATTAAAAAAAAAAAAAATAATGGGATTTTGGAGTCACGGTTGTCGTGGGGTTCCCTGCCCATGGCAGGGGGTTGGAACTAGATGATCTTTATAGTCTCTTCCAACTCAAACCATTCCATGATTCTGTGACTACCCTAGATGTGCACATCTTCTTGTGCAAAATACAGAGGACAACATAATTAATACACATGGCATCACTCCCCAGGCTACTCCAGCTGGCTCTCAGAAGTCAACACATGGCTGTATCATGCCACAAGATCACAGAATCACAGAATCACAGAATTTTTAGATCTTCAAACTCATCCAGCACTAGCAGGACCAAACAACTGATGGGTCTTTCAGCAAAAAGTAAATGTTACTAAGACCTCTGCCCATACTGCTGTGCTCTGAGAAACAATTCAGCTGGAAAACTTCATGCTCCCTGTTCTGAGATAATTGTTTTATTTGAAATCAACATTTTCAGCCTGGGTACAATGTCTATATGCCTGTGCATTTCCAAACTAATTTCTGCAAGAAATCATGGTTTTTTTGTTTGTTTTGTTTTGTTTTATTTTGTTTTCTGATGGACAGTCAGGTCTGCCCATTCTTGTCTCATGGAATCTCATCTTCTCAGGTCCAACATCTTCATCTCACTGGTGGAACAGTTATTTCAGCTCATTCTGCCTCCAGGGTCAGAGACTGTGGTGTATTTCCACTGACCCTCTGTGTCACCTTCAGTGCTGCTCTGGCCCCTGGCTCTTCTCAGCTTTTGGGATGGGATTCACCTCCTTAATCTGCAGCTTTTTCTACCAAGCTAGTTCTCAGTGTTAGATGCCAGGACCTCTTCCTAGGCTAAGAGAGGTGGTCATTGCATCTGAGATGAGGACCTGCTGCTCCTTTTGTTCACATTCAAACAGCCATGGATTAAAATAAAATAAAATAAAACCCTCATAGTTTAAAGACAGGCAAGATCATGTTGCATGTTAGTAAAGTTACTTCTGTTTTACTGCTCTTTATGCCAGTAACCGTGCTGCTCAGACTTTGTCACCTCAGTGCCTAGTATTAATAACCTCAGACACATATAAGTCACATTGTCAATTGGCCTTTTTTTTGGTTCATATGACACAGTCTTGGCAAAATAATAATAATAATAATAATAAAAAAGCAGGTGAAAGTCACCTCTGTCTGATGTCACTCTTGCTGTAAAAGGCGAGTTCTGTACAGTGACCAATACATGCTTTGAAGCTCTTAAAATGTTTTCTCATTACTATGCTACTGTTGCGTTCAAAGCAAATTCAGCTGAAGTGGGATGTAAGTATTGAAATGACATAGTTCCATTTTGTTGAGAAATACCACATTACCTGTTACAGTTAAAAATATATTTAAAATTGTATTTTTCATAGAGAAAGGTTGCATACTTATTTGCACAACAGAGTTGTGGTGGTGGTTACTCATATTATATTAGTTACATTAAAATTAGTTTTTTTTCTACCAGATCATTCTCATTTTGAGTTGCAACTCAAATATCTGAATACATTTATACATTTTTGCAAATTCTGATCACAACATTTTTTGTTATAAACTTCAGAATATTTTTTTTTTTTTTTTTTTTTTTTTTTTTTTTGAATTGTGGAAAGCAAAAACTCTTCTCCAGCACAAGAAAATATCAGAACTGTTCTGATACCTGCTGGTGGATGGACTTTATTTCAACAGTCATGAGGAATCTGTTCCTTTTCTCATAAGGACCAAAATCTGAAAGAAGCACTAAAATTACAGTATTAGCTCCTGTGAATAAAATTCCTTCCCTTGCTCCAGAGAAGTTTTGCAGAACAAACTAGATCTCTTTTCAACTTACTTTGTTGTTGTTGTTGTTGTTGTTTTCCATGAGGTTAAGGTATAACTTCTCAAATGGCCTTCCTAAAGACACACTGAGGGTTAAATTATGTATTTTTTTTATATATTTATTTAGATATAAAATAATAAAGGCAATATTTGGAAGAGGCAATATAAAAAAATGCCCAGCAGAGGTTTATGTGTTGTTTGACTGTTGAATGTAGTAATTGACATGTGTCTTACCCACATACTAACTTTATTCCCTTGAAAGAAAAAAAAAAAAAATCAGGATATTTACAAAATATGAGCCTGTTCTAAGTTAATATTTGATATTAATTTATCAAATATATATTTAATGTTCAATATTTGATATTGAATATTTATGTTTCCATGACTTTTAATAAGCAGGAAGAGAAATTAAAACATACTATAATTATTATAGTCTTACCTTAACTGCCAGAAAATTGGTATTGCAAACTGAAAAGTTTATTCCTGCATATAATATATAATAATATTACTTATAGTACATACTGTTATATAATAAAACTATGTAAAAATGTTATTATAATTAGCAATGGTAATAGATAATTATAAGAATTCCATTAAAATTGTTATGTTTCTTTTTTTTGTTGTTATTTTCAGCAATGTATTATTTAAATACTGTTCTGATTAAAATAATAAAATATAATGTAAAGGTAATTATATGACATTATTTTTCAAAATACATTTAAACATTCTGTTCATATTATTAATGTCCTCTTCAATACTGAAGAACAGGTTAGATGTTTTTAATGGGCTATGCTTAATGTATGGTTTTATGTTTAGGTCATATTCCTTTTTTTTTTTTTTTTTTTTTTTTCTTAAAAAAAAAATCCTCTCTGGAATTCTAGGAAGGAAGTTTACTTTATTTTGCAACATAATGTTACCTTCACTGAATATACAGTGTTCTGCATGGGCTGGCGTAGTCTGATTGTATGTCGTGCAAACGCTTCCTGGAATTTCTGTATAAGAAAAATACCTTCTATACAGCTGTAGTCTTTTTCAGCAGAACATCTATTTATTTATTTTCATTTTTCTTTTCATTTATTTCCATATTCTGTGTTAAAATCAGTGGAAATATCCACACACATCTTTCTGTTCTTCCACACTGATATAGACAAAGTGTCAAAAGAAGACATAACAATTCAGAAAAGGTTAATTTAAAAATCAATAGCATAATGCTAGGTCTGTTTTATGTTTTATACTGTTTATGTGATTTTAAAAAGAGGCAAAATATGTGTAAAGGATTGTGATAAAAGCTGTTACTGACCTCCTGAGAAATGAAAATGATTACATACAGAACTTTTACTTTCATTTTTTCCCTCCTGTTTTCTTTTTAAATTTTGGTACATAACTTCACCCACAAATTTAGTAATGTCACAGCTTATCACCTCTGAAAAAGAAAACCCATCCCTCATGCTGAATACATTACTTAAGATCCAGTGCCTTCTATCCCTTTTTCCTAAGGGGTTTCATAAATATGTCTAACTGCTAACAAGAATTACTAAACCCTTTGGCTCCTCTTTGGTGAGCTCAAACACCAGTTATCACCTTAAAGAAAACTAACCATTGAAACTTTCTTTGGAAAGAAACACAAAAGCTTTTGATTAAATAATAACTTTGGGTTTATTGGTGAAAAGAAATACTGGCTTTGTCCTTCCTCTGAGATCAGTTGCAATCATGGCAGCATTCATGTTTTTGTATTATTTCCACTCCCAGTGTTCTGGACCACTCTGCCTGGATTTTGTCCGATGTCATTTTAAGCTTGACTTGTAGAAGGTGAAGATCAATGTAAATAAATTCAAGGGCAAAAGTATGGGGTAGTGACATGTCCGCAAAACAAAAAATAAGACTCTACAACAGCTGTGTGGTATCAGTTTTGCTCGATGCTGCAAAGACCTGGGGCATTACGCAAGCTGACAAGAAAAGATTTGATGCATTTGATAGCAGGTGTTTAGGAGGGATCAGTAATGTCAAATGGCATCCCTATGTTGGGAACATCAAGTTTCAGGAGAGAACAAGAAAGGAGAATATTATGGACTTCCTAACAAGGGAGTGACTTTGAAGGTCTGAACACCTCGTGAGTGAAACTGGATGGTCGGAGAAGGTCTTGTGGGCTGGGTTTGCTTCTCCTGGTTTCCCAGCCCATCCTGAGACTCAACAAAGGGTTGGAGAAGTCAGTAGAAATCTCCTCTAGGCTTTGACATTTCAACCTGTTTGCTGAGGATGGCAGAGCCTTGGGGCAAGGGCTTTTGCTTTATTTTTACAGCCTGGAGGATGTGGTTGGTACTCACTGACCTGGTTGGGAGAGACGGGTAGGGAAAGAGGTGAACAGGAAAGTGAAAATAAAAGATGTCTTCTTGCAAAACACTGCTCTCCAGCAGAAGTATTCATGTGAATCAAGGATTTCCAAACCAGGCCTCTAGGGCTTTGAAATATAAACTTGGGCTATGCAGACAAAATGGGGTTTTGCAAACTCTGTAGAGCCAAAATCTACAGTAGTAGGCTCCACTGACTTCAGTGAACCTTGCACAGATGTAAGAGCATACAAGTCCCCTGTTGTTCACATTTTTCTCTCAGAAACAACCTTTGTGCATATAGCTGAAGAGCATCTCTTACAAAAACGTAGCCCAAGGAAGATAACTTAAAACAGATGGGAGTAAGAAATAATAAAGCCAGGTCATATGGTTAGAGTGGACCTGTTTGAAGTAAGCGCAGCCAACTGTATTATGATGTAGTAATGTGTGAAAGAAGCTGTACTAATGTGTGGACTATCTGCAAGTGGAATATTTGCATGATTGAATCAAGAAAAGGAAATATACTCTATCCAAATGGTAATAAAAACCATATTTCAAAAAGATCCATGTTGAGTTCTTACATCAAATAATGTCAAAAATAGCTCACAATCCAAACTAGGATTTTACCTTTTTGTTATTAATTGTTAAAACTCCTGTTTGTTTTTCAAAATGTTCTCCTTCAATCTGCATCTAGTAGAATCTATGAATATATATATATATTCATAAAAAATCTCTTTAGGCTGCAGCAAAGTAGACAGTAACTGCAATCAATCATTTAAGCCAAATAATCTGCCAAATTGCTCTGCCAGTATCACTGTTTTTGAGCTAGAATGTTTTCTCTTAGTTTTCCACAAAAAAATTAGTATAACCTTCCAAAAATAGACATGTCAAAAGTGTAATACTTCTAGTGGTGAAAATGTTATCTCTCTGCAATATTGTATGGTGCACTTTAAAAGTCAATGTAGGAACATGAACAGAATGCATTATAAAATTAATTTAAAACCAATGATACTTACCTCAAGCTATTTTCAGTTGAAATGTTTTCTTTAGCATTCAATAAGAGCAAGTGAAAATATTTACTCAGGCAGCTAACTGGCCTATCAACCATCCAAGGTTCGGAAGATCTCATGACAGAGCAAACACTCACATGAGTGCAAGGGGAAAGACAGACTGCCTTTAGCAAGACAGCAGCATGCCAGGGCTCTGCAGAATGAGACCTGGGTAAGAGCAATGACATTTAGAAAATTACTATAGAAAACTGATAAGGGCATGATCCTTTTTTATGCTGAAGATCATGTATAATGCCTGTGCACCGTGCCTCAATACCTATTCATAAATATAGAACGGAAGCTCATGGCAAGATGCTGACAGATGCCACGGAGCAAGCAATAACCCCCCCGCCCCAGGCAACCTCTTGTTCAGGCAGCTGGTTTGTACCTTGCGGCCTGGCACTGCGATGGTATGGCTGATGATCCATCCTGCATAGCTCAGAAGGTGACGTAGCATTGGTGTTGGCCAGAAAGTTGGATGAAGAGATGATTTTTGAATGGTGTGGTTAACTCTTACTGTGTTAGGGCTGGGCACTGACAAAAACGAAAGCCACCCTTGTTCAAACAGTGTATGAGCCTATTCCACATGTAGATATGTGTGCATGTACTTATAAATAGATATGAATAGAGATAAAGAGGTAGTGTACATTGGCTAATAAGTATTTTAGAGAAATTTATAAAGCAGGTTTTGATATTTAAAGGGAATTACTATTAAAATGTATCTTCTATGTGTGTCTAGCAAGGAACCACACTTGAAACAAGAAGAATTAAGAGAGGCTCATTCCTTACATAGTAAGACCTGATCCTGGCCTGTTAAGGTCATTTGGGGCCTTTTCCACCTGAGACCCTGGAGATAGGACCCCAGCCAGTGGGCTACTCAGTTGCATCTAGGTAATGACACAATTGGTGCATGGACAGACAACACGTGGATAATCAAGTACCACTTCATAGAATCATAGAATCATAGAATATCCTGAGTTGGAAGGGACCCATAAGGATCATCAAGTCCAACTCCTTGCACTGCACAGATCTACCCAAAAGTTTAGACCATGTGACTAATTGCACAGTCCAAACATTTCTTAAATTCATACAGGCTTGGTGCAGAGACTACTTTACTGGGGAGCCTGTTCCAGTGCGCAACCACACTCTCAGTTAAAAATCTCCTGATATCTAGTCTGAACTTCCCCTGCCTCAGCTTCACCCCATTCCTGTGTGTCCTATCAGTGGTGTTTATGGAGAATAGGTCACCCGCCTCTCCACTCCCCCTCGCGAGGAAGCTGTAGATCGCAATGAGGTCTCCCCTCAGCCGCCTCTTCTCCAGACTGAACAGGCCCAGTGACCTCAGCCGCTCCTCATACGTCTTCCCCTCCAGGCCCTTCACCATCTTTGTCGCCCTTCACCACTCCTCCACCCCCAACTTTTTCAGCAAGAGGAGCACATAAATGGATGCATCAAGGTTAAGCCCATTGTTTTCTATCTCATGCAACAGAGGTGGCTGTTATCTGCTATTTAACGTGAACATCCTGGAGACAGAGCATGATTGTGGCTTCCAGGTGATTTCCTAAATAGCCTTTCCTTAGAAAAGATGAAGACGCAGTTTGCCTAGAGGGTTTATCTGGATCTTCTGCCTTTTAGTCAGGATCAAGGCTTCTCTCTCAATTCTTGTAGTCATAAGGTCAATCATCATGCTAACAAGAAGTAGCAACAAGATCTGGATGTATTTCTGATGTATGTGCCACAGTGTAGCATACCAGTAAAAAAGATAAGTAATGCTTTTTTGCAGTTTTGCTCTTTTAGCATGTTCGTCATGCCATTTGGTATTATCCTGTTTTAATATTATTACAAATAGATTATAAGTGTGGAAGTGCTGTGTGTGCAATTGTCTCATGCCATAGCCTTTATTTTTCCTGACCACAACCACTGTTCTCCTCCAAAGATTCTTATAAGGGTAAGAGCACCTCTGGGAATAAATAAATAAATAAATAATATAATTTTTTAAAAAAGCCTCTCCATGCAAAAGCACAGGACGATAGCAGCCCTTTGTGGGAAACATCTCTGATTACATAGCATTTCTTACAGATGTAATGCACTATTTTGTTTAGGTTTTTGTGATATTCCTGATGACAGGATGAACGTGGCATAGGAGACTAACCCTAGTGTTAAGTGGTACAGTTTCAAGTGAAGGTGTAATCCTGTAGGTGAGAAAGTCTGAGCATCTTGGCCACAGCCAGCTGTTTCCCAACCTAAGAAGCCCTCTGACTGGGAATGACTCTCTACAGAGTCTTCTGTTACCAGGTCAGAGTGCTGCTCAAGTCAGTGACTAGCCTCATTCACAACAAAAGATTTCTGTGGCAAAAGGTTTTACTGTGGCAAAAAGACCTTTAGAAGAGGTGTGTGGGTCTCCTCCATGTCTTAGAGTTCATGAACTTGGCAGAAATCAAGGCAGGAAAAGACTAGAGTTATATTACGACTTCTGGCTAAAATGCTTGTTTTATTTGGTCAGAATACCACTGTTTTGTCCAAACAAAAAATCTTCCATGGGGACATGGCAATTTTGATTAACTTTTTAAAGAAAATTACGGTAAACTTAAAATATATCTTTCCTCTATTGTGATAGAAAGAGGGGGGGAAAGAAACAATCTAGCAAAAAAAACCATTCAGCTATATTCAAAAGGAGATGGCTCAGGTGATGGGCAATAGCATTTTTTACTGGAATTTCTATACATGTTCTTCCGGTTCTTCCTGAGGGTGGAAACAGGGTCTGAAATGTCAGAATTTTCCATAGGATAGAAATGCAAAGGTTTCACCCATTCCTAGGACAGAAATAAAAACAGCAAGTTGTGAGAAAGCAGAATGTAAACACTTAGAAAGGAAAAATCAAGGAAATTCAGACCTCAATTTCTAGCTGCAGGGGAAAAGCATGACAGGTCCCATTCAAGGGTGCACCTCCCAGAAGATGCTACCTTTCATTCTTGCACTTACAAGCCCTACTGCTGGCTCAGAAAGACCATAGTGACTCTGAGCTACCACAGCATTTGCAGGGAGCATCTATGGGAGCATCTATCAATCCCACAGAATTTATGGAAGGAGGAAAGACTGAAATTGTCAGTCTTCACACACAATTTGCTTGGGTAAAATAAGATCTGTTCTATTGTAGCTGATGGCATTTTGATGGTAAAGAAACAGCAGTGAGTATATAAGTCATCCAAACAATACCTGGCTAAGCATCAAAGGCAGGTGAGGAGGGGACAGGAAAGGCGAGGTTGGCAACATGAGCACAAACTTTTGAAGTCTGAACAGGGGAGTTTCCTTTGTTCCCAAGAAAAATCTGGCTGATCACTACAGTTCCTATGAATTTCAGTAGGTGGATTCACACATTCCCTGCCCAAGGGCAAGTTTTATACAATGTGATCAGGAGAAAAAGTGTGTTTACTCCTTCACAGTGGAGGTTTACGTTTCTCAGCCTTTCTCATTTGTCCAGTCCTTAGGGCTTGGAGGAGTATATGGTTTGGGCCTAAAATTCATCTTAAATATATATATATTGGTGTTTGGCACAGAGGTAGGTCTGCTCCTTATATACCAAAGGGAGTTTCACCACACGCTTCAAGTCATATGCTAACCTCTGATGAATATCCCACTCTGCTAATACAACATCCTGTGGCAGGTGGTATTTTATTTTATTTTTTTTTCCCATTTGATTGTTCTCAGCTATGTCTTACGTTCATTCAGAAAGATTGGATGAGGGGGATGTTGGAAACAGTGGGCAAAATCACCGCTTCCCTGAAGGAAGCTTCAGGTCAATGGGAGCAGAAAATGCCCAGGACCTCTGGACATGAAACCTGGGGAGGAGTGGGGAGCTGTGGGCTGTGGCAAGGGTATGTAGGACACGGCAAACAGTCCTTCTTGTTGGACGATCTCACATTTAATAATTCTATTTCTCTGTTCATGAGAATTTTGTTCCAGGCCTGATCCTCTTCACCTTCAAAGCAAAACTCAGGGAAACCAATATTTCCAAATCAGTCTGTCCAAAAAAAAAAAAAAAAAAAAAAAAAAAAGACCTAAGTTATTTTTTGGTGTTCATGTCATTATTCATTGAAACACTGTGGGTAGGTTTCATCATGATGGGACTCACCATACAGCAGGAACAACTTGTATAGCACACAGCTTTGTTTCCTAAGCACACATTTCTGCTCAGAAAAGTCTTCCAGGGATGAAACTCCAGTGCTAGATAGAAGCATAGCTGCTCTCATTGCTGCAACGTGACATTGTCCACCACTTAGGACACTGCTGGTGCTCCTATTCCACAGAGAGGTAATGGAATCTAAGACCGTATTATCTTTCAGACAAGGCAGAAACCCAAACTTGTGTTCAAATTTCCATTTTAACAACACAATGTGTACCTAAGTCTGTGCTCTGGTGGGAGAGAGGATTTAGAACCTGCAGGACTCCTGAGAGATTTAGAACCTGCACAAACCTTTCCCTGAGCCTGGCTGGATGAGCTTTTCACCACATGTAAGTGATTTGTAAAGCACAAGACTCAGAATAAAGGTTGCCTGTCCTGAGAATTCACAGTCTGAATAATTCAGCAGTTGCAAGGGGAGTGTTGTTTTTAGTGAAATCCAAGGTGGCAGCATCTTTGGAACGCAGCTCTTGTTTGTACAACAGAGCTTTTACACCAACATTTGTACGGCTCAGCTTCTCCTCTTAAGCTTTTAAGACCTCAGCCTGCTATAGGGTGATTTAGAGGGCATCAGTGATTTTACGCACCGAGTGTCTTCTGCTGCATTCACAAGTGCCTGGCTGTGACATCTTGGTAAGGCGTAGATGGCAGAAGGGGCAAGAGGTTTTTATCAGCTGGGCTTTGGGCTGGGCACATAGCAAGTGGTATGAATAATGCAGGCAGCTAAAGGAGTGCCTCGAAAACTGTTCCTCCTCGTCATGCATTCTGCTTATGCCCCTTCCCTTACACAAATGGCTATTTTAGGAATGCTTAGGAGAGCTCAAAAATATTTAATTAGGACTATTTTTTTTTTTTACCCTCCTTCTAATAAAGTAATGGGTTTTAATATGTTTGGTCTGTCACAGGCCTTCCCTCTGACCAAAAATAGCTCTCTTGGTTCATAAGAACATTACAACTTTAAATTCTGATAACTTGAGAGCTAGGAATGAGCATCGAGTATCTAAAAATGTCCCTTTTCTACAGCACTAAGAAGCGAGGGCTAAATCTGGATATGAAGCTATGGCATTTTTTACTATAAACAAATGCTGCCAGTGACTGAGTACTTTGATCTGCTGGACCATGAGCCAGAGTAGATTTGTAGGGAAATATTCCAATGCCAAAGCACTGGGGAGGGGGGAAGAGACAGGGCTTAACAAGGAGCGTGCAGATTGCCAGATCAACAAATCAGTGGATGGACTGCAAATGAAGCTAGGAAGGAAAGTGTGCATAAGTAACTTACTACAGTTCTCCTAAGAAGTGTGCTTTTCTGCATTTATGCACCCCCTTCAAAAACCGTGTATTAATTTATACATATATGTGTACATATATATATACACATGAAAATATGCACAATACCCTCCTGCTTGCATTGGCAAATCTGCCTTGCAAACACAGCTTCTTGGAGATTTATAAATAAATATACCTGACTGCTTTATCTTCTAGATCTCGGAGCTTACAGAGGAAAACCACCCTCACCAGTGCTTGCATGATTAGCACAATGGCACCCTCTGTTGCCCTGCACACCTCCTTCTGTGGCTGCTCCCAAGTGGATATATTAACTCCTGAAATCATCCACCTTTTCCAAATCTCACCTCTTCCTGCCCGGCTTCCTTGTTTGTTTGGAGTTATCCTCTGTAATTTTCCTTTGTAATAAAATCTATCTTGTTCTTTTTGCATTGGGTGGAGAAGGCAAACTGTGGTTTTAGTGAGCAAGAGGAAGCATCAAGAGGCTCTGTCACCACTCTCATGTCATGAATAGTTGTCTCCTGTCCCCATTTTTTCCTCCCTGACACAGCCAGTGACAGCTTCTTGCAACGGTTGTATTAAACACTGAACTCAGTACTGCAAAACAGTGATCATTTCCAAAAGATGCTGCGTGAGACAGGGCAGGGCACTCAGCATTTCCTGGAAAGCAATTAGTCTTGATGAGATTGGGTTGCCCAACTCTCATGTCACTAATTAAATCACAACTTTTCTTTCCTTTGGTAAAACAAAAGCTTGATTCATGAATGATTTTGACTCTGATTCTCTATGTTCATAATTAAACAACCAGTTCCTTTTATGAATTGAAATAAAACTTCTGGTGCATGGCAAATTTTCACTCCTAATAATCATGTTCGCTTGCATCCATGTGACTACACTTTAATTGCTCATTAATACAGACAGACTTAATGGGATGACACACAGCTAGCTTCTTTTTGGACTTCTGTAACAACGACTTCTTTTTGTTTGGTAAGGAAACCAGACATTTCTCAGAATCAATCAACTTTTCCTGTGCCTTACTCTCATGCCCTGCTGTAAAGAATAGTAAAATTATCTTGCTGTAATGTTATTATTAAGGCCTGGTTTTACTGTGATGGCATTAGAAGAATTACATACATACTTTCCACTCGTACTGATTTGACTATGTCTATTTTCCTCATATGCAGTCTGAAAAAACTATTCGATGCTGTACTTAGAACTGATCACTTAGAAATGATTACTCAGAGGTCATCAAAAGTTGTTAACACGAACAAATTGTCATAAAAACCACATTTTCTTCAGTACTGGTTATTTTTAGATAAAAATGTTTAAATTGAAGAAGTCTTTTGAAATCTTGTTATAAAAGGGGAGGTGAAGAGAAATTCAGGGAGAAAGAAAAAAAACAATATTAGTGTACTGACATTAAAAAAAAAGTATTTTAGTACATCTGTTTGATAAATTCAAATGGTCTGTGAGTATATTTAAATTAAATGGAGATCTTTGACAGAAAATAAGTGTTCTGTTTTATGCAGCCTCACCTACTGTACCAATGGCTTACAGTCGGGTTTGAATTTGCATGCACATCATCAGTTTGCAGAATCTATGCCACATTTGGTTGGTTTGATACCAAAAAGATTTTGTCAAGAAGTCAAAATGAATTTTATCTCAGGCTCCATAAAAACAAGCATGTTTGACAGTTGTGGGAAAGAAAGGGGTTCAAGCTGTATCTATTGTTTGTGCAGAAATATCTCATTTCAGAAGTTAAATTACTCATAATGAATCCATGCTAATTTGTTATTTGAACCCCCTGAAGTCCCATTTTCCCCTGATAGAGCTGGATGATGGGAAAAGGTAGGAATATTGCCTAAGTTTTTGGCATAGTGTAGCTCTCTGCTGAAACAAATTCCCATTGCTACTGATCTAGATACATCTTTTCTTTTAAGATTAAACCTGCAAGCCTCAGAATTCCACACAGAAGAGCAGTTATTATCTGATTTTATGTTGATCTTGTTAGAAAAACAACTCAATGTTAAAATGCCAAAGAAAAGTTTCATAGAATCATAGAATCATTAAGGTTGGAAAAGACCTCCAAGATCATCTGGTCCAATCATCCCCTTACCACCATCATCATCCACTGCACCATGTTCCTAAGCACCACATCCAGCCTTTCCTTAAACAACCCCAGGGACGGTTTCTCTGAAATGAAAACAAAACCAAAATATCAGTATTTTTAAAATAGCACATTTCAACAGGATTGAAAAAGTTCCACCCTTCTATTTTCCCAAAAATCAATGACGAGTTTGACCAGATTTAAATATTCTGATGAGATATGCATCCACTAAAGTGATCCTGGCTGGCTGAGGCTAAATATGTTACTTCTTTTGAGTTGAGGTTCCTATGAGCCTACCAAAACTGTCTCAGTTTTCCATGAGTGGGGAAATTATTCCACTAATATCAAAAAATACCCACCCTAAATTGTCACTCTTATCCAGAAAGCCAGGCCCATCTGGACGTTAAAAGCAGACAAAATGAGCTGTTAGGTAGGAGTGTGTTATAGTACATACAGCCTACTCAAGGGAGTAGATTTGGTGGTCTCCAAAGTGCAGAGGTGAAGGAAAAGGTGGATCATCTGGAGTCAAAGCTGCGTACTACATGTGAAGAACACATAATGCATGGAAAAGCTAAGCGTTTTCTACAGGACATACCATCTGCCCACTCCTATTTCTATTAACATGGGCAAAGTGGTCTCAGAGTGGGGGAGAGGTAAGAGTGACTTTCTATACTGTGTTGGGATAGGGGAAAGAATGGTTCTGCTTGGGGGATGTGGATTTTCTGGGAACGTTTATTGCTGGAAGAGGAAGAAAAAGAAAATAAGATGGAAGAGAAATGGGTTCAACAATAAAAAATGCTTATTCCTGGTGAAGTCACCTATATTTGTATTTTGGTAGAACATCGGCCTTCAAGAAAAGACATCCTCATTCCCTTTTCCTTTCCCTCCCATTTTCTTGTGCTATATGTTGCTGACCTGATGTGGCAGAAATGCCAATCTGCACTGGCTGTGAGTCTCTTCTGTGGACTCTACTGCCTAGCTCATCACTTTAATTAAAATCTGAGTAGAGAGGCTCCATGATACTTTAGAGTGCAGTGCTGGAACAAAAGGTGAAAAATCAAACTGTGCATGTGCTCATTTCCAGCTGAGGAGGGGACAAGAGGAAAGAAAAACTGTCAACATCTCTGGAGATGTGGTCCATTTCCACATAAGACCCAGGTACGGTGCATCAGGAAGTCAGAACAGGTCACAGTGTGCTTTCAGTCCTTAAAATAAAGACAGATTCATTATGGGTGACTCCTGTTTTCCCACTAGTTCACAAATATTTTGTTTAGTTACACAAATTCCCTGCAAGTGACTGGCGTGCTGGCAGGTCAAGGGACCTGCTGTTGGGTTATATCATTGTTATGAGAGTCACGCTGCTAAGGAGCTTTGAGTTGTACCCCATACTGAGAATAGTCCAAATAATCTGTGACTCAAAGCATCTCTCATCAGGGATCACTGTGAACACAGGCAATTTCAGCTGACCCGAAGAGCTAAACACAAACATGTCAAGACCTCAATAGCACCAGAACATTTGTTTTAAATATCCTGAGTGTGAAATCAGGGCCAATGGGCAACATCTATTCAGTAATCATTTTGAATGCCAGATGTTTCTTTCTCTAATTTTACTGCAGAGCACATAAAAATATGTGCTGGAATTAAAATGACGATTGGGAAGAACACAATAGCCAACCTCTGCTTTATTGCAGCAGCGTAAACTGGAGTAATTTCCAGGAAGAGAGACATTGCACCAGATCCACATGGGTGTGAGTTATGAATCCAGCCCATTCTCTCAAGGGACATATGTGTCTCGTGCAAACAAATAACATGATTTATGAGCCCTTTAAGTTTTGAGAGTGGTAGGGCAGGAGACAGCTTAGACGAGAGTGTCTTCCAGAAGAAAAACAAAGTGCACCTCACTAGCAAATGTATTGAGGCTAACCACAATCCCTACCAAGGTGTCACAAGCCCAGGGTAATCTACAGTCTGCAGCAGACACCCAAAACTGTAAAACGGTAGTCAGTGTGAGGCATGGAGATGCATAAAGTAGATCTTGGCAAGGCTTTTAATCCATATGCCCTCCCCAGCTATACCTATACTGCACTGTGGATATTTGTTCTTAACTATAAAACAGTTTTTTAAAAAGAAAATTCTTTTTTTTTTTTTTTTTTTTTTTTTACAGGAATTTTCACGTGTGATGAACACTCAAAATGCGTGTCAAAGATAAGGAAAGATGGGTCCAAAGAGAGTTTTCTGGCTTGAAATGAGCTGCACTTGCTGAGATCTGTGCTCACAGCAAAGGTATTCTGCAAAGAAACAGAGCTGAAGGACTGTTCCTCTTGTACCAAAGTATCAAATGACACTTTTCAGGGCATTGCTGTTGTAATGCATTCTGTAAAGAAACTAGATCAGAAATAGAGATGACACAGCTCAAAAAGATAACGTGTCTTTCCCTCCACACTGTCAATAGATTCAGAGCAGGAATAATGCCAGATTAAAGCAAAGCAAATATTTGCAGTAAAATATTTTATTCACCAGAAAATTCCTCAACTTTTTTATAGATCATTTTGGCTGATACAGCAATTCTTTCACTACAAAGTTTTATTTGAATGTGTTTTCAGAAGCACTATTGAATATGAGCTCAGGAGGACAGATGGAGACTTTCTTAAAAAAAAAAAAAAAAAAAAAAAAAACAAAAAAAAAAAAAACAAACAAACAAACAAACAGATACAAACAGAGAATTCCTTTTCCTATACATTTCCTAGGTCTTTGTAGGTTTTTAGTCTGATGTTCAGGGATAAACAGATGGATTTCTAAATGACAGAAATATCCTCAACACAAAATCTCAGACCCCAGAGCTTTGCATACAATTCCTTCCTTTTTCAGCTCATTGGCCATAACCCTGAATGCACAACCCTGAAATACTGCAGGGAGTTTAGGTCTGAATTTGAAATGAAAGGAAGGTCCATCTGTTGAATATATTTATTTATATTTATTATATTTATTTATTATATTATATTTATTTACCAAAGGAAGCCGAACTCAAAGCATGAGTTGAACTTTGGCCATATTTTCTACAAGATATGACTTAAATGCAAGAAGGCATGGCATCTTAAGAAAAACAAACAAAAAGAAACAAACAAAAACAAACAAACATATCTTTCTACCTCTTAAGCAGAATTTCTTTGTTTTTCTAGGGTTTGCCCTCTTTACTGCTCAGAGTAGGCATTTAGCTGATAAATGAAAGACCTCTTCTTGTGGGTACAGTCCATCTTGGAAACCCTCACACTATTAAAAATTCTAATTACAGTTTGGAAGGGAATCCAAATTTTCTAGGAATGCTTAAGCCTTTCAGGAGTGTTAAATTCTTCAGACTGAGCAGGGTCTGTCCAGTTTGCCTACTTGGGGATATGCATGCACACTTCACCAAAGGAAAGCCAAACTAGGCTAGAAAATCCCACACACTGAGATATCTTTAGAAATACCTAAGATATTAATTTGTAGGTTACCCCAGAATACAGATAGGGAAATGTATTGATTTATCCATAGATGGGTAAGGGAAAAATACTTTTCCACAGTTCTGATTACTTTGAGATAATATAGATTAATCCTAGCTTCTACAAAGCTGGTTTCACTGTCAGAGACTGTCAATAAAGTAGCTAAGATTAAGGGCCTTGCTCTGGATTTTAGCAGCACTTTAAAACAACAAGCACAAATGCTTCACTAGTATTTAAGATGGGATTCGTTGATGTGGCCGTGCTATTTAATACCCATAACCTGTAACCTTTTTTTAAAAAATACCCATAATAAGTTTACTAGCTGCAGATGATCCCACAAAGAACCCTAACATGAAAACTCAATCAGAACAAGCTAGTTTCTGTTTTTTTTTTTCGTTATGTTATTTCACAGTGAAGCTGGTCAACTATTTAAATAATCTACGTACAGCCTTTTTATTATTATTTTTATTTATTTATTTATTTTTTAATTTGCCTTCATGGAGTAGAGCATAAAAGTTGGCACTTGGTTTGGTAGCTTTCTATGGCTCCTCAATGCTCATACTTACATCTGTTTTTACACTTTTATTGTCAGTTACTGAAACAATGCAGGTTTTGAAAAGTGCTGTGGAAAGTAGTAGATGGTAGAGAAGCCACATCTGTAGCTTGCTGCACAAATGCAGTATCTATTATTATCTATTAAAATAGTCAATTTAAAATAAACCATTGAAAAAATCAATATATAATAAAATAGATAATATTATTATCTATTAAATAGTGCATCAGGGAAGGAATCTACACCTCTGCTATATTGGTGTTACTGTTGTAGGTTGATCTTTCTGGTAAAGAAGGAGGAATTGCATCTTTCCTGAGACAAAGTGCCCACCTATATGGAGAAGCCATCATAGGCAGCTCTGTTGCTTTGGACATGGGAAGAAAAAAACAGCCTGCAGTACCTGAGTCAGCAGGAATATCTTACCAGAGACAACTATTGGACACTTGCAAAAATTTGTGAGATTTTAGCCAAGAATTTCTGTGTAAATTTCTTCCTGGGTTTTCATTGCTGAGACTCTCATACTGAGGTGCTGTGTACCTGGCTTCCAGGCAAAACAAATAAAGTCAAAGAGCTGTCCAGGACTACACCCTGAAAACAATCTGTTCATGAAAGCTGTCCTGAACTATTGAATTCAGCAAGCTCTGTGATAGTAATGGTAAGATTTCACAGTTATACTAAAAACAGCTGAAAACCCTTCAGTTAAGTGTTGATAGCCAACAAAAGCTCTTTGATGTAAACCACTGGATTAAAACTGTTTGCCCTCACTATTTAGTGAATCCCAAGCACAAATACAGGCTGGGTGGAGAATGGATTGAGGGCAGCCCTGAGGAGAAGGACCTGAGGATGTTGGTCAACGAGAAGCTCAACATGAGCTGGCAATGTACGCTTTCAGCCCAGAAAGCCAACCGTATCCTGTGCTGCATCACAAGCAGCATGGCAGCAGGGTGAGGGAGGGGATTGTCCCATTCTGTTATGCTCATATTGCATTTTTTTTCTACATATTCATACCCTCAGAGAGTCCTCTTAAAATTCTATCATTATATTCCTTTATGCAGGTGACGCAGAGCACAGTGCAAAGTTCACAGAGCTGTCAGAATCCTGACTCTGGTATTTACTGACTTTCATGCTTCTTCTAGACAATGCTACAATTACATTAATGTCATTTTTGTCACTTAATACTGTTGCTAACCCTCATAATTGTTAAGGGACTTCACAGTGCAATTTAGCATAATTTAGACAATTATAGTTAAGCACCATGCGCCAACAGTCAGTAGCCAGAGCTTTTGCCCAGTACAAGGAAACCTAAAAGCTCCATCTACTGCAATACATTTCTCAAACACCCCCAGGGTTTTGGTTGCACGTTATCAGAAAGGTGCCTGTGGGGAAGACTCCTGCTTTGTCAGGCTACAGCAGATCTTCTGTCTTTTTGCCAGGCAGATGCTGTTGTTGCAGCAAGAGTGGGAACAGAGCCTATTTCCATCTCCCCGTCAGTAACCACTTGAGAACTTGACCTCCAAGGTTGTTATCCGAGCCGGGCTTGAGATCTCACCAGTGGAAGACACTTAACACTTTTCCTCTGCATTTTACATCCATCTGAAATGTATTTAGCTAACTTTTGATATACCTTGCATGTAAAACCTTGAACCACAATTGTAAACTCTCCAGTTTCCCTTATTCATACAATATTTGATTTGGATGACATGTTTTTTACAATATTTATTTTCTGGCCCATTTTGAGACTCTTGTGCTAATGCCACAAGAACTCCAGTCTCCTGTATAATATTTCAGACATGGAGAAAAAAAATGAAGTGAAAAAAAAAAAAAAAAAAGAAAAAAAAAAAAAAAAAGAAAAACCAACCGTCTGCATCCACTTAAACTACATTACAATAAAGCTCAGTAAAGATCTGATCAGCAGGTTTTTTTAGCCTGCTCTGATTTAATATGAAAGAAATTAGTGGAAAACCTAAAGGCTGAAAGGAAATTTTTTGCCACTGTTCAAAACAGGACATGAAACCTTTAACATAATATTTACGCACATTATGTTAAATACTTTCTGCAAAGTTAAAATTTAGCACTGCCAGCTTCAGACAGACTGGGAAAGACATTTGTTTACACTTGATAAATCTGATTTTGAGAATAAAAAGTTTTATTCTTTCTGTTCTTTCTGTGTATGCACTAGCACTGAGAGAAATATCGTGATTTAAAAGTATGTAAATACGTCCATTAAAGACGTCTAAACACAAGACAAGAAATAATTTGTATTACGCTGGATAGCGTTTTCTTCTTGGCCTTCACAGTTTTTATGATTTATTATCTCTGCTGGCCCACAAAGCTTTTGAGATTCTGAACGCATCACAGCATGACCCGAGTGTAGCCTTTTTCATGATTGTTGCTTATAGACTTGTTCACATAGTTTCTGACAAAGTATTTTATTACTTGGGGAGCAAGGTGTTTGCCAAGAAATACTAAATGGTCAGAAGTGACATTTTCACAAGAAAGCATTGACCATTTTGCCCCAGGGAAGATTCAGGGTACAGGATATAGTTTCTTTTCAAAATCAGAATGAGATTTTTTCTGGACAGCAGTCTGTGCTCCCCAGCCCAACTCATTCACCAAGCTTTGGAAGGCAAAAGACCAATCTTCTGCTCGGTCTGACCCAGAAAAAGGGCATGGTGTTACAATCCCAGAGCTCTAAACTCTGGAAGTATGAAAGGCCAGTATGATTTCAGCTTCATGAAGCGTGAGGACATTTTGAAAAATCAAGAAAGCTTTCCTAAAATAAGAAAACAGCTTGTCACTGCGCTGTAATTAAATTTGTGCCCAATCCCATAAACACATACTGTTTATTAAGGATGTTACTAAGTTGTGCCATAGCTCCCAGGCAGAGGTGAGAAAGAAGTCTTAACTCACCATCTAGTTCTTTCATCTGAGATTTATCATCTAGCCAGATGACTCTGACCATTAGCACATCAAAGATCTCAAAACCTCCCTCATGAAAAAGCAAAACTTTTTTTAAGAGCCTGGTATTTCAAAGTTCATATATTTGTAGATTTTAAGATCATATGGAAACTTTGCAGTCACCTTCTCTGACATCTGCAGACCATAGCCCAGAGGAGGCTGCCCAGCAATTCCTAAATCAGTTCCAATAAATTGTGGTTGACTCAGGGCATCTTTCTCGGAAAGACATTCATTCTGATTTAAAAACTATAAGCAATAGAGAATCCACCACATTCCTTGGCAACATCCTAGTTGTAAAAAAATAAAATAAAAAAAAAAAAATCTCACCAGCAGAAATGGGAGTTTTGGCCAGACTCACATTTAACCTGTATCTTAAATATTCACGAAAGATCAAATCATTATATATTCACAAAGCTCACTTACACCTCCACAAAATCATAAACATCTAATGATAAGTCACACAAGAAATTAAGTGAAGTATTCCTAGTTTTAAAAGATTTTTTTTTTCAGGTCAGAGTTCAGTGCACAAATATCCCCACAGGGAGCAGGAGACTCTT
Organism: Nettapus auritus; assembly: GCA_011076525.1. Classification (NCBI taxonomy): domain Eukaryota; kingdom Metazoa; phylum Chordata; class Aves; order Anseriformes; family Anatidae; genus Nettapus; species Nettapus auritus. The sequence continues at coordinate 90,640,806 of CM021768.1, read as the reverse complement.
CATCCAAGTCACATTCATGTATTCTTTCTGAATCCTAAAATCTAAAGTTCAGAGGTAGTGTCTATTTAAAATACAAGAGCAAATCATGGCATAAAAAGTCTGCTCCTTTAGCCTTGCTACTCATGTAGGTCTTCTCCTGATGCCAGTAAGAGGGAGTTGTGAGTTACAGTGACTCCATGAGTCAGTAATTGCTTGTATGGCAGGCCTTCCAACCGAAAACAGAAGATATTTTATCTTACCATGGCCCCAGTTTGGGCCAACTGCTTTGCTATACTGACAGGCAAAGGCAGAAGTCCTCAGTTAGCCCTGTGAAAAGCAGACAGCCAAAACATAAACAAAGTTGCTGTTTATTCTGAAGTCAGAAAATCATTCCAAGAGAACAATAAATGTGAGATCACATGTACTATTTACTTATCTTTAAGAACACTGTTATTCCCAAATCAGGCTAGGTACTTCTCACTTCTGGTCAATTCCTTTCACAAATGCATCTCATCAGCTTCAGCTAATACATCATTGAAGCTTGACAATAATCACTGACTTTCGTTCTAAAGATAATCCATATTTAAAGGCTCTGTTATATAATATGCAATAAGCCAAGAATATCTTGCAACACTTGGAAAGGTAGGGTAGTAATGTTCTGCCAGATTTCTCTCAACATTTAAACACCATTTTTTACATGCCAAAAGTTCCTTCAATTACTAATGACTTGTGAGTTTTAAGATGCATAATTTATATCTGAGAACAATTAGGGAAGACAGATTAGAAAAACTTGTCTGTGTTTTGGGACATACTACCACGAGAAATGTCACTGAAAGAAAAAAAAAAAAAGGAAGAAAGAAAGAAAGAAAAAGAAAGAAAGAAGTAAAATGATTGAAATTCAAACATGTTTCCCCAGGGAAAAAGGTCAGTGTCAGACCAGAGCCAGTTTTCTTCTGAAGAAAATTCTGGAGGAGAAGGAAAGATGTTTCAGATCCATCTCCCGAACGGATGGGTGAGTGAGTGCTCGCGGTCTTGAAGAAGCAAAAGATGACTGTGAGCACAAAGAAAGGGTTTATGGTTTGGTGGAACAGAACATCCCAGACAAAGGGAAAATACATAAAGATGAAAATATGGAAGAAAAAATAAATGGAAGGAGATCTAAAATGTTCATTGGAGAAAAAGGAGGAGTTTAGAGTCTCAAGCAGGATATTAAATGTGGAAACAGAGCATCACTGAGCTGGAGTCAACATATCGTCTTCCATTGTTCACAAGCTGAGCAAAAATAGCCTGCTTAGACCAAGAGAGTAGAGAACAAGAGTCAAGAGAAGAGATTCATCAAGAGGAGGCGTGCCAGGTCAAAGCAGAAAAAAGATCTGCTGTAGTGACAAAGGGCCTGCTTGGGGCCAATAGTCAGGCATACCTGGGAGTTGCTGTTGCAGCCACAGCCCAGGTTGGGCTGAGCCCAGAGACACAGCACAGAGGGGAGTGTGCATGCTGGTGCTGACAGAGAAGCAGGTCAGCAGCGAGGGCTTGGCTGGGGGACCAGAGCAAGCACTGACCTGGTGGGTACATTACATCATTTCTGCAAAATCTCTGGGTGCAAAGGACTAGCATTCAGCTGTCCAGACCTTCAGGTCATCACACAGGTGGGAACTTCAGTAGAATTCCTCTTGCTATGAGGAAAATATCCATGAATTAGTTCTTAGTTTTGCCCTCACCTCACAAACAGCCATTTTCACTAACATAAAGGTAAGACTTCAAATTTCTAAACTCTTCCAAGTGTGCATTTACTAACACTGCTGTTCACTCATTGCCTAGATAAACTGTTTTAACACCTTCCTCTACTACAAACTTAATTTACATATCCAGAACAGAGCAAAACTTTTAACTACAGAGGGGGAAAGACATGCAAAGGTCAATCCCTCAAATCTGACTCTGGTATAGTTCTTCCAGATTAAACAACATTGCAGACCTCATTTCCCAGAAGCTCAATGGAGGAAGACTTCCAGGCTTAGAAAGTGGAGGCCATCTCCAAAGACTACAGCGTGTCTCCTCCTGTTCCAAAAAAATTAGAAAACAAGCAAAAAAAAACCAACAACACACACACACACACAAAAATGCATATCAACTTGTAACCTATAAAACTTGTCTGTCACCATTCTGATCAGTTAATTTAGCTTTGCCTTTCTAGACTTATTACAAGCCCAAATATGCTTCATAAACACAAATATCTATAGCTTTTTGACTAGCTAATAATTTATTACAACTGAGTACCTCAGAATGGGAAAATTAGGTTTATTAAGCATTAGATATTATCAGCTACCCAATAAGCCTGGGTGAAGTCTTGGGACAGAGCCTAGATATCTTGTTTTTCTACTGCAAGATCCGTAGCTACAAAGGGCAGTGTCTTTGGTACATGGGCATTTCCAAACCCATCTGAAGTCAATGGATTTGATAGCAGCCTTTAAACAAGATAAATGGGAGAGCAGAAAATTGCTCTTTTGTTTAAAGACAGAAGTTCCTATCAGTCATTTATATGGCATGGCTGATCTATGAATTAAGTTGTCTTTGGTGTTTTGCTGGGAACTGAACACATATTGCAAGCACTGCTCATGGTTCGGTTGACCTGTATGTCTGTGCAAGTGACAGAAGGAAATAGTGGCAGGCAGAAAACAACAGGAAGAGCACCTATAAAATAAAAACATTAAGAAGAGGCAGAAATGCTTGAGAAGAAACACGGCATTGTGCACAAGAACTCTAACTCCTGATTCATTGCTTCAGGTCTCTGTGAAGAGACCATAAGTAAAGATGATTGCATTCAAGAAATACCTGTAGCCAATTTCTCCTTCCAGTGAAAACAATCTTGTACACCAAGAATTCTGGCTACAGGGAAGGCAAATGCTAGTATCAGCAGAGGAATCAAGTTTCCCAGGGGAGAAAGGCTGAGCTGATATCTGCAATCAAACTGGAACAAGTAATGGAGGTACTCGCAAAACTCAGCAATGGCCAAAAAATAATTAAAACAAGATCTATACAGTTGCTGGAGCCTTCTAAAAAGAAACCAAGTCAAAATTCTGTAGCTTCCCAGAAAAGAGAGAAACATGACCAGGACTTTGGGGCAGCATGAAGAAGTGTGTCTGAGAAGAATGAAAAACCCCGTTAGAGCAAATACAGTTTGGACTGACATGAAAAAGAACTTCAGAAAACTGTGCGAAGGCAAACTAAGGATTCATCTAGCACGGTATTCTCTTTCTTTCTTTCTTTCTTTCTTTCTTTCTTTCTTTCTTTCTTTCTTTCTTTCTTTCTTTTTCTTTCTTTCTTTCTAACAAAATCCAATATTAGAAATTTAGGGGAAAAGCGTGAAGGAAAAAAAAAAAAAAAAAAAAAAAAAAAAAGAAAGCCTTGTAAAGTGACACTTCTTCCTATTCTCTCTGGTTCTCAGGTTTTTATGGATTTCCAGGTTGCACATTATAATGGATTAATATAATGATGATCAATAGGATATGATGGATCACAAATATTCCCATAAAAAAGGAGACGTCTTTTTCAACAGGAATTTACCAATACAATTCAACTGAAGCAAGGACTCAAAGATATGAAAAAAAGGGAATGGGAAAAATAATTAAATAAATAAATAAATAAATAAAATATGGGCAAAGGACTTCCACTGAAACAGTAGTACTGGTGGTTCTGAAGCTCCTTCAGCTTCTATTTGTGAATACTAAATTCCTTATTTAGGAATATCAAATAGAAGAGAAGGTATGTGTCAGGTAAAGATTTTGTGAAAGCATCTCAGTCAATCTTAAATTCCAGAAGACTTGTTGGGGGTTTTATGTGCCAGTTCAAACAGTATCCTGAGCATCTCACTCCAAATGTCATATACAACACAAACACTGTAAAGACAGTGTGTTTATTTAGACTGTTCATCTGAATCTGTTTGAGATCTGCCACTGGTCTGAACTAGCCAGAAAGCAGGTTAGAGCTGGATGGAAAGGAAGTGAGAAAATGACTACGTAACAGGGAAAAAGCCCAAGCTGACTTGCACCATCTCAGCTTACATGGCTTTGGATTCACAGAAAGGCTTATGAGGCGTAAAAGACTAACGTGCTCATAACTCAGATATACCTCTTAAATCAGAGAAGAAAGGCCCAGGATGCCTCAGGGCAAGGAATAAGCTGCTGTGTTGCTCCAGCTTTCCAGTCAACAGACCCTCTGCAGAAGAAGGGCCCACTGTAGCAAGGATGCTGGAAGCTGGTGTCTCTGAGCCCTGATGGACTGCTCTGTCCCTGGCATGTCTGAAGCAAGAGGACTCTAACTTGGATCATGGCATTTCTGAGCTAACAGGGAAACAATGAAACTTAATTTGTCTGAGAGAGAGAGAAGGAGAGAGGAGGAAAGTTGGCAAAAACACAAAATTTGGGAAACGGACCAGATAGAGTTATTGTTATGAAATTTCTTTGTTTCGTGGCCAATACTGTTATGTATTTCCAGCTGGCCAGACAAAGCATCATGTGTCTTCAGCGTCTTCTCTTTTACCCAAGAAGCTGGACAGAGGAAAGCGAAACTTGAGGAAGAAGCTGAGTTGAACAAGCAGCAGTGACCAGTTCAGCACGAAGCACAGAAACCTTATCCTGGGGAACCTCGCAGGATTCCTGTTCTTGTTTAGAAATGTAAGACACCCTCTCTGTTGCATTGTGTTGGTCTTAAATGTGGAAAATGCCTCCAAATGAGGGGAAAACATACCAGAAAAAGACCTGCAGCAATTTGAAGTGACAGCTTTTTACCCCAGGAATGCGCTTGTCCCATCTGGGAGGTATTGGATGATTTAGCCTGCCACTGTCAGCCCATTACTTTAAACCTAAATAATAACATGGAGTATTTTAAAACCTTTGAGCAGAACTTGCTCTTTTCACTGCTGCTTTCTGATGAAAAAGCAAGTGGGCTGTCAATATCAGACAGAGCACAAAGAAACATGAGTCAGTTAAAAAAGATACTTGTTATGAAACCCAGTGGGAGGGAGAAGTCTCCTCTTACGGAAAGAAAACGGAGGCTCTCTAGCAGAGTCAGCTCTGCAAACACTTTCTGACATGTTTTCTGTGGAGTTTTTGGCTTATACAGGGCTTTGACTTTACGTATAAATTGTGGAGAAAATGTTATACAGACCTTGGCACTGCCAAGAGCTCCTTTCAGGTAAAGTAATAAGCTCTCCTTGGAAAATTTATTTACCCTGCAATAAATCAAATTCTACTCCAAGCCCTTTCTGTTCGTATATTAACACTGTCCTCATGCTGTAAGCAGTAGCATGTGTGCTCCCTGAAAGAAATTCAGAAATGCAGGTACACTAATGGTGGAGATGCCCCATGAGCCTTTTAAACTTTGAGTGCTTTGCTGGTTTATTAGATTTTGTAAATCTAGAAATCCCACACTTGCCTCTATACCAACAATCTGATCGTGTATTAGTAAGGTTAAATAGCAGTTCATCTGGTTACGTGCATCAAACCTCCCAAAAAGGACTGGGAACAGCATATTCCATTCCTTTGAATAGAAAAGCACTCCAAAAAGAGAGTAAAATATATCAGGGCACTTTCCACAGTGCAGCATAAACTCATGCCCTTCATAAATTCTCATATGTGGTTCTTTAAAAGAAACACAGAAGTCTGGATCTTATATGAACCTTCTACACAGCAAAATAGAAAAAAAAAAAATGCTCGTTTCTGCTGAAGAAGCTATTTTTATTTTATAAGAAGCTTCCCTCACATTCAAACAGAGAACTTTTAGAAGAGGTATTTTGCCTGGTGTTGGCAGAGCTATGAGGAAGAACAGGCTGAATAAAGTTTGGAAAGTGGCTCTGAATGTGGTAGGATCACCCAAAAAAGATGTCACATGATTACTTCAGGCTTCTTCTACCAGTACCCAAGATTATCATTTCAGAGACCTAAATCATTGCACTAGAAAGAAATTACATCCATGAATGACCCGGAGTCTAGCCCACACAGCAGATTTTGCAGGAACAACAGAGATCTCTAAGAGGCACACAGAAAGACTGTTCCCACATGTTGAAAGGGCAATTAGGCAAGGAAAAAAAAAAAAAAAAAAAAAAAAGGGATTGAATGAGATTTGGCCAGACGAGTGGGAGCTACAATAGCCTGGTAGGATTTTTTTATTATTATTTTATTATATGTATATATTTTTATTATTATTATTATTTTTAAATATATATATATATTGTGTGCTGTGGTATGGAGATGAACAGCCAGGACCAGCAATACAGTGGTCTACAAGAGCTGGAAATGCCCAGCTACAGAAAGCACCAGAATGGCAGTAGGTAAGGAAAGCCCTTGCAGCACACCTGGAGAGAAGGCAAGGAGATGTTTTGGGAGAGGACTGACTTGGAAAGGAATTGGACTGCAAGCAAGGGAGCAGACTCCGGTTTTATTTTACTGCTGCATCCAGAATAATGCTTTCTGATAAATAAATACTTGGCTGAAACATGCTTTTCCTAAGGAAAATCACCTTACTGGACCCCAATTTGTCTATCTGTATAGACCAGAATGCAGTGATATTTATTGGAATTAGTCATACCTGAAGGCTACAACAGCTGTCAGCACCACACAGACTACACAGACTAAGGAAAATTACACTGGTGCCCAGAACAATCTCTAAGATTAACAGGAGTTAGAGATTTGTTGAAAAAGATTCAGAGGGCTGAGTTAAGGCCATATACAGAAAGGTCAGTAAAACCAGAATCCTGCTCTTAGCCCAGTGCTTGGTTCAATTCTGCCTCTCCAAACTTTCTCAAGAGCATCCTTTCGAATCCACACCACAGAAAACGTGTGGCTCACTGTTTAAGATAAACATGCTGTTTGCAAAAGCCTTTGCATTTCACACTTTAGATTGAGTGTAAAGGGATCATCACTGAGAAACTCATAAACACAAGCGCATTTGGAACACTTAACTCTGTACTCACTCATGTTTCACTCTTTATATTGCTTCATTAGAGACTCACTCTTAACAGTTCCATTTCAAAATGACGAAATCAAGCCTTCATGATGGGAAATTTGCACCAAAATGCAGTCTGGGCTCCTGAACCATGTCTCTAAGCTGAAGACAATTTGATAGATGGTTCACTGACCACACAGGCAGGTTCAAAAGAAATCAGTTCTGAGTTCTGGAGAATTTTGAAAATATTTTTGATCAATGGTGTTTGGAAGTCTCAAGAACATTAGTTCCATATTCAGTTTGCCAAAATGTCTACCTTAGACACAATTTATGAGCGTACATGTCAAGATATATTTAGAATCCTTTGAGACTTCCAAGTACATGAATAACACACGTATCATTACTACCTTTTTTTAACTAGCATCATATAAATCAAGTGAGAGAGCCAGGCTTTCTCAACTAAGGAAAACCACTGAACTTAAAATAACAAAGGTAGTACTTATTTATTAAGGTACAATGTCCAAAATTCCTATTAAATTCTGTCAAGAACAGTTTAATGCAGCTCACTCTCAGGAATTGAAATTAACACATGCTTACTTGGAGGTTAAATCCAGCACTTTGCTATATCTGTATTTTTCATTTGTAACCTGAAGTTTGGGAAGTCCCTGGCTTCTCTACTGAAAAGGTGTGAAAATACCATCGAAAAAATAAATGGAAACACCATCTGAATTTACCTGTTTTCTTTTCACTCAGATATTTATCAAGTGCTCTGTGTCAAGGTACCATAAGGTGTTAATTTATAAGATATTTAAGATTGGCAATATATCATAACTTTTTCTTCATGCTTTCTCAGATGACAGTTGTGAATCAGAAGGTTCTGGAGTTTCTTGTCAGCCAGTTAATGTTTTTTTGATGGGCAGTGCTGTCAGTAATATAAAATATTACTCATTCTGGATGGTGGACAATGGTAGTTGAGGACTCAGCAATGAAAGATCAGCATTGCCATTTTCTTCATTTTCTGTCACCAAAAAGATTGGCAGAAATGCAAAAAGTCAGAAGGACCATGAGACCTCATTTTCCTGTTGTGTATGAAAATCAAGATCAAGTGAGCTTTTGCCCTTCTGGTTGCCAGGAGGTTTCTGGCCTCCCTGAGCTCTCCTTAGGACATTAGGACATTTGTGTTATGCTTTGACACTATCAAAGGCTTGGGACAAGCAGTGATATTGTAAGGTAGCTATTTTGTTGTATTCCTCAGCATGCTGAGACTATTAGGAATGGACACAAACTATGCTAGAGTTGGCATCTTTTTCTTTCTTTCTTTCTTTCTTTCTTTCTTTCTTTCTTTCTTTTCTTTCTTTCTTCCTTTCTTCCTTTCTTCCTTTCTTCCTTCCTTCCTTCCTTCCTTCCTTCCTTCCTTCCTTCCTTTCTTTCTTTCTTTCTTTCTTTCTTTCTTTCTTTCTTTCTTTCTT